>CM053623.1:17560821-17596503 GCA_028646595.1 Phalanger gymnotis
TAGCCTGCCCCACGGCATACATCTTCTCCTTGGCATCAGTGCCTCCTCCGGCAACCTGCCCTCCCCTCCTTAGCAAGAGTCAGGCCTCCAGTGCTATAGGAACCTGAATATGTCCCAGGATAGGGGTCCTTCTCCCCAACAGAATGCCAGATGAGCTCTCTCTCCCACTCTCCCTTGCTCGCATCACAAAATCAACTAATGATAACTCTGCTTTAGACACAAAAGAGACTCTCACCCCCCCCCCGCCAAAAAAACTCCACTCTCATTCTCTGCCATTGGTAATTGCAGTCACTGAATGTTTCACAGCAAACACACAGAAGGGAGAGTCACTAGTTCAACCTAGGCTTTCAAAAGCCATAACCCTTTGAGTTAATAATCAGGTTTATAACACCCTAGAAAGCATGGCGCACGTGTACACACACACATACACACACACACACACACACACACACAATACAAATGGAATTGTGCTCATCTGCCTACTTGCCACCAGGGTTTCCATCTCCAATCACAAATTACAATTTGTAAATTACAGATTTGTAACAAGTTCCTTACAAAATCTGCTGATTTAGGACAAGCAGACTTGGTATCCCTTTGAATAGACCAAACCTGAATAAGTTAGATAAGGATGAACTTGGCAAAATTCCTTTGGTGTTTAGGGCTGTATCAATGTCCCCATCAGTCACTATATTTCTTTCTGTCTGGGTCTTCCTGCCACTGCCTGGGGGAAAAGGACTTAATAATAGCTAGTTTATGTAACCCTTTAAACTTCACAAAGCACTTTACATGTTATCTAAAGCTCACAATCACTCTGGGAGGTAGGTGCCAATATTATCTTGATTTTACACTTGAGGAAACTGAAGCTGAAAGGTTAAGTAACTCCCAGAATCACAGCTAGCAAGAAACCAAGGCAGGATTTGAACTCGGGTCTAACACTCTACCTGTCCTGCCACCTAGCTTCCTTTGTTTTGCTAAATTGCATCAGAAGATAAGCCAAAGAATCCAGGAAAAGGATAGAAAAAAAAGGTTCATGTGGTGATGTTTCCCCAAAAGTCAAAACATCACCCTCATGATGTCATTGGTACTCTTTGAGAATGAAGGACAAACAACAATCCTAGAACCTGTTTCCCCAGCTTGCTTTCCCCCCTGTGTACGGACCCCTGCTCTCCACTGGCTCAGCAGGACTGTCTGAGTTACATTCCACTCTTGTCCTACATAAATTGATAAGAGCCATCAAGCGCTGATGGACTTCTTTTCATGCAATCTATATATAAAGTAGGCAGGTTGGGGAGTGAAAGATTTTCATCATCCCAAGGAGAAAGCTAGATTTTTATGGACAGGTTCCCAAAATCTAATTAGTCGTGTTGCCAACATATTTTTTTAAAGCCCACTTTAAAACATGACCGAATGGTCCTGGAGGTTATAAAGGAAATAGTCTCTGCCCTCAGAGCTTTCCATCTGAAATGAGGATTCAATCAGTCCATCATCCAGCACTTTTTAAGCACCTACTGTACACCAATAGGGATTTTTTAAAAAGGCACCTAGAGCAAGGGAAACCTACAGTGAGGAAAACTCAGTCTTTGTAAGTAGTGGGTGACTGGCACTGGTCAATGACAGGAAGTCTGAGTTAGGAGGGCCTACTGAGGTGATCCAAGCCATGCCTGACCAAGAAGTCCTTCTACTGCATCCCCAGTGGATCTGGCCTTGGAGATCAGACTTTGGTTCAAGTCCTGGCCAGGTCCCTTACGGTGTGACCTTGGGTTAGTCTTTCTAAACCCAACTTCTTCATCCATAAAATGAACATAATAATCCTGGTACTACCTAATGATATAACTCACAACAACCCAATGCTAACATTTGCAAAGCACCTTACAAAAGTCTCATTTGATCCTCACAACAACCCTGGGAGGTAAATGCTATTATTATCCCTATTTTACTGTTGAGGACACAGACCCTGAAGGTTGTCACATAGCTAATAAGTATCTGAGAGGATTCGAACTCAGGGCTTCCTGAATCAAATCCAGTGTTCTAACCACTACCCCAGGCTACCTCTTATGGGCTGTTGTGAAGATCAAATAAAGGTAATCGTTTTTAAAAGTACTTTATATCAGTAGAAAGGTACACAAAAACTGGGGAAAGGAGGGATTTGTGTCCCCTTCCCAGAAGAGCACACAGGTTGGGACAGGTAGACCAGGAGTGGGCCAGGCCTACCCCAATGTCTCCAAGAACCAACCAACAAACAAAAATAAACAGCTTTGTCTTTTAACTTAATTGCATGTTATCCACTTTTAGTTTTAAGGTATGGTTTGTTGTATTATGTTTAAGGTTACTTTTATTTAGTTATGAATAAAATAATATCTTGCATGATTGAGTAGTCAGTCAATAAATGATTGAGAGCAAAAATAAAATAAAATTCCTCGGGTATTCCTCCTAATGAAATCTGCTGGGCATGCCTATGGTCCCCTTGTTTGTGAAGGCTTCTCCTCGAAGACCTTTCTTGCTTTGGGTAAAAAAAACCACGACCTGTTTCCGCTGACCCCTCCAAACCCCCACACACAAACCAAGGCTGTCTTTTCAAGTATAACAACCACCAACCAGAGTGAATGAGTAGCCAAGAGGGGTGAGAACTTTGTCTCCGGGGCCTGGGCTGCTCAGCCTTCTGTAAAGAGTCATCATGCTCTGTGTCTGAGGGCAGGGAGTTGAGGGGCAAAGGCAGTGTATTTCCAGGAACCTGGATAAATCTAGTCATTGACCTTGTCAAGTCACTGCTTTTCTGGGCCTCAGTTCCCTCATCTTGAAAAAATGAGAGAATTATCTGAGATCCGGTGTTTTAACCTATTTAACCATGGGTAGATAGGAGTTTGTGAACTTGGATGGGAAAAAAAATTAGGTATTTTTACTAACCTCCGACTGAACCTTAGCATTTATTTACAAACACCCTAAGAAGGAGTCCAGAGGCTTCACCAGTCCAAGGCTCAAGGTCCAAGGGGCCCATGACATTGAAAAAGTTAACAGCCCCTTGCCTAGATAATCTCAAGGTGCCTTACCACTCTGAAGTTCATGTCAATTCAACACTTATTCAGCACCTACTATGTGCAAGGCACTAGCGATACAAGGATGAAAAAAGTAAGAGTAAGGGGAATAAACATTTATATAGTTCCTACTAAGTGCTTTTTACAGATATTATCTCATTTGATCCTTATAACCACCCTGCAAGATGGGCATTTTATTATCACCATTTTACGGTGGTGGAAACCAAAGCAAACAGAGGTTAAGTGACTTGCCCAGGGTCACACTGCTAATAAGTAGCTGATGCTGGATTTGAACTTGGGTCTTCCTGACCCCTTGCACATCTCCCTGTCCACTACTGCACCACCCAGCTGCTTCCACTAAGCACTCTTTGCCCTTGAGTTTACATTCTGCTGGAGGGACAGTGGGGACAAAGTAAATACAAAGTGTAAAAGAACATCGTTTCTAAAGGAAGAAAACATAAATATTGGGCTGCATTAGCAAGGGCTTCATGGAGCAAACAGCAGCTAAGCTGTGTGTAGAAGAAAGGGTGAGGTTTTCTCAGGTGGAGACGAAACCCATTCCAGACATGGGAGGGCAGAAATTGGCTGGAGATGGGATGTCCTATATGGCAGATGGCTAGCAAGTCAGCGTGACCTGAATAGTACAGAGAAATATAAACTAAGCCTATGAAGGAAGGTGGGAGCCAGGTCGTGGAGGGCCTTAAATGCCCTATGATTCTATGATACCGTTACTAATAAAGTCAAGAGAAGGGAGGCAAAGAACCCCACTAGCCATACTGACTTGGGGGAAGTGATTTTGGGTGGTCAGGTTGTCTTTAGGGCAAATGTATCTTGGGGGTGTGTTCCTCCCCCTTGACGTGTTCATTTTTTCCATTTCTTTAAGAATACAGGAAGATCCTTCTCTCTGATGGAACAACAAAATTTATACCAGGGTTCTGAGCAAAGTTGATCCTTTCTGTTAATTAATGTGTTTCTACAAGACCCTACTCATGTTCCATTTATTCCTTCTGTGAGGCAAATTGTACCCAGTTGGCACGTGTACTCCTGGGTTCTCCTGCAGGTCTCCATGAGAAAGTGTTAGTTTCCTGTGGGGCAAGTCAAAGGAGGAATAGGAGCCAGGGATATTGAGAAACAAGGTTGCTAAATGCTGATCACCCACTCCTTTGAATGCCTGGGTTCAGCATGACTGACTGAAGGGCACCTTAGGACACAGCTGTGTTGGAATAGGAATGGTACAGTGGCCTGGGAGTCAGGAGAGCTGCATTCAGCCTGGCTCTGCCACTGACCATCTATGTGATGTTGGACAAACTGCTTTCCTTCTCAGCTTCCTGGAGCGTAAAATGACCAGAGGATTGGCCTATTGGATCAGAGGAAAATGGCTTTAGAGTAGGAAGGGATCTCAGGGGAGATCTAGTCCCACCCCCATATTTTACAGACAGGGAAACTGAGGCATAGAGAGGTGAAGGAAACAGAAACACAAATCTGGTTGCAAATACTGGAGATGTCTGACCCCCAAATTACTGCCCTTTTCATGGACTCTCCTCTAACGACCTTTCTGGCTCTAAGATTCTATGATCGCTGTAACTGCTAAAGCTGTTTCTTTCCCTCCTCCCTGCTCCAGGAAGATCCCCTTTTACTTGCTAAGTTGGCAAGAAGAATCTGGGGTCAGCAAAGCCAATGGGCACCAAAATTTAGTGCACAAACCAAACCCTGGGCTTGGACCTGTGGGCTTTTGTGGTGCTGCACACAGAAGCTGGGTTTCACTTTTCTGGTTTGGGGTGTCCATGTGTCCAGGTGTGTCTAGGTAGATGTCTCTCACGTGCACATGCTTGGAAAGACAGTTGCTGAAACGTTGACTAGTAACAGAGTAACAACCCTAGGGGAGAAAGTGTCCTGCACCAACCCTCAGGCCATCCTCCCCACAGCCTAAGGCTTCTAGATCTCTCTGGGAATGGCAACTCTTTACGACCCATACCCCAGAAGACCACAGGCTTGGTTTTGCCCCGATGAAAAATGATGGCTGATTTTAATGCCTTGGAATATCTTGGGTCTCTGTGTGTTCTGGCTTTGTGCACTACACAAATGGCCACAGGGGAAAATAGGTACTTATTTTTAACTGAAAGGAAATCAGAATTTCCTCTTTTGAGTGTTAAGAGGCATGGTTCATGAATACTTTTCAGCAGTGTGGGTGTTTAGGTGACTAAAGCATTTGTCTTATGATTCTCCAATAACTTTTTCCATTATTCAAAGTGGGCTGTGAATTACTTCTGTTTTGAGTTTGGGAGGAAGGAAACTTTGTCTTTGCAACAACACTGACAACCTCCCCCCCCCCCCCAGAACAAAACCCCAAACCATCCCACAGCAGGATCAATTTAAGATGTGAAGACTCCTGACTCAGGTATTACTCAGGCAGTGGGAAGTTGGAAGACTTTTGCAAAAAATGTTTTCTTGAGTATTCAGAATCAGTATGCCACTAAATAGCTCCATGAACTTGGGCAAGTGACTTCCTCTCTGGGGGTCTCAGTTTCCTCATCTGTGAATTGAAGATATTGGACTAAATAATTGCTCCCATCCCTTCCTGCTTTTTTAAAAAAAAGAATCAGTTCTCAGATTCTATTAATAATGCACTGTATGCTTTAACTGTTCGCCATCTGTACCCGCCATCTGTATCCACCTCATGGTCCTTCCTAAACTTTTCTATTTTTGTTGGTGGAGCTGGGTAGTTTTAATTTGATATGCTTACCCTTTCATTGCAAATCAATAAAGTCCTTTAGGCAATTAATTACTCAGCATCGAGCATTTCTGGTTTGCACCCTGCAAAAGAATGATTCGGCCAATGAACATTTGACAATAAAACATAAGAGGAAAGAGTAGATATGCTCAAGGGATTTTGTTTATTTCAGCATTCATTAAAGTTTTCTATCACACCTCTAAGGAAAGTCGCCTCTAGGCAAAGGTACAAAGAAATCTGGGGGAACTGAGGCAGGGTCATGAACACCAAAACAGATTTTAATCCTGCCTCTGATTTCAAACCAGAAAACATGGGTTCAAATTCGACCACTGCTTCTTATTACCATGTTGACTATGGCCATATTCACAGAAGTATAGGGGACTGTGCAGGATAGAGGGCTAGCTTGGATAGTTCATCTGTTCTTCTGTTTGCTCTAGCTGAAAAGAAATTCATCACCTACAGGTCAACCTTCTTAGTGATGAGCCTGTATTAAGCTAGGCTAGTCCTCAGACAAGAGACATGTTACCCATCCCAGGGCCCGAGTCTGAAGCCTGCTCAGCTGTATAGAACCTGCTGAGGCTTGCTTTCCATTAGCAATTCCCTCAGAGAACCATGGTCACCTTCACACTGTGATGAGGCATGGGAGCGGGACTTTAGTAAGGAGTTGGACCACAAATGCCAGCGCAATAAAAATATCAAAATAAGGAAGCCGGAAAGTACCAAGTGTTGATTCTGTACCGAGAATGGTATTGGCTAGCTGTGGGGGTGGGTAGGTGGGTAGCGAGAATTCAAGTGAAACAGAAAGCATGCTTCGTACCCCGAGGCTTGTCTGTAGCAGCTTAAAATCGGCAAGAGTTGACCAAGGACAGCTCTCGTATGCACTGCTTGACTCACAGGTTGTCAGATGTGGAAGAGAATACCCTATTATTGTAGGTAGTGTGGATTAGGAAGGTCTTTAAGACAAGTCCCATCTTCGATTTTTATGTTTTGAAGATTGAGTCGTCCCATGATGTCCCAGTCACCCAACATCCCCCAGGGGAACACCGATGTCAGAAAGATCACAATAATGCCCAGTAAATCAGCAACCCAGTCTAATACTCTCTCAGCCAACTGGTAGCCAAAAAGGTTCAGTGTGGGCATACTATGTGCTACAGCCAATCCCACTTCATTTCTAAGGCAGATCAGGGAAGACTGGTTGGAAACCATTGCCCAAAAGTCTCACCCATTCTTACTAAAACAATTACAAGGAATGCTGGGTAAAAAGCACAATGGCCCTCCACCTCTCATGTGTTTGCTGTAATCGCTGCTGGTTTTAGAAAGACAGTGTGGCATAATGGATAGAAGGCAAGCTTTTGCATCAAGAAGACTGGCCTCCAACACCTACGACTCATGTGACCCCAGACAAGTCACTTAACAACTCAGCCCCCAGACAACTTTCTGAGACAGAAAGGAGGCAACACAGCTTAGTTTGGCGGTTCTCAAACTGTGCTTTAGAAAGCCCTGAAACACCCCCAGTTTTTCTATATGAACCTTGTCTTTCTTTAGTAGGCATTAAAATAATTTTAGAGTTTTGTCAAAGAACAAAAATTCTCGAAGGTTTTACCACTGTGGAAAAGCTGAAGAACCACTGGGTTGGTGGATAAATGTGGGTTGGGCATCAGGAAGATTTGGTTTTGAGTCATGCCCCCTGACATTTACTAGCTGCTTGGTCCTGGTCAAGTCATTTAACCTCTTAGTGACCCCTTAAATTCTCTAAGCTTCTATGTTGTGGGCTCTGGAAGAAATGTCCATACTAGAAGTTCCTCACAGTCAGAAGGGCCCCCACCCCTATCCCATGCTCCCTGAAAAAAATTTCTAGCCATATTTTTTAAAATGATTCATTGATGCTTAAAACATGTACAGTCACTTTCAAGCCTCACATTCCAGAACATTCCATTATAAAAGAAGAGCAAAAATAACCAACAAAACGACCCAATCTGACAGAGAATACGGCATTCTGAAACCGTAGTCCACCACCTTTTCACTGAGAAGAAGGAAGTATTCTTCATCACTTGCCCAAGACTGGTCATTGACTTTTCCCTCTGTTTTATCTTATTGTTTGGGGGCGGGGGGGGGGGGGGGGGGGGGGGGGGGGGGGGGGGGAGGGGGCCTTGATCTGGAGTGGTGGCGTAGTGGTGGGGACAGAGCCCTCGATTTGGAGTGAAAAAGATATGGCTTCACAATCCCAGCTCAGGCACTTGTGTGTGACCTCTGGAAACATGGAACTTCCCGGATCCTGTTTCCTACTCTGGAAAACGATGGAATGGAAATCGATGGCCTCTGAGATCTCTTCCCGCTCGAAATCATGATCTCCACGTTCCACTGTAGTTAGTTCCTCCTTTCCGGCCCTCCCCGCCCCCACCCCCACTGATGGGCGCCAGCTTAGATCTCAGCTCTCTGCCATCCCCACAAACTGTTGCTGCAAACACTGTGGACCATACAGGCACCTGCAGACCATGTTGATCAATAACCAAGGAAACAACTTGGGGCTATAATCTCTATTTTCCGTGAGACTCAGCACATGAAGTCACTCTTGAGACCACTGGAAGGGAGGGACCATTTGGGAGCCGCAAATGGAAGCTTCCTCTCCCCCTCTCCACTCCTCAACTACTTATATTTTTAAGTGGCTTCATCTGGGGCCCCATTACTACAACTATCCGGGGTAAGGCCCGGAATGTAATAAGTTGTGAGGAGGCAGGGCCCGAATTTGTTCCGAAGGACAGCAAACTCTCGAGCCCTCCAGAAGAATTCGGAGACCGCCTGGGGCCTGCACCCCATTGGCCCATCCCATTTCCCCTAAGAGCAATTGGCCAGGACGGACGCAAGTTTCCTGTTCCCTGGGGCTAAGACCCAGGCTAGTTCTCTGGAGATCCCAAAAGCCACAGAATCTGCGTTGCGCGTGAAGCCGTACCAGCAGGCTGACCCTTTGGGACCTCCGCTCTCCCGTCCAACTCTCCCAAGGATTCCAGGGGCTCGGACTTTGGGGTTCACTTTGGGATGGGACAGGCGGCGGCTACCCCTCCCTCAGCTGCTCCCTCAGCTGCTTTTCCCGCCCTCTACCCCCTCCTAGCCCACATCTGGATCCTGTTCCGCTTTGGCCAGCCCCGACTCTTCCTCCCCTAACCCCGCCCCCTGCTAGGCTCCGGAGCTGAAGGGGAGGAGGTCTGAGGAGCTGGGGGTCCTGTTCTGCCTCACCCCTCCCCCCCACCTCAAGTCCAGCCAGGACTGGGTCGGGCCAGGGTCAAAGTCAGGGTCAGGGCCAAGAACAAATCCGGTCCTGCCAGGGACCCAAAAAGTCCCAGGCCCCGCAGTAACCTGTCCCAGGGACCGCCCCGACCCCGCCCCTCCCTGGGGCGGGCCGCCCAGGCCCCTGCCCCTCCTTCAGGCTTCTAGTCAGGTCCTAGAGGCTGGCAGACTGGCCCGCAAGCAGGCGGGGGCCGGGGCTGCAGCCGCGCCTGGCAGATGGACCCACGAACCCACAGACCCGGCGCCATGTCTCACGGCCCGGGGGTCATTCGCACCACGTGCAGCAGCAGTGGCATCGTCGGAATGGGCGCGCCCCCACCGGGCCCGGCCCCAGTCCCGGGCCCCTCGGAGGGGCTGCTGGCCCGCGGTTACCCCACCACTTACCCTGCCTTGCTCAAGGTGGCGCAGATGGTAAGAAGGGGGAGGGCAAAAGGGGAGGGGAGGGCACAAGGGCTGTGGGAAGCACCCTGAGTGAGGTGAGAGGGGGCAGAGACAACTGGGGCTTCTCCCTCCTCCCGACTTGCCGGGGACCCACTCCCGGAGCACCTCGGAGCATCCCCATCCCTGCTGCGTTGGCACACCGACCCAGAGAGGGAGAAATGGGGCTCCTCTGCGCACGGATTCCTCTTCGCCCACAACCCTGCAACTTTCTCTGCGGGTGACTCTTCACGCCCGGATCTCCTTCTCTTTCCCCATCCCAACCCCTTTCTCCTTCCCAGCCTTCACTCTTTTGTCTTCACCTGGAATCTTTGATGTAGCCGCCCACTCCTCCCAACCTCTTCCCGCAGCCTGTTCAGCTCACCAGCCAGCCTGGGGGTTGACAACTCAAACTCTAGGTCCTCTCCCCCCCACCTCCATTTCCTCCCGGTATGAGTTATGGCGTCTCCACTTTCTCTGGAGGAAAGCAGTATGTCACCTGGAGGGACTCGAAGGGAGAGAGCTTGTCCATCCTCTCGGATGTCTACCCCATTCCTTCCAAACACGAGTCTACTACGTTTTCGTACTGTTTTCCCTCCTGGGGAAGCTTTGCGGAAGTCTCCCAGTCATTCGGTCTTGGAAAAAAAAAAATCTGCTGCCTTGGAGGGCCACAAGCCTCAGCTTTCCTCAGGGACCTGCTTTGTGGAATTCTGATTCTTGAGGCCTCCATTCCTGGTGCGCCTTCAGCAAATGCCTAGGTCCGGGGAGAGTTGAATGGGCGCCACTTTTTGGCCCTGGGAGCCAAGAACTGTGCTAGGTTTTCGAGGAGCATAAGAGCAGGATAGAGCAGCTTGTGGAGATGTTTACAGAAGTGTAGGATCCTGATTAGGACCAGGCAGTTGTGAAAGTGTGAGGGGTTTCAAGTTTCAGAATCAGTGTTAGTACCTCCAATCTGCTGTTAAAACCAAAAAGGACAGAATCGAGAAAGCTGAGTTAGGTACAGAGAGGCCGCAACTTCAGTCTCTATGACTCCATGATCATTTGGGGTTTTCTTGACAAAGGTATTGGAGTGGTTTGCCATTTCCTTCTCCGGCTTATTTTATAGATGAGGAAACTGAGGCCAACAGGGTTAAGTGACTTGCCCAGGGTCACACATTAAGTATCTGAGGCTGGATTTGAACTCAGGTCTTCCTGACTCCAGGCCCAGTGCTCTGTCCACTGAAGCAACTAGCAGCCCTCCTGGAAGATGTAATAGCCTACATTTTTAGTGCTTACCTACTCAGCACAACTTTTTAAGGTCCAGTAGTGCAAATTTCATAGATTTTGAGCTGAAAGAATTATGCCCATTTTTTCTGAGGAAATGGAGGCTTGGAGCCATTGGCTAAGTGAGTTGCCTTGATCACACAGCTAGCAACATAAATGTGAGTTTTTAGTATTATTATTCATTCAAAATTCATTCAACAAGCATTCTCTTATCTTCTTTAGATATACTTGTTTAGCAAACGTGAATTGTGCTTTAGGGGCCATCTCTCACACAATCTGTCTCTCCTGATCAAGCGCAAACTCTGTGAGAGAAAGGACTGTTTTATTTTTTTCGGTCTTTGTATCCCCAGTACCAGCACAGTACTTGACATGTAGTAGGTGCTTAATAAATGCTGGTTAGTTGTTGATTGAATGATTTATCCCCTGTTACTCTCATACCTGGCCTTTCCAAACCTCCCCTTTTTGTCTGGTTCCTCTGCTATCTCTTTTCTTTTTCCTCCTCTTCTTCAGGTCCATCTACTTGAGCTCACTTTCCAGGTTTAAATAAAAACTTCCAAGGACACTTCTCTTTCGAGATGATGGTCCAGTGTTGCCTTTTGAAAGTGTGCCTTGACCTTTTTTTTGCCATTGGAATGGTGGTAACAAATGACTGAGTCGGATGGGAGGTGAAGGGATTGGAGGTGGTGAGAGGCAGAAGCGGAAAAGCTTTGGTCAGGTTGCGACTAAGAATCAAGCATTGGAGTAGAGGTAGCCAGCCATCTGTTTATTCCACAGTCACTCTGAGGCTCTCGATGTGCTAAAAATGCTAGAGACATTTGAGTGAGAATATCTTAAAGGGATTGTGGAGAGTGAAACCAGATGTCCCTGTCCCAAATACTGTCAGATGCTCAGGTGATCATCACTTTTGATGAATTGGGTTCTTTTCTTCTCTCTTTTTTATTTCTTGTTGTAAGAGGATGGTTCCCTCATCAGGGAAGGGGGGAAGGTAGGTTCTGGAATTGAGGACAAAAACAAAAGAAAAATCAATTAAAATCAATAAAATTCTTTTAATTTTTTTAAAGAAAGCTAACTAGAAATCATGTCTACAACTACAATGTCAAAAGTTAAAAAAAAATATAAAAAGTATTCCTTAAGAGACATATACATGGCAGCATAGCGTTCTTTAGAACCTTTTTTCAAAAACTGGTATTGAACACAGAGATAGCTGGTACAAGGGAAAGAGCGTCAGAAATGACCTTGGGTAAATAATGACTCTCTGGGTCTCAGGTTCCCCAATCTGTGAAGTGAAGAGTTTGTATCAGTTATACTCTAAGATCCTTTCCAGCCCTAAATTTATGTTCAAAAAATTGGGGGATGGAGATGGATATGTCTTTCTTGGTAAGGACTCTATAACTTTAGACTTTGAGATGAGTTAGTGGGTCATGGAGAAGCACCTTCCCCTACCTCCCTGACAACATCGGCCTCAGTGAATCAACCAAGCACCACTCCTCAAAGGAGCTCTAAAGGGTGGAATGGCATGGAAATTGATCGAGCTGGTAGAAAATGCTCCATCCTCCCCTCCCCGCCCCATCCAGACTATCTCATGCTTAATTGCTCTCTATGACCGTTTGCAGGTGGCAAAGAAAGGCCTCGTTGCTTAGAAGACATAGAATAGAACTTTCTAACGCTTAAGGAGTAGCTTTCACTTGGGATTTTTTCCTCTGGGTTTCCTGCTTCAGAAAGCCCACAGTAGACCCATGGGACTCCCCAGAGCTGCAGGTCTGGGGTATGAATGACGTTCCCCAACTTAGGTGAATATCGAGGGTTTTGGCAGTCGAGTTTTTAGTGATTTAGGGACTGGTTAGCCAAGGCATTGTAATAACTGGGTCGACTTCGTTGCACAGCAGTAGTGGTTGTTCTATTCTTCGGATTTGTATCCGTCCACCTCAAACAGTACAGGGCACAGACTAAGTCTGTAAGTGCTAAATAAATGCTGATTGATTGCTCAGAACTCTGGCAAGAAGGTTTGGGGCGAAGAGAGAAGAATGGCTCCCCTGAAGCCCTCAGCAATGGCAGGGTTCACACAATCCACTTGGGGCCATTTCATTACCACCACCCCAATCATTAGCTGGAACCTTCATACTGAATCTGCCGGGGGCCAGGTCTTCTGCCATTAAAGTAATTCACAAATAGAAGCTATTGCTAGTCATGCAACAAGCTTTTATTAAACATCTGTGATGTTCCTACTATGTGCTAGGCACTGGGATACGAAGACAAAAATAAGTCTTCCTCAAAGGGGACAAGGTAGGCAACAATATGTACACAGAAAATTAAATATGAAATATATCAAGTAATTTCTGGGAAAGGTGCTAGCAACTGGAAGGATCGGGATACACTTCCTGTAGGATGTATTACTTCACCTGAACCTAGAAAGGAGCTAAGGGTCCTACGGATCTGAGGAGGCAGTGCATTCCAGACAGGGGGGACAGACTTTTCAGAGGCATGCCAATGGGAAAGGGATATGGCAATGAGGAATAGAAAGCAAGCCAACCATATCATTGTTATTCTCACAGTGCCAGAGAAGGCTGAAAAAGCTGCCCTTAAGACTGCTAGTGCTCCTGTAGTCAAGGGGAAGCCCCAAGATTGATAGCTCCCTGTGAATTCTCTCTCCTATCTCTCCTCCCTCATTTAACACATTTACCAGTGTAACAAAATGGTGTCCAAATGCTTCCCTTTTTGCAAAGTCTGCCAAACCCAAACTTAAATCCAATAGAATGTGAGCTCCTTGAAGGCAAGGAACATATGTTTTTATCTTTCTTATCCCCAGCCCATAACGAGTGTTTGGCATATAGTAGGTGCTTAATAGTAAGCAACTAAGACACACTTGAAGATGGACCAATAAATGCTCATCCAACATTTTAGAAAACAAAACAAAACCTTTCAAAGCATCATAAGAGAATGTTAGAGGGTTGGATTAGGCGATCACTTTGGGTTTTTCCAGCTCTGAAATTTGGCATTGAACAGTAGATAACACTGTACTGTATGTTCAACTCTCCCTACCTATCAGAATGGAAGCTCTGAGGGGAGGATTCCTCTCTCTCATCTTCATGTCCCCCAACCTGGCACAAAGTGAGAGTTGAATAATCTCTTCTCCCCATTTATTCATCTCTTTGTTGTCAAGACTTGGAAGTAACCCTTCCTATGCCCCAATTTCTTCATATGTAAAATAAAGGGATTGGAATATTGGACCTCTGAGATTCCCCCTTGCTCTAAACCCATGAAACTGAAATCCATTTGCAAATGCCAGTAGTAGCTGATCCACCCTTCTGGCTGCTCTTTCCTTTCTGTGACCCCCACCCCCACTCCAATAGGGCACTGACCCAATGTAAGAAGTTAATTTCCTGCATGAGCTTTTCTAAAAGAGGGAAGTCAAGTCTTCCTGCTAGGAGGCCACTAGAGTGGATCTCCTCTTATCTGAGCCAGAGAACATGAGCCTTTGTCAATTTCCCAGGATGCAGCCACCAGACTTCCTATCCCAGATGAGGCTTCTCTTTGTGGGTCAGTGTGTTCATCTAAACTAATCTCCTAGAGTTCCTCCTCACCCACCCCCAACCTCTCACTAATAGATCTTCCCAGGCACCTACCAACTTTCTTTCCATCTATTTCCCTTCTCTCTGCCATCTGCTAGGCTTGTCCTGGCTCAGTGCTGAGAGATGGAGGCTCTATTTGACCTACTGCCCGCCAAGTGCCAGCTCGCTCTCTCTCTCTCTCTCTCTCTCTCTCTCTCTCTCTCTCTCTCTCTCTCTCTCTCCCCTCCCATACCCACCCCATTTTGGCTTTTGGCTCAGTGACTTTGCTGTCTCATCATTCACTCACTGGCAATCTTCCCTCAGGCCCTATGCAAGTCTGACTCTCATCCAGCAGCTGGGCTCACCCCACTTGGACTCCAGACAGCTCTGGTTTCTAGATCCTGGGTTTGCCCCCCTCCCTTGCCAAGTGCTTCTGGCAGAAACCACCCTGAGCATGATAAAGACCACTCTACCCCAGAGGCACTATTAGCAGAGTTGATCCTCAGGCCCTCTCCAGTGACAAAATATTAACCTGCTTTGAATTCGAACAGCCCAGGGGCCCTTCATGGCTCTTGTATTTCTGAGGACAGCTGCACAATTTTCCCTATCTAGTTGGCTTTATTAAGACTCCACTCTGTGCAAGGCACTGAGACTGTGGATGCAGAAATTATAGGACCGTAGATTTGGAACAGGAAGGAACATTAGACATCATCCAGTCCAACTGACTCATTTTACAAGTGAAGAAGTTGAGGTTTCAAGAGGTTAATGGCTTTCCTAAAGTCACACAGCTGGTGACTTTCAAGTCTAGCACTACATCCGCTCTAAGGCCACTCTGTCTCTAGACACAATACTCTGCCATCGAGAAGCTTCTGCTCTATTGAAGGATACAACATTTCAACAGATAAATATAATACAATTTGTGGAGGGGAGAGAATAGAAACAATCCAAGTTAAAAGATATTTATTAAATGTGCTAGTCACTAGGGATACAAACACAAATAGTCCCTGCCCTCAAGGAGCTTACTTTACTGGGGCAAAATACAAAGTAATTTTCCCAGGGTAGAAGGGAGACCTCTCAACTGGAAAGGACTCTTGTAGGTTGTGATGTTTGAACTGAGCCTTGAAGAGATCCAGGATTCTACAAGGTAAAGGTGAAGAGGGAAAGCCTTCCCGGCAAGGGTCATAGCCTGTGCAAAGATAAGGTGATGGGAGATAAATTGTCAAGAAATAGCAAGTCGGCCAAGTTTGGCTGGAATGGAAAATGTATGAAGGGGAGCCCGCATGTATGGAAGGCCCTCCCTCCTCCTATCCTGGCTTCCTTCAAGTTCCAGCTAAAATCCCATTTTGTACAGGAAGCCTTTCCCAATTCCTCTGAATTCTAGTCCTTTGCTTTGGATATATTTGTTTGTATATTGTCTCCTCTGTTAAACTGTAAGCTCCTTGAGGGCAGGGACTGTCTTTTGCCCCTTTTTGTATCCCTAGAACTTAGCACACAGTTCTTGGCACAAAGCAGACACTTAATAAATGTTTATTGATTGATTGATTGATTGGCATATCTCCTGTTAAAAGAAAATCTTTGTTTGGGCCTTGCCCTTAATAATAAAGCAAACCCAGGAAGAGAAAATTGAAAGGAGTTTATTGTAGCATTTAAGGCAAAAGAGCGTTGAATGCAACCTGGCATCAAGTTCAAACCGAGCACTGTTTTTAAAGACTAATTTCAGAATAAGAGAAGACAGTCCTAATAGATGCACATTTCTAAAAGGGGATGAGCTAGTGTTACCTTGGAGACGAGTTTACAATCCAGCTAGATACAGATTTCTAAAAAGGAAATCAAATTGTGAATGGCTGACCTTTCTTACACTCCAGTTGGCACATACTTCGGCTTTGGATTGGCACATACTTTGGTCACCCCTTATGAGAGTGCTGGCAGGTACAACTAGCAAAAAGGGGATGAGAGATGGTGAATTCACTTGAGTTAGCTTGGCGGTGGTAACGAAATGCAACACAATAGTCCCCCATTTGGTGCTAACCATGCTTTGGATGCAGCCCCAGAATCAGGCTTATATCACTCCTATGTCCTCAACTTGATCATCCTAATCTCTGCAGCTCATAATTTGGGAATTGGCTTGGGAATCGGCTTGGGAATCATTCTTTGCACCAAGGGAGGAGGCATTGTAAGCACTAATGGCACACAGTCCCCATAGTCCTGTAGTCCTGACCTACAAGAACACATACTCCTCCCCTCTCTCCCAGGAGAGAGTGCAGAGCTAACCTATTTTGCATGACTACAGCCCTAAGAGCATGGACTTCAGGATTCAGGTCTGGACCTGTGGTTTCGTTGACAAATACCTAGAAAAATGTGTTCATTTTATTCAGGAGCACCAGACTGCATCTGATCCCATAGACGGGCAGTTCCGTTTCACTCACTAAAGGTCAAGTGTAGCAGAAACTTGGATGGCTGTGTGCTTACTTCACAAGTGAGTGCTAGGGGACTGGGTGGGTGTGGGCTGGAGAGCAGAAAGCACTGGGCCTAAGCCACATCTGACTGTCCAGTTTGAGGGGAGCCGGTAATGTGCCTTTTTGTTACACAGGAAAGAAAACCCTTGTGGGGCTATCCTAAAAAAGAACCCTTTGGTATGTGCCTGGCCCCCTGGCTTAAGCACAGTCCTCAAAAGGCTCTTTTCTTCCCAAATAGTCACATTCTGTCTCGGGGGTAGGGTGTAATAACATCCCATCAGTCACCCCATTGTCTGACCTTTTGTCCCGTTTTGCTCATAACCCAGAACTGGTGGCTCGACACCATGTTGTAAGGCTAATGGAAGCAAGAATCCTAACCAGTGATCTTTTCCCAATTAAAAGTGAATGAGTGGGAAGACGTATTCTTCCAGCCTGTGACAGTACAATTGGGTGCTGTAAGTAAGCTAACCTTGTTGATTACAAAAGAATAATCACATAAGTCTTGAAGGTCTGCCCCCATACCCACCAGGGCCATTTCTTTCCCTAGAGACAAATGGGTGTGTGCACATATCCATCAGTGGGTCCAGTTAAAAGCATGACTAGCATGTTGGATCAGGCACACATAAGTGTTGGGCTCTCCTATATCCCCAACAGGGTATAGACCAAGGTATAGAGTGCAAATAACAAGTACATGATAGAGAACATGTAAGGGATTAGGTCCTAATCATCAGGGTCAAATAAACAGCGACCAAAAACCCTCAACTGGTGTTAGGGTCCATTCTCAGCTGAACTGGTTCCCAAGGTCCATCAGGAGTTGTTTCCTCTGCTGGGCTGAGGTCAGTCACAGCAGACCTCATGTAGGGGTATTGCTGTGCTGCTGTGCCATGTGTCACTGGAAAGGCTTCTACCCAGTGGCTCAGTTTGTCGCTACATAGCAAAATATGTATACAGCTCATAGATTCTGGCAGTTTAATATAGTCACTTTGCAGATATTTAAGCATCCATTTTCATTTTATCATTATAGTTTCCTTCCATGAAGAGGTAGACTCGATAAGAAAGGCAGCTAGAGACCACATGAAGGGCCTCTGTATAAATACTATGGGCAAACCATGGCAGACATGTGGTACAAGGGCCTCGGTTCCTACAGCACCATTCATCCAAGCAGAAACATAAGCAGTTTACAGACTAGGTAACAGGTCCATAACATGCATGTGACTAACAATAAGCAAAGTTATAATAGGCAAATAAAGAAACCCAACACAGCAGTAGCTTTAGGGGTATCAAGTCCTTTTGCAGCATCCATAATCCTCAGGGATCTGGCAAGCACTTCCTGTTCATCTCTCAAACAGCTGCCTATGGATCAGGGCAGGCCTGTGGAGGCATTTTCTCAACCATCTCCAGGTTCCAGGTCACTTGCTGAGATTCTCCAGATAGCTACTAAGTCCTGCTGGTGATAAAACTTTGCATAATTTAGTAAACTGTGACGAAAGCTAATCAGATTGTCCTTTCAGTAATTAGTTCGTGTAGTAAAACCCTATGCAGACCTTATGAATCTAATCTTATTTTTGAAAGGGATCCACTAGGTCCTGACTTGGAAAATGAGCACTTCTGTCTCTTAATGTTACCAAGCAGATACTTCGAAATAGGAAGAGAAAGACATGATTTTAAAATTCATCACAATTGTTAATGGAATTTTACATGTGAAGCCTTAATCCAAATATTTTGAGAGCTTATATCTAAATATACTCAAAACTAATATGTCCCATTTTAAACATTTTGAAAGCTATTTGTTTATATATATCCTAGTCCTTAGATTAAAAACAGCTCCATCTTGTTGCTTTCTCAAAGTTTGCTACTCCAATAAGCTTTTAAACACTTTTACATCTTTATCCTATCTCTCTTTTAAGGATAGGAATATGGAGTTGACCACAAATTCCGATTAAAGCAGGAAGATCTTTTGTGCTCACATCCTATAATAGTAACTCAGATGTTTTAGTCTTGATGTGACAATTAATTGATCTTGTATTATGACAAAAATGTCACTGTTCACCTGCTCTGATAGTAGAAATTCGCAATGAAAGGGGGAAAAAAGAGACATGGTTATGATAATATCAAGACTGTCCCTTCAAGGGCACAGATTAACCTGACATAAGCTATAATGAGGGAAAACTTCCCTTAGCTCTGTTTGATTCCAGGCAAGAGTAATAATACTTTATAGCTAATTGTGTCCCCAAATTCCACTTTATTCCCAGGGAGCCTGAGTATAGCCAGGCTCCAAATTAACCAGGCAGGAAAATTTACTGTTCAGAAAGGAAATAACAGAATAGGAAACTGAGTCAAGTTGCTCCTACCTTTATCTATGCAAGATCATCCCCTCAACTTTTCCCAGGGAGAGACATCCACCTGCAGCACTTTTCAAGCCAAACTGCCTTTGGACAGCTCATTGTATTCCCCATGAAGGTGGATTATTGGCTTAAGAGCAATTCAGGCAGTCATACCTGAAATTGAACTCAGAGTAATCTCAAACTACAGTTCCACAAATAGCAAATTTATATTAATCATAGCTTGAGCCCAGGGTATTACCATTTTCCCCCTCACGTTGCAAGAACAGCTAACAATGAGCACATATAAAGACATCTCATTTACCCTTCATTTATAATATAAGAATAACTGCATTCTGGAGTTACACACACACACACACACACACAGAGTGAGTACATGATAGTTAATGACAAACCCCAGACAGCAAGTCTCAAATCTTGTACTGCCTGTTAATCCAAAGCAAAATGAAGTCTTTGACTATAAGGTCTATTGTTACCAAGTTGGCTCAAAGATGTAACTTTGGTAATTGAAATTTTACAACATGTGGTCTGTAGGGCTGATGAGATTTTATAATCTCACCCAAGTAGAAGGTCCCAAGGAACTTCACAGATAAAGATAACTTAAGACAATAACCTTTGTTCCTTTTTTTCCCAACAGCAAATTATTAGTATTATCCATTTTAAAAGCAAAATATATCCAATTAAATATTTAACAGTTTTCAAACATTTTGACCACATACTTTTAACAGCTCAATTCATGATCTAACAGCATCCAGTAAAAGGTTTCTTTTCTAACAGCATTTCTGATACAATGATTTCCCAAATTTCACAATATAAGAAATATTTTAGAAACACAATAGCAACATACACAATATCGTGTATTTAAAACATGAAACAAAACCTATCACCAGTCAGATGACATTAATCAGTAGAATGCATTTCCAAATTATCTTACATAGAAAATCATTTCATCTGATCACTTTGGGCATTGAATGCCAATCACATCTAAAACCCAATATAGAGGAGCACATTATGGAGTCATTATATTCAATTAGAAATAATAATAATAGTAGTTAACATTTGTATTTTAGTGCCTTACTGTGTGCCAGGTACGGTGTTAAGCACTTCACAATTATATCATGTGATCCTCACAACAACCCTGGGAGGCAGGTGCCATCATTATTGTTTTACATTTGAGGGAACTGAAGGTAAATGGGGAAAATGACTTGCAGAAGATAACACAGTTAATAAATTTCTGAGACCAGTTTTTAACTCAGGTTTTCTAATCTATGTAGTTTCCGAGCATGTTTCCTTATTGCCAAAAAATCAAATGTATTTTGCACTAAGTTTAATTAACCACAATTATCCTAGTAGGATAATGTTAACAGGATTTTACTGAGCCTGTCTCTAACCTGAAAATGACAAAACAGCAGGCCAGAAACAGGAGTGCCACTACTAAGGGAGCTGTTTAATTAATTAGTTTCATTATGAGGAACAGATTTGCAAATCAGGAATTCTCCTAATCAGAATTCCACCTTGCTGAGGTAAAGAGAGAGGATTTTATACATGAATCACAAGTGGAAAGGAACAGAGAGGGGCAGCCAGGTGGCACAGTGAGTAGCGCACCTCCCTGGAGTCCGGAGGACCTGAGTTCAAATTTGACCTCAGACACTTGACACACTTACTAGCTGTGTGACCTTGGGCAAGTCACTTACCCCCAATTGCCCTTCCTTACCCCCTGCAAAAAAAAAAAAAAAAAAAAAAAGAAAGGGACAGGGGAAGGTGAATTACAAACAATCCTTTCCCAGGGCTTGAGTAGCTTCCCGCAACGATACAACAATTCTTTGATTGTTTCAAATTTGGGAGGTCGTGGCCACCCCTCCATGCCATAGAACCAGAGTTGTGTGATGGGAACAAATTCTACAGTCTTCAATTCTCTTCACATAAGGTATGCAGGCACAAGAAGGCAGTGATTGTGAGCATTGTCAAGGTTTGATCATTTCAAGCTGCATTGTGAGCTTCTGACTCACAAGCTAGAAGAGGCAATTCTGAAAAACCTAATCCATCATTATATTTATTACGCATATCATCAATTATTAGAAAAATCATAATTCTCTTCACGTTAGCATATCTCACTATAAGAGATAGCACATCATTTAGTTTCAGGACAAACACTTTTTTAGAACCTCAGTTTTCCTTCAAGGGCCATTAGCTGACTGCACCTCAAATTTTAGAGCCCATGGCTTTCAGTTAGTAAATGTTATAACTTGACAGGCCACTGGCCATCTGAAATTGCTAACAGGCGTTTCTTTAAAAGTTTTCTCAAAGCCTTCTTATCTCGATGGAACCCAAACTTCCCTAACTACTCTGAACTCTTTTATCCTCAAACCTTCAGTCACACAGTCAGTACAAAACTGACTTCAACTTTCTTTAGCTTTCTATTTCCTCTTATCCCCCACTTGCTTAAACTTTCTCTCTTCCTTTCTTGTTACACTCCTCCAGGAACTTAGATCAAAGCCTACTAATTCACCTAACCAATTAACTTCTGCTGAACCATTTCCAAGTGATTTCCACAAAACAAAAAGAAAGAGAAGAAATTCTTCCTTCTTTTTCCTCGTCTGTCTTTATTTTTGTCTTCTCCAACCTGGCTCGGGTTGTCGAGGCAGAAAAAAAAAGTCTCACAGGTTTCCTCCTTATTTCCCACTGAGAGTGTGATCGAAGGTCAGTGAGAATAAACAGATCTGTTTCGAGATTTCGTTAATCTTCTCTCCATCCCCACCCTTCTCAGTTTCCTTGCTATGGTGTCCCACAGAAGCTTTTACGAAGTGCTACTTCAGCCTTCCCAAAAGACATCCCCAGTTCCCACTCATGTCTGTCTTGTCACTGTGAATGTTTATCCCTTTGGACTTGGCTGAGGTTTTCCTCCCTACCCCCTTTTTGGTTTTCTAAATCTCCCTTTCCATTCTCTAATCCCTCACCAGTATTCTGGTCTTTGCTGTATGATAATGAGGACAATTTCTGTAACAAAGTCCCCCTCAACAGCGCTAAAAGTCCCATTTCTGCCTATGGTATTGAAGTCTTATTTTTAGTATCCAAGGTCCCAACTTTTATCTGGCCTAATTTTTACCCCCTAATTTTCCCGCTCCCTGCTGAACCTCATCGCTCCAGCATGGACGTAACAGGAAGAATTTTTCCTATCCCAAGCTTTTTTACACCATGTCTACCTGGGAGTCTACAAGAGGTTGCCTTTTCCCCTCCTCCTCCCTTTGGAATACTTGCAAAGAGGAACACATCCGTGCCTAAGAGTCCATTTCCTTACCTGCCTCTTCCCTTCTTCATGTACAAATGAGGAAAAACAAAAACCAAAATTCGGGTTTATGGACTGTCAGGTTCTGAATCTTTAACTGAGATAACAGGGTAGCAAACCTGCCACCCTGGAGGATGTCCAGTGCATTTCCCAACTCCAAGACCCATGCAAAAGTTTGTTATACCTTTAGGAGGCTGTATGAGGTGGCAAGGCCTGAATGTGAGACCCCAGTGGCTCTTGGCAATCTGGACAAGAGAAGTCACTTCGTTCTTGCTCTTCGGCCCTTCATGCCATGAATCCCAATGGAAAGGGCCAAGGATGTCAGAAGCTGAGATCCAGCTTGAGCTGGGCTTCCCACAAGGCCGTATCCCTGAGTAGGGGGACCTAGAGTGTGGTTCAACTCAATCTAACAAAGAGTAAATGTCTTAAGAGTAGGAATGCAAGGACAGTATGGAAATTCTGACATTACAAGGATCATTTAAGGGAGTAGCAGTCCATATTACATTTGGTAGTAACAATTTATGTCATTTATATTAACAATTTTCTATCAGGACCTATTTCTCCTTTACCTTCCTGAGTTGGGGAGTTTAAGTCTCCAATCACTTCATTATGTCTGGCTGACTGCTGGGGAAGTATGCTCCTGCCAGCCATTGGGTAAAAAAAAAAAACGAAACCAACTCAGAAATGTGGTGCCTACTGTGAATTGGAGTAAGATTCCCCAGTGAGCACCCCCATGCAAAGTGATTCAGGCAAAGTGATTCTCCTGGCTGAGCTTGTCAAAAGTTGTTAAAAGAAAATCTTTGTTCAGATCTTGCTCGCAACAATGAAGCAAACCCAGCAAGAGAAACTTTGAAGGAGTTTATTCAGGCATCCAAGACAAAAGCGCATTACACGTGGCCAGGCACCAGGTTCAAACTGAGCACTGTTTTTAAAGATGAATTTTATGATAAGAGAAGACAATCCTGATAGGTGCACATTCCTTAAAGGGGATTTGGGGAGGTGTCCAACTCTTCATGACCCCATTTGGAGTCTTCTTGGCAATACTGGAGTGGTTTGCCATATTTTTCTCCAGCTCATTTTACAGATGAGGAAACTGAGGCAAACAGGGTTAGTGACTTGCCCGGGGTCACACAGCTAGTAAGTGTCTGAGGCCAGATTTGAACTCACCAAGAAGAGTCTCCCTGAGTTCAGGCCCATCATTCTATGCACTATGGTGCCACCGTGCCACCCGTAAAAGGAGCAAAGACAGAGATCAGAGATTATGGGTTCACTCAATAAACTCAAGTGGTTCCCTCTCCTCTAAGAACAAATACAAAATGGCCCAAAACCCTTCATAACCTATCTTTCTTCTATTTTTCAAGCCTTCTTATACCTTCCTCCTCACTATTTATTCTTCTAGTGACACTGGCTTCCTGGCTGTTCCAATGATGAGGCACTAATGATGGACCCCTAAAAGGCCCTGGACTTCCCCCAGGGGCCCAGTCCCTGCATCTGGCCCACCCCAGCCCACCTTAATTGTTTAATTAGCTTACTTGACACTCATTAATCCCATCCAGACCCCTTTCTCTGTTTCTTCCAGACCATCCCAGGCTACTTGCCACTCCTAGATCCCGTCTAGATCTTCCCACAATCTTTCTGTATAAAAATATCCACCTTATCCTCATCAGATGCACAAATTCTTAAAATGTGGCCCACTTGTATTGGCAGTACAAATAGTGCAGATTCACTAGGAGTGTGGCCCGATTCTATTGGTGTTACAATACACTTGCTACTTGGACTGAAAGAAGGCTTGAATGGTCGAATTCTTTCCAAGCAGAACCCCACCCTGTACCCTTGCATTTTGGGGTTCCTAGCACCCCTACCCCACAACATATTTTGGTGCTGTTGTTCGGAACAAGACACTCCATCTCTTGGCTTTGGGTGCTCTCGATACATCATTCCAACTACTGACCTCCCTGGTTCTTTTAAGTCCTAACTAAAATCCCAGCTTCTATAGGAAGCCTTCCCTAACCCCTGTTAATTACTATTTATCCTCTATATAGCTTGATTTGTATATACTTGTCTCTGCCTCCCTTCCCCCTCCATTAGCCTGTGAGCTCCTTGAAGGCAGGGATTGTCTTTTTGCATCATTCCTACCACCTAAGCCTGGTACACAGTAGGCACTTAATTAATGTTTGTTGATTGATTTGGAGAATGTTTTTTTCAAGGAAATAGCTGTCACCACCTCCCTTGGTGGCATTGAAAAATCAATTACATTTTGATCCTTGGTTTTTATTTTAAAGTCTCCCTTTTTAACAGCTTGTTCAAAGCAAGAACTATTCCTTATTTTTCTGAACTTTTCTGCCATAGACTGCTGAGAGAAAATGGAGATCTGGAGGCAAGTCTGACTTGAAAGAAAAAATCCTTTGGAGAGAAGCACTCTATTTGCAAAGCAGAGACAAAAGATCAAAAAGGCATTCCCAATTAAACATACCTCCAGGCCACTTGGTGGAGATTGAATGAAAAGTCCTCTGACCTCTCAGAAGCTTTTGTATACCTAATAAGTCTAGTCTGGCAGGTCCTGCTGGGGCCTATAGTCAATAGTCAGTTGGAAAACCTTGTGAGCTCAGCCAGGAGAATGACTTTGCTAGAGGTGCTAACTGGGGAATCTTCCTCCAATTCACTTTGGACACCACGTTTGGGTTGTTGTTTTTTGTTTTTTTATCTGATGGTTGGCAGGAGTGTACTTGCCTACCAGTCAGCCAGACTTGGTGAAGTGATTGGAGACTGCCCACCTTAATAAAGTGCTTTTAAAAAAAAAAAAAGATGTTTGCTGGTAGCAGAGAGTGCTTCCAGATTTACTCAGCGTGGAAAATCTGTTTGGAAATAATACATTCCTTTTTCTTCTCTTGTCTTCATGTTCCTGGCCTTCCTTTATACCAAGGCGGCAGCCTCATTAGGTACTAAGATAGGATCTGGGGGCATATGCACTTAAGAATAATAGAACAGCAGGGAGCTAGAAGATTTCATAAGGCAAAGAAATAGGTTGTGGCTAGACCTGCAAGAAAGGCTTCTTCATTTGAGCTAGTGGTACTTAAAGTTTTTCACAGTTGTGGATATTATGTGATGAAGAAAGAGAAAACTGGGTCTGCTTGAATTAAATATGTATGGGATTTTTTTTTCTTTTCATCCACTCGGTTTGTCCCATGTAAATAGTAATAGTGTTGATAATAATGATAACCTTTAATACTATTATGATGGGAAAAGTTCAAGCAGTATAGCCAAGTGGGAAAGGAAAAGTATTTATGATAGTGGATCATAGATCTGAGCGAGAGAGAACCTTAGAAGTTATCCTGACAACTTACTCATTTTAGAAATGAGGAACTGAGGCCTGGGGAAGTAAAGTGGTTTGTCCAAAGTCCCACATACAGAATCTAGGGCTGGAAAGGATCTCAAATTTTATCTAACCTGATGGAAACTGAGGCCCAAAGAGGGTAAGAGTCTTGCCCAAGGCAACACAGGTAATAAGTAGGTGAAACAGAATTTGAACTCAGATCCTGGTTTCTGCTCCCAGTTCAATCCTCTTTCTCTGCTGCCTCCATAAAGCAGAGGGGCACACACCTTGGGCATATACTTTCATTTCAGTGCTTTGATGTACTCAATAATGCCCATTTTCAAATTTGAGGGGCAGAATGGTATAATAGAGCACTAGATTCAAAGTCAGGAGGGACCTGGGTTTGAGTATGGCCTCTGTCACACACTTGCTGTGTGACCCTGGGCAAGTCACTTAACCTCTGTTTGCTTCTGTTTTCTCATCTGTCAGGTGAGGGCATTGGACTAGATGAACTCAAAGATTTCTTACAACTATAGATCTATTATGTCACAGAAGTCCTGTAGAATGTCAGAGCTAGGAGGGACCTCAGGGTCTTTTGCAATCTCTTTATTGACAGATGAGGAAAACTTGAGGCCCCAACAGGGAAAGGGACTTCTTCTAAGGTCACATAAAGAACTGTTGGCAGAACCAAAGCGGGCACCCAAGCCTCCTGAGGTCCACCCCAGCTTGGGAAGGAAAGCAAGTTTGCTTTTTATCCTGACTCCATCAGTGTATGGCTCATGGTGCAGGATAGAGGTGGCATCATTAGACATTCATTCAGTGAGGGTTCTCCCAGAATGCATGGCGTCAGTCCCCATCCCTGGGCTTCTCACTCTCTGAATCTTTGGAGAGAATTAATGAGGCAGAGCCAGGGAGGCACCTAATGGTTCCTTCCAGAGTATCTGCTGAAGGCATCAGATGGATTCCAAAGATCTTGATGAGAGATGTGTCAGACAAGCCACTGAGAAAGTTGGTTTTTCTTATTACTATATTACAGAATTAGAGTCATTAGAAATGATGACTCCAATAACTCTAGTTTTCCAATTTTGCAAAATGAAATAAGAACTCGCCATTGACCCTGAATATTCTGTTTTAATTTTTAATTTTAGGAGCCAAGAGAATAATAACTTTGTTGTAAATGTTGCCTGTGGCCAGATTTCAAAAAGCAACATTACATATCATTTGCTAATTGGATTGGGGCCAGCATACTTTGCAGTGCTACATGTGTTACAGATTAGCCTTGAAAAACTGCCTTTTTAAGGTTTCAGTTGGTAGAGCTCCATGGATTGGACCTCTGTCTCTCTCTCTCTCTTTCCCTCTCTCTCTCTCTCTCCCTCTCTCCCTCTCCCTCTCCCTCCTTGAAGGATGACTACCATATTGGACTATTCTCTCTCTCCCTCTCCCTCTCCATCTCTCTCTCTCCCTCCCTCTCAATATCTCTCTCTCTCTCTCTCTCTGTATGTGAGTTTCAACTTTTGACCCTAGGCCTAGATGAGTGAATAAATGAGTGAATGAGTGAGTGAGTGGATGAATGAATGAAGCACTTATTAAGGACTTACTATGGCGCAAAGCATTGTGCTAAAAGCTAGGGATACCAATAGGAAAGGGAGACAGTCCTTGTGTGCTGAGAGCTCGAATTCTAATGAAGGAGACTTTAACACATGGAAGGTTTCTGCTGCAAGTCAGTGATTCTTGGGGTGCAGCTGCAGCAAAGCAGATGACGATGGCTCATCTTTAATGTCATTTCTACTAGTCGAGTGACATCATTTTCTAATATCCAGCTTCAAGGACTTGGGAAACAGACATCTCTGTAATTTTTCTCATAGATCTTGTTTTTACATCATTTCAGTTTGAATGCTGAACCATTAGACAGGGCCAAGGATTCCGTAGCCAGAGCTTTCTTTCCTGGGTCTTCAGCATCTGTAGCTGCAGCCCCCACAGGAGCAGGTCCAGGCTGCATCCTCACAGGGGCTGCTTTCCAGGATGGTGGCAGAGGGCTCTGGGCTGGAAGCCTGGCCCTTCTCAAGGCTCCTTAGGTTCAGGCTCCTGGGCTTTCTTCAGTAAGATCTAAGGGGAGGCAGTGGTCAATATGGTAGTGGGTTTGACCTGCTTCCTATTTCTTCCTCCTTCATCCAGGCTGGCTCACCTGGCCTGCACACAGCAGTTAGTTGGCAGTTGATGGGAATGGCTAGCCTCCACACCAAAGGAATTACTTCCTCTGAGTATATCTGTGAAAACCGGGCTAGAAGCAAGGTTTGTGGTCTGGGGGAAGGTGGGGGTGGTTTGGGGAGGGGGCAAGGCTGCTACTCTCAGCACTCTTGTTGGTGGCAGATGATCAGCAGTTGCTGCTGTTGGTGCCAGGAAGGTGGGCGCTAACCAGCAAGCTAATCAACTCATCAACCAAATCAGACAGTGTTCTCTACCTGTGCTAGGAAGAGTCCACAGGATCTATTTTCACTAAGGCTAATGCGTAGTAGATAGTCTGTGGATGGACTAGACTGGGCCTGAGCTCAGATTCCACCTGAATTTGACATCTGATAGCTGTGTGACCAGAGGCAAGTCGCTTACCTTTTCATCATCTGAAGCAATCATTTGCAAAAATAGAGAATGATACCATCCATAGAGTAGCTATAAAGATAATTATTATAGCTGACGGTTATCTAGCACTCTATATATGTTATCTCATTTTGTTTTCATAACAAGCTGGGAGTCAAACACTATTATTCATCTTGTTTTACAGATGGGGAAACTGAGGCAGACAGCGGTTAAGTGACTTGCCCATGGTCACACAGCTGGCATGTGTCTGAGGCAGAATTTGAACCCAGGTGTTCCTACATTCACTTTCTAAGATCGTTAGGTCCCTTATAAAGTTGCTGCAAATAAAACTTTGTCTTTTTGTTTTTGTTTTTTGATACTGAGCCTCTCTGTTTTGCCCAAGTTGTGGAAATTCATTGACCACTCCTGAGCCCAGCCCTGTGCTGATCAGCATGGAAGCTCTAATCTGCACTCTTTTTGCAATCTTCTTAGGCAGCCGGTGGCTCCCCACTCCTGAGGGCTCAGCTCAGACACCTGACTGGCAGCTTCAGTTCAGTGGCACTGTGGTTTAGAACTCCCAAACACAAGGAACCCGTCAGACTCAGTATCCCCCAGTAAAGCGGGGATTACAGGCTGGTGCCACCATGCCCAGCCATGGTTTAAATGTAATCAAGGAACTTGACATCTTAAGCATCTTGGAATGAGCCCGGGCCTGACTTCCGAGATGAGCTCTGGGTTTACTGACCTTAGGAGGTTACTTCAGCTGGATAGGGGACTGGGGAACTCAGTTTCCTCATTTGCAGAATGAGAAACTGCATGAAGACTAAGCTCCTTACAATTCTAAATCCTACTAATGACAGGGATCTTTGGTAAAACTTTCTGTAGACCAACCATAGATATATGGATTCTGTGAGGACTAACCCTGACAGACTTTGCTCTTCTCAGCAACACAAGGTACAAAGACAACTTCAAAGGACTCATGATGGAGAATGCTATCTACATCCAGAGAAAGAACTATGACATATGAATGCAGAATGAGGCACACTTCATGCTAGCCTTTTTTCCCCTTTATTTTCTCTTTTGTTTTTGTTTTCTTGGGGTTTTTTTTGATTCTTTTTCCTCTTTCTCATGATTCATTCCATTGGTCATAATTCTTCTCCACAACTTGACTAGTGTGTAAATTAGTTCAATGTGAAGTTATACATAGAAGAGATATCAGTTTCCATGCCATCTTGGGGAGGGGGGGAGGGAGGGAAGAAAATCTGGAACTCAAAATTATGTAAAACCAAGTGTTGTAAACTAAAAAGAAAAAAAAAGAAAAAAAAACCTTCTGTAAACAATCATTCCTTCCCTATCTTCCAAATTAATTTGCTTCATTAGTGCAGATTTTCGTATGCTGAGTTTGCCTAAAGGAGGGTAGACCTCCATGGGGTAAAAACCTATGGCTCAGATTGAAGTGTGAGGGACAGCGATGAGACTGAGCCCTTGGGGACAGGCTGCTGAACAAAAATGAGGGAGTGGGAAGTAGCCTGTGCGTTCAGGCCTTGGATCTTGGTGCTCCTTTGGATACAGGAGAGGAGAAGGGTAATTTATAGAGTAGTTTTCAGTCTCTGGATGGTCACTTCTTCCCACTGTCCTCCTTGTGATCACCTCAGCCAGAAGTCAGACAAGAGGAAGAAGATGCCTCAACCTCTGTAGTCTCCTCAGGCATCACTGCCTCTCCCAAGCTCCTCAATGGAGTCCAGTTGGCCATCTCTGTTCCTCACATGAGGCCTTCCCTCTGAGCCTTCATCCTGGTCATCCCCCAAAGCTTGGAAGGCCCTCGTTCCTCCCCTCCCCTCACTGGATGCCCGTCTTCCATCAAGATTCAGTTCAAGAATTACCTTCTACATTGCACCTTTCCAGGTCCCCCAGCTTTGAGTGCCCTCCCACCCAAACCACTTTGTATTTATTCCAAATATGTTCTGCTATAATAGAATATTATTGTTACATTGTAGTATGGCAGGTAGAGTGGTGTTAAACTCAGTTATGTAAGGCCATGTATTGACTTAGAAAATCACAAATTAACATTAGCTGTGTTGTATCATATTTTTATTTATCTTGTTAAATATTTCCCAATTGCATTTAAATATGAATCCGGCTCCATGCAGAATTTTGCAGGCCCTTGGGGTGAGTTTGATACCTCTGGTATAGCATATGATAGCATATGATATTTACTTCTTGTCTTTCAATCGTTTTAGTCACATCTGACTCTGTCACCTCATTTGAGATTTTCTTGGCAGAGATACTGGAATTGTTCACCATCTCCAGCTCATTTTATAGATGAGGAAACTGAGGCAAACGGGGTTAAGTGACTTGCCCAGGGTCACACAGCTAGTAAGTGTCTGAGGCTGGATTCGAACTCAGGGAGATGAGTCTTCCTGATTCCAAGCCCAGCGTTCTATCCACCGTGCCACCTAGCTGCCCCATGATATGTGCTATAAATATTATATATAATTATAGTATGTTACCATATGTAATATTATGGTACAAGATATATTCTGAATAGAGAGTATCACAATTCATAGTATCGTATGACATAGCAGTATAATATAGCATACAATGTAAACTATACCTATATACAGTTACAGTATGTCATAGCATATGATAATATAGTATACAATGAGACTTCTTGTCTCCCTGATAGAAGGTAAGTTCCTGGAGGGCCAGGGTTGTCTCATTCTTTGTATTTCTATCCCCAGTATTCGACTAGCTCAGTGCCTGGCACCTAGTAGGTGCTTAATAAATGTTTGATTGATTGTGAAATTCAGGTCCAAAGTTGCTAGCAGGCCAGCCATTCTTTGGCACCTAGTGTGGTGCTTTCCATGGGGGAAGTGTTTAACAAATGCTTGTGGAATTAAATTAAATGAGTAGTTTTTACAATGACTTTTTGGGAAGAAGGTTGAAACCAACAACTGAGATGATCCTGAGTTTCGTTTATCCACAGTTGACGGGATTTGGTGATGGGAGGGACCTTAGATGAAGAAACCGAGGCCTGGGAGAACCTTTAGGTGAGGAAAGAGGCCCATAGAGGGGAGGGTCAAGCTCACAGAGCCCAAGACTCGAACTCAGGCCTACTGACTCCAAATCCTTATAGAGTTAACTTTTACATGACATTTAAAAAGCCTCTTGCACACATAGCATAATAGGGCATTAGAACTGGAGGATTCATGAGAGTTTGTCTAGTTCAGTCATCTCCAGAAACTGAGGCCCTGAAAGGTTAAGCTGACAGTTCAAGGTCACACAGGAAATAAGTTGTGGAGGTAAGATTTGAACCCTGAACCCTGGCCTTTCGATGCACTTTGAGGGAATCCCTGATCTTTTAATGACAACAACAATAACTGACATTTATTATAGTGCTTTCAAATTTGCATACCTTGGTAGTAACTGAGGCAGGAGTCACTTCCCCCCCAGCCCCTGCACGTTGAGTCCTTATAGATAGGTGACATTTATACAGCCCTTTTTTAAGTTTGCCTTAGGAGATGACGGAAGTCATGGCCAGAGAGTTTAAGACATGGTCATGTTGCCCATAATCACACAGCTGGGAAATGTCAGAGGTTAAATTCGAACCCAAGCCTTAAGTGACTCTTAAGTCCAGCTTTCCTCTTCTTGGCCTCCCTGAATGAACTGGGCCAGGTTAGCCTGCAGAGCTGAGAGCTGACTTCATTAATCGCAAATCTTTCCTGTTCACTGGCCTTTCAAAGCCTCCCCTCTTCCAAAGGCTCTGGTTGGGAGATGAGTGGAGGCCCCTGCTTCAGAGGTGGCTGAAAGGCTCCTTTGTCTGTGGGCCAAGTATCATGTTTGGACAGCAGCGGAGAGGTGGGGGCGTGACTTGGCAGGCAGAGCGGCAGTGAGTCGGATGTGATGCTGCAAGAGGACTCACTCCAGAAAAGCGTGGGCTTACCTGGTGATTCTGAATAAGCCTAGAATGAGGGGATAGAGGGACCTCGGAAGTGAGAGTTTCACCCTTGGGTGGGTGGGGAGGGGCTGTAGGAAGGGGCAGAGAGGGATGAAGAGCACAGATAGAGAAAAGGTGGTGACCTGGAAATTTTTTATACCCACATGCCTTCCCTTCCTTCTTCCTCCTCCCCTACCCCACCCCCCAAAAAACCACAGGAAAAACTTCCAGAGAAGAATTACTTTAGTAGAATATAAACTCCTTGTATTCCCCAGTAGCTAGTATAGGCAGCTGGGTGGTGCAGCAGATGGAACACTAGGCCAGGATCCAGAAAGACCTGAGTTCAAATCCAATCTCAGATACTTACTGGCTGTGTGACCCTGGGTAAGTCATTTAACCTATCTGCCTCAGTTTCTCCCACTGTAAAATGGGGATAATAATAGCACCTACCTCCCAGGGTTGTTGTGAGGATCATATGAGATAAATATTTATGAAGCACTTTCCAAACCTAAGCACCAACTATGCCCCAGGCACTGGAGATGCAAAGTGCAAAGTCCTCAAAGTGCTAACATTCTGTTGGGATACAATGCATACATACATAAGTATATGTAAGACAGGAGATACATACGGTGAATACATACATAAGTATGTATAAGACACACAAAAGTCTATAGTCAGGAAAAGGGATCTGAGCTCTGGAGATGGATGGGCCCTTAAAGTTCACCGAGTTCAACCTCTTCATTTTAGAAACTGAGATTTAACAGAGGCTAAGTGACTTGTCCAAGGTCATACAGGCACTAAGTTCAGGATGTATTTGAACCCCCCTTCTCTGACTCTAGTCTGTGCTCTCTCTACTGCCCCCACTGCATTCTGATGGAAGACAATTTCACCCCAATAACAATCATCTTGAGATATTTCTGTATCTGCTCAGAGGGTTGCATGTCTGAGCCTCTCCCACAAAAGCATCATCATGGTTCTAATGGATGTCACGGGCTCTCTCCTCTCTTTGTTCCGTCCAGGCATTCTTTCCCACCCTCAGGTTCTAAAATTTATCCAGTGTTTTTTCTTACTACTTGGTGAACCTTTGCTTCCTGGCCCCCATTCAGCCTGGTGCCCACAGCACAAAACCTGCTTTTCTAGAAGTGTGGCCAAAACCTCAGCCATTGGTGAAACAGGAGCTTCAACTGTCTCAAGAGCTCCCTGAAGGTCCCTGGCTAAACAGAGATGTAGTGGGAAGGAATCGTTATTTAAGGAAATGTTAGACAATAAAGTCCAGTGCTAGTTGACTAAGATCAAAAGTCAAATTTATCTCATTTTGTTTTTTATTTGGTTACTTTTTCTTGAATCATTTATTGGTTGATTTTTAAAAATAAGCTTTACTTTGATGCCTTTTATTTTTGCATCACAGACATCTTATTCTCACTCCCACCCCCCAACCAGACTCCTCTTTTATAACAAAGTACAAAAGTTTAAAAAACAGATATAACCTTCATCTGACCCTGTATATACCATTCTGCCATAGTAGTCTTCCACCTCTCTGTTGAGAGACAGAGAGACAGAGAGAGAGCATTTATTAAGTGCTTACTATGTGACTGTCACTGAGCTAAGCTGGGAATAGAAATATTTTTAAATAGTTTTTATCAAAAGTTGCTAATCCTTGTGCTTATTTTGTTAAGTCATTTTTCAGTCATGTCCTACTCTTCATGACATCATTTGGGGTTTTCTTGGCAAAGATACTGGAATAGTTTGCCATTTCCTTATCCAACTCATTTTGCAGATGAGGTAGCTGAGGTAAACAGGTAAAGTGACTTGCCCAGGGTCACACAGCTAGTAAGCATCTGAGGCTGGATTTGAACTCAAGACGATGGGATCAGAAATATTAAGACATAAGATAGTCCTTGCTTTCAAAGAGGATAGTCCTTGCTTCTAATAGAGGAAAACATCATAGAAAGGGATTCTAGAAAGGAACATGGAGCCTGGTTTTTAGCAAGATGAACTCTCAGAGCCCAGGGAGCCGAGGTGGAAGATCTATTCCATTCTCTCTCCTTTAGGAGCATTTTAGTTACTCAGAAGGAAGCTAGACTCAGAGTTCAGCTTGACTTTTAGCCATCTTTTCGTTCACAGTTGCAGTTATTTTGTGTGTTTTCTCCTGTTGATCTCATTGTGGCTCAGTTCTTACAAAATCTTCCCATGTTTCTCTGAATTCCTTATATTTGTTATTTCTCCTTACACAGTAATATCCCATTGTATTTACAGACCATAGTTTGTCCAGTCATTTCCTACTTTGCTGACAACTTTTTGCTGCCTGAAAAAGTGCTAGAATGACTATTTTGACCCTCTGTTTCTTTCTTTGACCCCTTTGAAGTGAAGTAGTGAGCAGGCTGAGTCAAAGGATATGAACAGCTTGAACAATTTTCTTGCATAAATCCGAGTTAATGTCTAAAACAGGAGGAATAATTTCAAGCTCTGCTAACGATGGAGTAGTGTGTACCTCCAAAAGTGACGGTTCCTCTTTTTTGTTTTGTTTTTTTTTATCTTTCGAATTTGCAAGCTGTGAGATGAAACCTCAGGGTTGTATTAATTTGCATTTCTCTTACTAGTAATTTGGAGCATGTTTTCATGTGGTCTTGAATATTTTACAATTATTCCTTTTGAATCCTTTTGTTTTTGCAAAGATTACTAGTCGATTAGAATAAGGCGATTCTGTAGACATTGTGTGTCTTCATTTCAGCTGGCCATCTGACAGATTCTGCCATGTTTTGGTTTAGATGGCCTCCACATTCCCTTCCAATCCTGACCTTCTGTGATTTCTATAATAGTATTTTGGACAATTTGGAGAATGTCAATTGAATGATTCCCTAGTAAGGCAGATGCTTAATTAGCTGAACTTGTATGAGGGTTGATTAATTGATTGATGTCTCTCTGGAGGGAGAATTCAACTGGTATGCTGTGGGACTAAGTTCTTGACCCAGTTATGGTCATAATGTTTATTGGTTGAAGTAATAGAAGGTGTGCTTTTAAATTTGCCGATAGCACAAAGCTCTGGTGGAAAACTAATGTAATGGTTGATAGACGTGCAATTTAGAGAAGATTGTGACAAACCAGAATCATCTGAGCTGAAACTGATGAAATTTAAAAGGGATAAATGCAAAGTACTTCACTTAGGTTCAAAAATTAAGTTGCACAACAAAAAGATAATAGAGATCTGACTTGGCAGGGGCTCATATGAGAAAAAAATCTGCGAGCTGCAATTGTGACAACATGCTCAATATTATTCAGCAGTGTTGTGCGCTTGCCAAAAAAGCCAATATGACATACTGTAGTAGGAAGGCCGAATTTATGATCTCAAAAAGGATCATATAAATATCAGAATGGTTCGAAATCGTTGGGTATACAGAATTCTCCAAGCAGAAGGCATCAAAAAATTTATTCAGGGCCCAGAGCAACAAATTAGCGAACCAACCTCCCCATTCCAGTATTGTGAACACAAGCCTCCAG
>CM053623.1:17597003-17614281 GCA_028646595.1 Phalanger gymnotis
TCCTAGTGTGTGCCAAGCTCAGCACCAAGTTCTGCAGATACAGAGAAAGGCAAATACTGTTTCTGCCCTCAAAGAACTTAGTCTCTACACCATTTCAGCACTTGGCACAGTGTCTGGCACATAGTAGGTGCTTAATAAATGCCTATTGACCACCTTCCATTACTAGATGAATCAAATGAATCACATGTATACACCGACAAGGGAGGGGTGCCTCAGTGTAATCCTATGGAACAAGGGGGCAGATGGATGTCTCTCAATGACAGGGGAGGCTGCCTGAAGGAGACACAGTAAGTGCATATCAATAACAAAAACCTTTAGCAAATCCTGTTAACTCACACGGTTCCTCCATGATACAGTCATTCTCTCCAGCCCCCCTCCAGCAGAAGAAGGCATTCTTCACTAAAGCCCAATTTGCCCAAGGGACCCAGCTCTGCTGCAAGTGACCGATGGTGAAGGGCATCTTCCAGAGCCCCTTGTTTGGGAGAAACAAGCTGAGCCTGGGCCCCCCTGACAGGCCCACAGAGCCCATTGGCAAAGCTGAGGAGGGCACACATGGTGTTTGGTTGGGGGCGCTACTGGGCACTTAAATGTCAAAACAAACCGATGTCGAATCTGGCCTACCTCAATATTTGCCTATCTCCCATTGCTCCAGCACACTGAGGCCATGCTCCTCTTCTCAGTTCCTCTCTAGCCAGCCAACCAGAATCAAATAGTGACTCACAACTTGGGGCTTTTCAAAACCCCCAAGACAATATTTCACTCCTCTGCAGCACAGTGAGCTCTAGATTTTGGCTACAGGCCCATCCCTGAAACTTCCAGGGCCGGCCACTGACTTGCAGGATGTGGCTGGGTTCCATAGCCTGCGTGAAGGCCTCTCTGGGTGGTGCTGGTGAGATCCTTGAGGGGCGGTGGCCCAGTTCTGGGAGCTGAAGCCCAGGGGTTTCTGCCCAGGGTGGAGTGAGATACACTGGGTTTGAAAGAGCTCAAGAGACCCCAGGATGTCCCCAAATAAGTACAGAAACCTTCACAACCCAGCTTAAGGAGATTGAGGGTGGATGTAGGAAACCTAGCCTCCCAATTAAGAGCCATCCCAGAGAGGCCTGGGCTGCCTTGGGAGGGAGTGAGTTCTCACTGAAGGTCTTCAAGCGGACCAAACTCTTGCCAGGGATGTTATGGACATCCAACATAGGTTCCATTAGATAGATGGCCTTTGAAACTGTCCTTCCGGCTGGGATTCTGGCAGTAGTACGAGATAAAGCTGGAGGAAAGCTCCAGCCTGTGGAAGGAACTGAAGGCCAGGAAGAGGTTTGCAATTTAATCAGGTGTTTATAATTTAATCAGAATGCTACAGGGAATCATTGAAAACCTTTGAGCAAAGGGATTAGGTACAGGTCTAGACATGGCGGTCTAAACGTGGCACTCCTTTGCCCAAATGTTTTCAATGTTCTCTACTGCATCCTGATTAACTAGGAGCCTTGCAAGGTCATTGTTTTTAGCTCTACAAAATCCCACAGTGCCAAGAAATACCTTCTCTGTCATAGTGAAAACTGTTTTTTCTTTTACTGTGTCCTTAGCAAACAGTAAGTGCACAATAAATACTTATTTCCTCCCTTCCTGCTTTTTTTTCCCACAGAAGTAGGACTTTTGGAGTTTCACTATGAATAAACCATGGGATCATAGGATTACGGATTGGACCTAGGAGGGCCCTTAAAGCAGGCATCTCAACCTGGGAAATCCATGAACTTAAAATCATTTTAAAAATAATTATATCTCGACATAATTGGTTTTCCATAAGGTCTCCTGCATTTTATTTTATACACTTAAAAATGTAGGGCTCTGTAGTCTTCAGTAGACTGTCCAAAGGGCCAGGATGTAACAAAGATGAAGAAGCCTTGTCTCAGAGCCAGTCTATTTAGTCCCAATCACCGCCCCCCCCCAATTTTACAGATGAAGAAGTGAGGCCCCAAGAGCTTTGGCCAGTGTCACACCGCTAACGAGTAGTGGAGCCAGGATTCAAAAACTGGTCTTCTGGCTTCCAGACAAATGCGTTTGCCAGTGAACCAGAAAGCACTCTCCTCGCTGGAGAGGTTTTTTTTTCTTAGAGTAACATGTTGTATCCGATGGTAGGAATGCCATGAACTGTGCTGTTTCACAAGACAGCAAACACATAGTGGTCTCCTGGGCCTGTAAAGTTACACATCTCCTACAATGCCCTTGCCATTTCTAAAGGGGATTTTCACAAAATCTACAGAAGCCTTTTTTGTAGTTGTTTTTTACCTCGTTCGTGATCATTTAGTCTGCCTCTTCTCTCCTGTCCAACTGAGCCTGACTCTGGTAGAGAGATAATAAGCTTGGCCAACCAGACCCCTTGCCCTCAGCTACCAGCACAGGTGGCCTTCTGTACCCGTAGATCCCCACCGCTCTACTGCTAGGAAGAAAGATCCCCCAACACCTCTCCCCTAGGCCCAAGACAGACCAGTACAGCTAGCCAGCATTCAGCTCCATCTTGGAATTCCTTTCACACTAAAGGTGGCTCACAGTAGATCCCAGCAATCAGGCAGGGCCTCTGCCCTGGACTTGACCGCACCGGACACTGTGCAAGGAATCCAGCAAATCCATATATGTCCTGAGGCTGGGGTGGGGCAGGCATTCTTACGGGTGCCAAACAACATTTATTGGGCATCTGTTGCATGTAGGGAACTGCTTCTGGCTTAAGCCTTTCTGAGGCTAATGAGTTGTATGACCCTGGGTAAGTCTCTTAACCTTTCTCAGCCTCAGTTTCCTCATCAGAAAAATGGGGGTAATTCAATTCAATAAAGGATGTACTACAGGTCAAGCCTTGTGCTAGGCACTGAGGGTGCAAATACAAAAGGGAGATGGCCCCTCTCTCAGGGAGATTACCTTCTCCTAGGATGTGGTTCTGAACCTGAGGTTCATGGATCAGTTTATTAGATTTCAGGGAGTCCATGAACTTGGAAAAAAAATACATCTTTATTTTCATTAACCTGGAATTGAAATTTACCATTTCCTTTAATTATTTAAAAATATGATTTGGAGAAGGGGACCTCCGGCTTCCTCAGATGTCCAAAGAGGGGTCCATGATACATACAGACCTGGACGAAGCTCTACTTAATGCTAAGGGGACAACAATACCTGTGGAGTAGGAAGGCAGGAAGACACAGGTTCAATTCCTACCTTTGCCTGGTAGCGTGACCCTGGGCAAGTCGCTTAACCAGTGCTCTAGGCAACTGCACTGGAAGAGAAGGTGGAAGAATTCCTCAGACTGATGAAATCACAGGTATCCAGTGGTCTAAGTAACTTTAAAAAAAAAAACAGCCCTGTCCCCAAACTCAGTACTTTCCCATCAGTCTTGCCTTGGACAATCCTCCCTGTTCTGTCTTCCTTCCCAGAATCTAATGTCCTTTCCCCTTTTCTATAAGAACTTTGACAGAGCCGGTAGAAAGAACAGGCTATTTCAGTGAAAGGTAAACTGAGGCTCACTCTCACGAGAGGCAGAATTATCTCACAGCACTTCAGAGAAGATTCTCCCTTGGGAGGTGAAACTCAGAAGGTGGCTATGCCAAGAGCACAGCTCCTGGGATCCAGGACACAGCTTCAGCTGGTTCTTGGCTTTGACTATCCTAGACTCCCATCTGTAAAGAAGAAACCCATTTTGAAAGGGCCAAGTTTTAGAGTCAGGTTTGGTTCATGAAGTCACAGAGCCAAGAGGGACCTTAGAGGCTGGTCCATCCATGGGGCCCTGTTATACTCCACATCTACCAGAGCCTAGACCCGCCATGCATCTTCTCCCCACCCTCAACCATCGCTTTCCCTATCTGGTTCTGGGATGAGTCCTCAGTCTTCCTGTCTGTGAAATGAGAGAGTTGAACTACAAATCCAGCCTAGAATCTATATTTTAAGTTGGGCAGTTTCCTGAAAAAAAAAGAGATGCCAGTGCTTGTACAGTTCCATGATGAAGAGGGATGCTTTCTCTCTGGCAGACTCTAGCATAGGTGGCCAGGAAACCAGAGTCGATGGCCTTCCCCCAAGCTCATCCTCTTTAAAGCCTTTGCCCAAGGCCGAATGTGCCCAATGTACTTCTTTCTGGCTGAAGATGGCACCAGATGCCTTTGGTTCAGGAAGCAAGGAGAACAATGAAGTCACTCGACACTGCTCTGGTCTGTAACCTGGCCTCAGGATAGAGTTTCTGTGGGAGAGGCAGCTGGGTGGAACTGAGGCAGGAGGCCAGAGGGGGCTCAGATGAAGCCTTAACAGGCTTTCTGGGAAGGCCCTGGGAGGGAAGAACAAGGCCCTCTTGTTCAGATTGAGAGGCCAGAGAAAAGCAGGTCAAGTGCCACTGTAAACATTTTGAGGCCGGTTAATGAGGTAACTCGGCTTGGTTTGCTAGGGGAAGACTTGTCATGTTCTCGGATTTAACCGAATTCTATATTGGGGTGCAAGAAAAGTGCCCCCATCTCCAGGAAGTGGGATCCTGGGATCTTAGACTTGGGTGGGACCGACCACAGGGCTGCCTCCTCCAACGCCTCCATTTTATAGACAAGGAAACTGAGGCTCGGAGAAATTTGTAATGTCCTGGATGTAAAGCTGGCCTGGACCCCAGGAACCAGAAATACAAGTCCTTCGTTTTACAGAGTGGAAAACGAGAGGTTTTAAAGCTTGAAGGGACTTCAGGGTCTCTCTCAGTCTTTCTCCTCATTTTACAGATGAGGCAGATGAGGGACAGAAAAGTATATTGACTTGTCGAAGGTCACACAATTAATAAATGGGAAAATTGGGGTTTTCCCCAAATTTTCTGATTTTAGGGCCGCCAGGTGTCTACATAGTATACAGAGCGCTGGATCTGGAGTCGGGAAGACTTGAGTTCAAATCCAGCCTTAGACACTTCCTAGCACACAGTAGGTGTTATATAAATGCTTATTCCCATCCCCACTAATAATGAGAGTGGATTGATTACCTCAAGAGGCGGGGTTGGTTCCTCTTGTTTGGGGGTCTTCAAGCAGATGTTGAATGACCACTTGTTAAGGAGTTATGGTGGGGATTCCTTCTGGGTTTGGGGCATAGGTTGGACCAAATGCTTCCTTCCAACTCAGATTCTATGAAAATCAAGGGCACCATATTGGTACAGTGTCTGACGCAGTAGCACAAACAAGTGTAGCCAACGCATCCTTCCACAGACCAATCATTGGGGCAGTGAGGTATGATAGGGGATGGAGCACTGGAGTCAGGAAGACCTGAGTTCAAATCCTATCTCAGGTACTTGCTAGTTATGTGATCATGGGCAAAGTCACTTAATTGCTGTCTGCCTCTACTTCCCCATCTGTAAAAAAAGGGATAATAGTAGTCACCTCATTGGGCAAGTGAGGATCCTCATTTGTCAAATGAGGGGATTGGCCTCGATGGCTTCTGAGGCCCCTTCAAGCTCTGATATTGGGGTGAGAGGGGAGGTTAATGTGTGTGCCTATCTGTGAGACAAGGAAGCGCCATCAAGTCTGCCCAGGTGAATTCTATCCCTGTAAACTAGGTCCTTTCAGACATTCCAGACAAGCTTGTAGGAGGAGAGAGGAGAAGAAAAAGGAAATCACGCACTTGAAAAGCACAAAGAATCTTAGAGTTTATCTAATCCAACACCTTCATTTTTCATACATAAGGAAGCCAAGACTCTCCTAAGGTCACAAAGCTAATTTGGGGCCAGAAATAGAACTCAGGTCTCCCACCTCCCAGGAACTCTTTGTCTGATCACACTCCCTTTGTAGTTAGAATAGCTGATCTTTTTTTTTAAAATAAGTTAATTTATTTATTTTTAGCTTTCAACATTCACTTCCATAAATTTGAATTTTTCTCCCCCGCCTCCCCTCCCCCTCCCCAAGACAGCACCCAATTCGATATAGACTCTGCATATACATTCCAGAACAGCTGATCTTTAAAAATAAGAAAGGCAATGATGAAAGATGACACTATTCACAGTCAAATCTGAAGGTCGACCTTTAAACAAAGTAATTATTTCAAACTTTGCCTCAACAAATGATTGCTCAAATAAACAACCAAAATGAGGGGAACTATCCTAATTAAAGCCACAACATCCAAACTATTTATATAAACAATATAAACTCTAACAAGATAGCACCCACAAGGTCATGTGCCAACAGTGTGGTCATTGCAAAGGCTAGAAGACCCAGGTTCAAATCCAGCTTTGGTCACCTGGGCCCCTCTGGGCAAGACACCTGAGCCCCGCAGGTCTCAAATGAGGAGTTTGGACTGGAGGGCTCAAACCCCACCTTAGTCTGCAAGACGCCTCCCCAGTGTCCCCCCTGCCCCTTCACTGCTACTTCAGTAATCTCCTCTGAAATACCTCCCATTTACTCTGTCTATAGCTTCTCTGTATTTGCATCCTGTCTCCCCCATTATACAGCGAGCATCTTGAGCACAGGGGCTGATTTTTTTTAACCTTTCTTTGTATCTCTACACCTTAGCACAGTGCCTAGCATGCGGTAGGTGCTTAATAAATGCTTGTGCACAATGGTGGCCTCTGAGGTCCCTTTCAGTTCTAGATCTAGGTTTTCTGGTATAGTGGAAAGAGTGCTGGAGTAGGCAGGCATTGGCTAAGCTCTATGCTCCCTTCCAGCTCTGAGGCTATGGTCTCTATGGCCCAGCCATGAACGCATGTTGTTTTCTCTGTGTTCCCTTTCTGTTTCTTGGTCCCTCCTGCCATCTTGATTTCCAAATGGCCTTGTTTGGCCTTTAGCTCCCCGACCGAGCCTCTGAAAACACCGGCACTCAAAGGTCACCAATGGGAGCAGAAGGGGCCCAGGTGCCAAGCCAATGTGGTGTAGCGGGGGCGGGGGGTGGGGAGGGGGTGCTAGACTTGATCTCTGGACAGACCTGCCACTAGCAGCCGGGTGACCCTGCACAATTCATTTGGTCATCTCTAAAATGGGGGTGATGTCTTTAGTATCTATCCTATATAAAGGTTGTGAGGATTAAATGATATAATGTACATAAAGCCCTTTAACCTTAAAGTGTTACAAAGATATCAGCTATTCCCATTATTATTATATATATGTCAGACTTTAGGGAAAAGAACTGTGGATTGGGAGTCAAAGGGTGTGGGTTCAAATTCTGACACTTACTAGTTATGGGAATTGGGCGAGTTCTTTAACATTGCTGGGCCTCAGGCTCCCCCAATGCAAACCAGGAGAGTTAGGGAAAAGATGTAACTAAAGTGACCAAGCTTGGCCTCAGAGACCTTAGACGGGTCACCTCATCTCTCTGCGTCTGACTTTTCTCATCTGTAAAATGGGGGGTTGGATGAGTTCATTCCACTGCTAGCTCCATGGCCATATGTGAGAAGAGATGAGAGTAAGTGCCGTTCTTCCTTCTTTGCAGATGTGGGGGATTACGGGCATGGTCAGCTGCATGTACTCTCAGACTTGGTGATGTGCTCCTTGAATTGCCTTTCCCCACTCTCTCTTTTTTATTCTCTATTTCCAAGAGACAGTTCCCCTGGGTAGGGAAGGGGGAAAGGATATGTTCAGAAATAAAGGTGAAACAAAAATTATCAATACATTTTTATTTAAAAAAAAACTAGGGGGTTGGATGATAATCTTCATGGTTCCTGGATCAGGGCCTAGGACTTATGCTCCATGTGTGAGTCCTCCTCTTCCCTCTGCCCTAACACTCCCACTTGGGCAGCTTTTCCCACAACCCCCTTCTCCTTGCCACCCCCCAGCAACATCACTGGGGAGGGGAACTATGATATTAGGAGAAGAAAGGGGCCCAGCCTCAAGGGGCACCGCTCCATGGGGCAGTAAAATCATGAAGCTCCTTGCCCTCGATGTGACTTTTCTTTTTTTGAAGCAAATGTAGGGTTTAAATCCAGCGCTATCCCTAAGTTCCTCACTAAACACATTCCATCCTTCCCTCCCTCCCTCTCTCCTTCCATCTACCATTGTTTCTTCCATTTTCTGGCTTCCTTTCCATTTTTTGCCTTAAGTTCTATGGATGCTCATGCATTGCAGGCAGTAGGGAAGGAACCAGGAGATAGGAGATAAGAAGACTAGACGATAGTGGTTAGTGGTGGCAATTTGCTGGAGAAGATGGGAGGGGATAGGCTCAAGGGTACACATAGAGGATGTTGGCCTTGGTGAGGAGGAGGGCCACCTCTTCATCAGAGACTGGAGTAAAGGGGGAAGAGAGCGCGATGATGAAATGGTTTGGGAGAAGAGGGAAGGGTCTTGATTTTCTCACTAAAAACTCTTCAATTGGAAGGAGGAAAGGAAGGAGAAGGTGTGTTTTCTCTACTAAGCTTTTCCATCTTCATCACTTCTCCCTTTCTTTCTAAACCATAGATTTCCCAGAACCCCCAAGGACGGATCCAAATCCAGGGGTGACTGAGGGGAGCCATGTGAGTGACTGGGAGCTGTTTTGGGGGAGGGGGAGAGATGGAAAGCCATTTCTCAAGATGTGTCATTTGTACCTCAGGCAGAGACGGTGCCTACGATGCCTATAGATTGTTTCTCAGCAGAGCCTGCTAATGGGGGTCTGGGACACTGTTCAAACACTGTGAAAGCCACAGCTGCCCAGGGCATGAACTAAGAGCTAATTTGGGCCCCGGGCCCCACATCCTGAGCTGCTCCTCTGAATTCTTGCTTCCCTTTATTTTGCCAAGTCACTAAGGTGAGTGCACAGATGGACGGTGCCCTGCCTCCGTGGGGTCAGCAGGCATGGAAGCCATGAGGAAAATGGAATCCAGAGCTGAGAACCCCATCCTGGTTGTAAGTGAACATTCATTAAGCAGCCCTGATTTGCTCTGTTCCAAAAATCCAATGGGATCCTGCCCAGCCCTGTAGAAAATGTGATTCTGAGGCCATATGGACACACATCAGACATAACACCTCATGGCCATCTTTAAACAAAAGGTTCTTTTATTAAATCATACCCAGAACATAGCTCGAAAGCGGGAAGGGCCCTCAGAGGCCACCTACTCCAATCTTCTTACTTTACAGGTGAGGAAACTGAAGTTTGGGAGGGGGGAACAGGTATTAAGTGTCAGAAATCCAAGTCCTCATTGCATTGCTCTAATATCTTGTTTATACATCTTTTTCACTTCCTAGTGTACACTTCCTGTTCTGCTACCCAGAAAGCCACTCTTGATCAAAGAATAAAAAACAGGGGGAAAAGGAAGTTTAGCAAAACCAATACCCCAGCCCATTGGTATAAAAAATGGCAGAAGGCAGGGCCTCAACTCCAGGCCTTGTGAGTCAGGGAGCCTCTATCTGGGGTGGCCTCCCCTTTCTTAGCATTGGAGATGTGCTTCAGAGGCCTTCTGGTCTGAGCAAAGGAAGCTCACTGTGAAGGGGAAGCTCGAATCGGGGAGAACCATCCCTAGCCCAGACGCTCTCCAGTCTGGCCATCGGTGTGGAGCAAAGACAGCCGGCCCCGGAGGCAGAGGCCCTGCGTCAGCTGGAAATCCAGCTCTGTCCTCACTACTTGTGTGACCGCCTCCGTGGGCCACAGTCTCCCGCTTTATAAAACAAGAGAGCTGATTATGCGGCGTCTGAGGTCCCTTCCATTTCTAGAACTAAATGATAATAATAACAGCATTTATATTGTGCTTTAAGGTTAACAAAGTGCTTTTTACAAATGTTATCTCATTTGATCCTCACAACAACCCTGGGAAGTGGGTGCTGTTATTATCTCCATTTTACAGATGAGGAAACTGAGGCAGACAGAAGTTAAGTGACTTGCCCAGGGTCACATAGCTAAGGTTGGATAGGGGTCAGGTGTTCCTGACTCCAGGCCCTAGCGCTCTGTCCACTGTACCACCCAGCTGCCAACAGTGAGTTTGAATACATCTGCTTGTGACCAAAAAATGCTTTTGTTCAAACTTCCCTGGATGGTTTTTTTTAAAAGAGGCCTGGGTTATCTGAATCATCCCAGAAAAGGCTTATAAGTCCTAAGAAGGATAAACAAAACTTCCCAAAACGAAGCTGCTAATTCAGTCATTGTGGTGATTAGTTTTAGAGAGATATGATAGATATGATACAAGAGAGTATTTTTAAAAATTTTCCATATGTGTAATCAATATTCGTAGATGTCATAAACACTGTGATTCTCAGCTGGCCTTGGAGTAAGAAAAACCTGAGTTCAAATCCTCCCACAGATGTTTTCCAGAAGTACGACCCTGGGCAAGTCAATTAACCTCTGCCTCAGTTTCTTCATCTGTAAAATGGGGATAATAATAGCACCTACCTCCCAGGGTTGTTGTGAGGGATAAAAATGAGATAATACATGTAAAGTGCTTTGAAAACTTCAGAGCATCATATAAATATGAGTTAAGAGGGGTAATGTACTATAGTAGATAGATAAGCAATCAGGAAGATCTGGGTTCAAGTCCCACTTCTGATAAATACTGAATCTGTGAGTGGATGAGTCCTTTTACCTCTTAGTCTTCTAGGTGACTCTAAAAGAGAACCTGAGAGGTCCACCCCTCTATTTGTCTATAAATGTGAGTTCCCATCACCATCATCACCACCACCACATTGCTACCACCACTATCATCACCATCATTACTATCACCACCACCACCACCACCACTACCACCACTACCACCACCATCACCATCATCACCACTATCATTACCATCACTACCAGCATCATCATCACCATCATTACTATCACCACCACCACTACCACCACCACCATTATCACCACCATCACTACCATCATCACCATCATCACCACCACCACATTACTACTACCACTATCACCACCATCACTACCACCACCATCATCATCCTCTCTGTTGGTGTTCCTTTCACTACTTCAAACTACAGCCCATTTATTCCTCTTTTCTTCTTGTGTAATTCTTGTCAAATAACCTGGAGATCTTTGATTTTCTAAGATATTTTGTGGATATCAGTTCAGAACACTAGAGTTGTCTATATTTTCTTAAAAATAATGTTTTGATATCCTTTGTCTTTATATATCCTCGACGGCTTTCTGTATATCTCTTCCTTCTCTTCCCAGAAAGCATTCATACTTCATAATAAAGAATGTTTAGAAAAGAAAAAGGAAGGAAAAAAGAATGAAGTGAAAGAGAAAAGGAAAGAAGGAAAAAAGAAAGAAGGAAGGGAAAGAGAGAAAGAAGGAAGGAAGGAAGGGAGAGAGAAAAGAAGAAAGGAAAGAAGGGAGAGAGAGAAAGAAAGAAAGAAGAAATTTGAAAGAAGGGAAGAAGAAGAGAAAAAATTGGTAAACTTGATGAAGACATTGAAAAAAATTCGACGTTATATGCAATGTTTTCTCTATCCATGGACCCTCAACCTGTTTGAGGGGGTGGGGGAAGGAGTTTTCTCATATCTCTAGGGCTGTCCATATTATCTCTTTGGTTCTTGCTACATATATGTCTGGCCTACTTCCTTTGCTATCACACATCCTCCAATGTCTTTGGTGTTATTTCCTGTGCGCACATCATTAGGTAACCTCTTGTGTTTATTATGTTTCTCCGGGGCCTTGTTGGCGACACATCCTTTGACTGTACAGGTTCACACTCATGATATATAACTTTGTTTTGTTCATGGTAGGTCAATACTGTTGGAAGAGCAAGGACTATAGGGCTGACTGACAGACAGCCTTTGTGCTGCATGAGTACCCACAAAACGTCACAAGCATATTAGTGGCCCTTGAGTAGAGGTCTTATCTCACAGGAGGGCATGGACAAGAAAAAACATGGAAAGGTTGTGATCTGAATTATTGGAGGGAATCCTTATATCTGTATCATAGCCATAGCCATGGAAATATTGAAATTTCTATGATTTATTTACTTAATGTGCAGCTAGGTGGCACAATGGATAGTGTTGTGCTACCTGGAGTCAGAAAGACCTGAGTTCAAATTTGGCCTCAGACACTTGCTAGCTGTGTGACTCTGGACAAGTCACTTAATCCTGTTTGCTGCAGTTTCCCGCATCTGTAAAATGACCCGGAGAAGGAAACGGGAAACCACTCCAGTATCTTTGCCAAGAAAACCTCAAATGGTGTCATGGAGAATTGGACACAACTGAGAAATGACTGAACGACGTTGACTTAACATTCGGTGCTTGGGAACACAACCTCCAATTTAAACATTGTTTCAATGGGGAAAGTGACATTTTCCATTTCTAGGAAATGAGAGGTCTGCCTGTAGGGCGAAAGGCTGTTGCCCTTTGTCAACCACAATGTGATAGATAAACGTAAGTTATTCCTATTATTATTGAGTTACCTCCAGATACAAACTGTGGCCCAGAGGAAGCCAGGTGGTACACACTTCTATCCAGCTAACTAACTCTTCTGAAATGTCACGTGGCTCAATTTTCCCGAGTAGAAAAAAAAGGCTCAATTAGCCTGAGAAGCATGGAAAGCACGATGGTGATCCTAGGCAAAAACTGGGAAGAGGCTCTAGGGCAGGGGTGGGAAACCTGGCCTCGAGACAGAGACACAGACAGAGACGCACACACAAAGATACACACAGATACACAGGCAGGCATACAAAGACACACACATGCACACACGTGTGCACACACAGACACACACACATACACAAAGACAAACACAGAGACACATACACGCATACAGACAGACACACACAGACAGCAGACGGACACACACACAAAGACACACACAGACACAGACATAGACACAGATACAGACAGACACAGGCACAGACACACACACACACAGTCTGGACTCTGGGAATGGAGGAATGGCCATAATGACACAACCCAAGCCCAACGGCTCTCTTGGTGATGTTTCCTTAGTGTTTCTTTCCGCCCAGATGGAGACAGATATACCAGTTTGGGGCACCTTCCTTTTTTATCTCAGTGGGGCAAAAACAAAACAAAAAAGAAATGACTTATTTGTTCAGCTACTCAAAGGCAAGGAAGTGAGGATGTGTAATGTGTTTACTATGTGCCAGGCACTATGCTAAGTGCTGGGGCTACAAATACAAGAAAGGACAGTGCCTGCCCCCTAGAGGGTTATACTCTAAAGGGGAAAGACTATTAACTCACAAACAAGAACAAAGAAGTGGTGGGGGTCGGGGGAAGGGACCCCTACGTGCCAGGCTCTGAGAAGAGAGGACAAGGCGAAGAATAGGAATTCAGGCCGAATAACCAGAAGAAGGCATGACAGCCTATGTTAACTTTTCAATGTCCTCCTTTTGCTGCCGTGCTTTGGATTCTCAGAATCCAATGGTCAGAATCAATCAAATAGTGTCTCAGAGAGTACTACAGAATTGTGTGACCACATTGATTTGGGACTTGCTGTGTCTAGAGCAAACCCACAGTGGCTGGTCCATCCACCCCTCCCCCGCCTACACCAACACTGGCGGTACTCACTAGAGTTAGCCTCTCTGCTATAAAGTTTCCTATCAGCCCATTTTCAGAGCCAGAATGAAACACCTAAGCTTTGCCCATTGATGTCTTAGGACTGGAAGGATGGCACAAAGGTCATTCTGTCTATTCCCCTGGTTCCAAACCTCCAGCAGGGATGCACAGTGTCCCTAATGTGTGGCAGAGAGGTCAGGAAGACATGGGTTCAAATCAGGGGTGATTGGTGAATATTTAACAACTGGCTCTCTGGGAGGGGGGCAGCTAGGTGACACAGTGGATGGAGTACTGGCCCTGGAGTCAAGGGGACCTGAGTTCAAAGCCAGCCTCAGATACCTCCTAGCTGTGTGACCCTGGGCAAGTCATTTAACTTTGCCTCAGTTTTCTCATTTGTAAAATGAGCTGAAGAAGGAAATGGCAAACATCATTGCCAAGAAAACCCCAAATAGGGTCACAAAGAATCGGACATGACTGAACGACAACAGGAAATCTCTGGGAGGGGTGGGCTATGCTTAGCAGACTTTTAAGTTTAATTTGCACTATTAACATTTTCTTCATCACTTTCTAAGGTCTAGACTATCAACAAAACAGTCAAGTCCCTGTAGAATTTGCTCTGAGGTGTAAATGCTCACACAGAAAATTTAACAATCCGCTCTAGCCCGGTTGGAGTTGGCTCCAGCCCCTGACTGGTGTCCTCCCTTGGACACTTTCTGGCCCTAGTCGAGGCACTTAACTGCTCTGTGCCTCAGTTTCCTTATCCATAAAATGAAGATGATAATAGGACCCCCCCCCCACTGGGGTGCTGTGAGGTTCCAATGTGTACATTGAATGTTTTGCAAACCTTAAAGTGGTGTAGAAACATGAGCTGTCATTATCATGGTACAAATAAGGGGTCACAGGATTTTGGAGTTGGAAGAGGTCTTAGAGGTCTAGCACAACCTCTCTATTTTACAGATAAGGGAACCGAGGCAGAGTAAAGTGAAGGGATCCACCTAAGGTTATGCCCCTAATTAGCAGCTGCTCCTCGCACTCGTGACTCCAGGCTTCTTTCCTTAATGATAATAATTATGCCTACTATGTCTATACACTGTGCTAAGAACTTCACAAATAGTATCTCATCTGATCCTCATAACCCTGGGAGGTAGGTGCTGTTACTATCACCATTTTACAGATAAGGAAACTGAGGCACAGGGAGTCTGTCTTTATCCCAGGATCACAGGGCTAGTAAGTGTCTGAGGCTGGATTTAAACTCAGGTCCCCCTGACTCCAGGTCCAGGGCTCTCTATTCACTGCCCCACCTAGCTGAGGGGCTTGTGGCCCTTCAAATGCCCTGTGATTTCCTGGGGATTGAGTGCTCCCTCCCTTGACAGCTCTCTCTACACCTTTTCATGCCATGAGAGTTGTGTCCATGCTTCCCCCTCAATCCGCCCAGCACTTCTGCATTCTTCACGCGTAGACCCATCATCCGTCTCCATCACTCCTCGCCCACAGCAGCTCTTTCCCATCTCACCCCAGAACATGGGCCCGGGGACACTTTGTTTGGGGCATCGCCTCTTTTCTTAGCACTTTAAAATGCTACAGTTCCACCTCAGATACTTACCAGCTACGTGGTGAAGACCAGCTGTTTTCATCTCATAGTCTGTAATGTTGGTGCCCTGTCTATTGATAAAGAGATGGAATCCTAATCCTTCCCAGCTGTATTTGATTCATTTTATACAAAGAAATAATGGATTCATTGGGGGGGGGGGAGTAGATCCTTAATTCCTCTCAATCCTCTGCCCACTCAAAATAAGAATGGCTGAAATGTATTTAGTACTTTAAGGTTACAAAGAGTTTTTATGCACATTATATCATCTGAACCTCACAGCAAAGTAGACGCTGAAGATATTATCCCCATTTTACAGATGAAGGAATTGAGACTCAAAAGGGTCAAGCAACTTGTCCATACTCATGAGTTGGTAAGCGTCAAGCACCTACTTTTCCAGGTGAGTGATCCTTGGACCTTGTTTTGCTGTTTCTACATCTGGCCACAGACCTGACGTTCAAGGACTTGGTTTTTTTTTTCTTTTTTGGAGGGGGAAGGCAGGGGAATTGGGGTTAAGTAACTTGCCCTTAGTCACACAGGTAGTGTGTCAAGTGTCTCTCTCTCTCTCTCTCTGTCTCTCTCTCTCGCCAGTGTTGGCTTCTATCAATTGATCATGTTCTGTCTTTACTGATGACAGAGCTCTCATTACAAATCCCAGATATTTCTTCACCCACAGCCAGCCCCGTCTTCATTTCCTTTTAATTGTTTATTATCCAATCTCATCTATTCTGGCTCTATCCCTAGGCTTGTTATTGAAGTCATTTAGTTATTTCTTTTTTCTCTGGCAATTTCCTTTTGGGATCTTTTAATCCATGACTTCTCAGTGTTGAGAGAGAGAGAGAGAGAGAGAGAGAGAGAGAGAGAGAGAGAGAGTTCATTTCCTTGTTCTTTCCTTGGTGTCATCTGAGTGACTGTTCTCATTTGAGGCTCTTTAGTTGTTCCCCTCCTTTTCCTGTCTTCCCCTTTTTGTTGACCTACTTAGGTGCTATTTTTATCTAACTTCTCTAAGGAAGCTCAAGGAATGGGGGTTCTTTTCAACCTCTCACTCTGCCATCTTGTTAGAATTCTCCAGGTTTATTGTTCATTGTTCCCCTTAACTCTCCCTAAATTCTAGCCACAGTAGACTATTATCTGTCCCTCTCCCCAATGAATGTCCCATATCCCTACATCTGTCTGTGCCCAGAAGTGCATTTCTCTTTACCTGTACTTCTCAGGATCTTCCTTTCCTTTATAGGTCAGCGCAGATGCCACCTTCTCCAGGTAGACTTCCCAGATTATTCTCCTCAGATTATATTTCCTTAAATGTTGGATATGTTGCATACGTTGGATGTCAGCAGTCAAAAATAAGCTCTTAGAGGGCAAGAACTGTTTTCTTTTAGTCCCTCAAAAGCAAGCAAAATGCCCTGCATAGTAGGTCTTTGGTGCACATTTGTTGAGTTGAATTTAGAAGATCCTCAGTCTAATCACCTACGTGGATATCCCTCCTTCTGTCCTTGACACATAACCATCAGCTTGAACCCATCAATTGAAGGACAATCTCTTATGACATGAGGGATCCTGTTCCATTGAAGGGTGACTATCACTGGTAGAAAATTCTTCCCCATACAGAATGGAAATGTGCCTCCCCAGAACTTCCACCATTTCTCCTTGTCCTGCCCCCAGGAATGATGGGATAATTCTGCTCCCTCTTTCACTGGACAGATTTTTCGAAGATCTAAGAAGAGTATACCTTTTTCTCTAGGCTAGACATCCCCAGTTTCTCCAACCATTCCTCATAAATATCAGTGATGGTTCTTCATCAAAATTCTCTGGATTTACTTGAATTTTACAGTAATGCTGTAATTTATTAATATCCCTCTTAGAATGTGACACCTAGAAACAATACTTCATGTATAGGTTGATGAGTACAGAATACAGTGGGACTATACTTTCCTTGATCTGGAAAGTCTACTCAGTTCAGCAAAAGATTGCATTGAAAGAAAGCACTGCAGAATTGGTAGAAAGTTGGTCTCAGAGTCAGATCTAAATTCAAGTCCTGCTTCTCAATCAATCAAAAACTATTTATTAAGTGACTCTATATGACAGGTACTAGATACAAATAGGCTGTGTGATCCTGGGAAAGTCACTTAACTTTCCAGTGTCCCAGGCATTTACTCTCTACAAGGCTAAGTTACAGTGAAGGTGTAATGTATTAGTTGGGGGAGTTTCTTCATTGGGAATTCACCATACCAATGAAATCACATATGACCCAAAGAAGTATGTGTGCCAGTAAGGCAAAATGGGCTTAGTTTAACGGGTGCCCTTGAGGAGTTTG
>CM053623.1:17614781-17632292 GCA_028646595.1 Phalanger gymnotis
TCCCCATTCCGACATTTTAATCAAAAGCCTCCAGGCCCAATAAGTCCACCTCACAAGAGTAATCAGGAGGCCACAGAAAAGCATAATGGCATTAAACCAAATCATATTTATGCTTCCCCTCTCCAGTAAGAAGATCACCCACTGCCCTCAAGTCCTTGCTTGGCACTCCTTGGTTCACACACGGGTCAGCTCTACTTCCAGGTTGTGTGTTGGTAAGCAAAATGGGCCCCAGGCCCAGAGCCCTATTGGGTGTGGAATCTATGTGGATGTGAGCCTCCCAAAATGCTGGGGGGAGTGGTTAGGACTGGAGCCAATAGAAGCCTGTGGTAGGAGGAGCTTGCTGCACGGTTTGGAGCAGAGCTAAGAGGCAGTTGGTGAGGCAGTTGGTGACAGCAGTTAAGAGCTGAAGGAGAGAGGAAGCAGTCAGCTAGCTGGGGCACAGCTTGGAGATTGTGGCAGAAGCGGCAGCGACGGCAGCAGAGACAGCTACAGCCGAAGCTGAAGCAGGAGCTGCGGAAGCAGAGCCGACCCGGAAGTAGAGCCGACCCGTGTGTGGACCGAGGAGTGCCGAGCAAGGACTTGAGGGCAGTAGGTGATCTTCTTACTGGAGAGGGGAAGCATAAATATGATTTGGTTTAATGCCATTATGTTTTTCTGTGGCCTCCTGGTTACTCTTGTGAGGCGGACTTATTGGGCCTGGAAGCTTTTGATCAAGATATCAGAATGGGGAGGCTGGTTCATGAGTCTATTACTTTGGAGCCTAAATAAATATTTTAATCCTTCTGCCTTCTACTTAGAGAATTCCTTATATCCTGTGATTCTGAACCGTTCAGACATATGTATGATTCTCTTTGAGATCGTAAATTTGGCCTTCTTCCTACAGATATAGAGCTGAAAGGGGCCATTGGGGCCATCCAGTCCAACCCCATCCTAGACAGACTCTAATCCAGCAGTCTCATTTTACAGATGAGGAAACTGAGTCAGAGGACTTATGTGACTTCCCAGGGTCACACAGCTCTTCAGTGCCATAAGAAGCATTTGAAACCAGATCTTCTGGACTCCAAGTCCCACAATCCATAGGCAATAGTCAGTAAACATTTATTAAGCACCTACTGTGTGCCAGATACTGTGCTAATGGCTGGGTATATAAAAACAGTCAAAGACTGTCCCTGCCCTCAAGGAGCTCACAATCTAATGGGGGGGGGGGGGGCAACAAGAAAAATTCTGTACCAGGAGGCTAAACACAGGACAAATGGGAGGTAAACGAGAGGGAGAAGGCACTAGAATTAACAGGGAATGGGGAAAGCACCAACAACAGCTGACAAGAAGAGCTGACATTTACGCGGTGCTTTGGAGTTTGCCAAGTCCTCTAAAAGTGATATCCCAGGAACTCTGGGAAGTCATTGCTGTTTTTATCCCCACTTCGCAGAGGCAGAAACCAAGGCTCAGAACAGTTAGGTGGGTGACTTTCCCGGGACGATGTCACCCAGCTGGTGAATGTCACCATTTGTTCCCATTCTTCTTGATTTAAGCCCAGCGCCCTCTGAGGTGACACATGAACTTGATTTTACCCAATATTTTGAAGTTTATAGAGCGCTTTACATATATGATCTCCCTCGAGTCTCATCCAACAACCCTCGGGACACTATGGTTATTCCCATTTTACAGACAGGGAAACTGAGATTCAGGCAACCCACTCAGGTTACATCACACAGGTAGTATGTGGGCAGGCTTTGGACCCAAATCTTCCAGACTTCATCCAGCAACCTAACCCACCATGCCTGTCAGTCTGACCAAGCACCTACTATGTACGAAGCCCCGTGACACAGAACATATCCCAGTTCTTACAGCTGTTATAAGCACTGGCCTTAGGGAAGAGCCTGGGTAAGACATGAGGCACCTTGGGGACACAGTGGACAAACTTGGAGTCAGGAAGGCCTGAGTTCAAATCCTGCTTCATACAAATAGCTGTATGACCTTGGGCCAGTCACTGAACCGCTTCTAGCCTCTGTCTCCTTAATGTAAAATCATAATAGTGCCTACTTTACAGGGTGGTTGTAAGGATCAAATTAGGTAATAGATTCAAGGTGTTTTGCAAAATTTAAAGTGCTGTGTAAATGTCTAGCATCATCATCATCATCATCTTCATCGCCATCTTCATCCCTGCTTGGGACGGCCTCCCCTCTTATTTGGGGTAAAGTAGACCCAGGGAACAGTTAATGAAACAGAATGATGTAGCCATACGGACACTTGGAGGATGCCAGCTTACAGTCAGCTCATTATGCAGACAGTTCGAGGAGAGAAACATCCATAATGACAGGATTGTAGGCTGGTCAATAAGTACCAGAGGACTCGAGGAAGACACAGGTCAGCACGGCCTGGCAGTGGCCGCTGTTGGACAGCGTCTAGCTGTTCAGGATGGAGCTCTGCCTTGGGCCACTGAAGGGCTTTCGTGGGAAGATAGGCCTGGTGCATCTGCTGCCCTAGGCCCAGCCTCGCTAAGCCCAGAGAGGCCAATAGCTGGCCCTCATACAGCGCTTTAAGGTTTACAAAGCACCTTCTGCTGTCTAATTAGATTAGCGTGACCAGAGTACATCATTTAATGAGCCCCCCGGCCTCAGCTGCCTCATCCATAAAAACAAGGGCGCTGGATGGACATGGGGAGATCACCAGTCCTGACTTTCATTGCCTCCTCAAGGCCGTGACTGCAGCCCACTAGCCACCTCGATGTTTGGGCGGCCTCTCTGCCCCGCAGCAGGGTCACCTTCAGAGTTCTATCTAAACTCGATTTTGGGTCGGGGGCAGCAGAACAACCCGGGGGATTGAAATGCTAAGCACTCATCCCGTGGCCTCCCTACCCCCCCCCCCCGGGAAGCCTGAGTCTGCTTGGCCATGGAATCTCGTAGCCCCCTTCACCCCATCTAAGGGCCAGGGGTGTGGGATAGGACGAGTACATCCTTCCATTCCTTCATTGTCTCATCCACCAAATTACCAAAGATGAAAGCTAGAAGGGATCCTGGGGTCCAACCCCTTCATTGGAGAAATGAGGAAAAGAGAACAGACTTACCCAGGGCCCCCAGGTAGGAAGAGTCCAAACAGGGCCTCAAACCCAGGCTGTCTGACTTAAGGCCAGTGTTCTTTCTATTAGACTTTGCTCAATTTGTTAAGGACCTGCTATGTGCTGATACATAGGAGATCTGTGCTATCATGGCAAGAAACTTCCCTTTCTGAAAATGAACTCCAGGGTCCCAGTCCTAGAGGGTCACTTAAGAGGGAAGGCAAGGGAGTAAGCATTTATGGGGACTGTGCTAAGCACTTTTTACAAATATCTCATTTGAGCCTCACAACAACCCTGCAAGGTAGGTCCTGTTACATCCCCATTTTACAGATGAGGAAACTAAGGCAACAGAGGTTAAGTGACTTGGCCAGGCTCATGCAGCTAGAGAGTGTCTGAAGCTGGATTTGAACTCAGGTCCTCCAGACTCCAGATCCAGCACTGTGCCCACTGGGCCCCCTGTGTCCGGGTCCATTGTTTTCATTTCTGACCGCACCGAAAAGAGCTTTCATCCTTTGAGATGGATCATGGGAAAGACTCCGTGCCCAGTGGATTGAGAAATCCGGAAGACCCAGCATCAAGTCCTGCCCCAGAAACATCCTGGTGGTGTGACTGATCGTCACAAGGTCCCAGATGGCTCGAACACAAAAGTTCTTCACCCTTCTTGTGTCTCAGGCTCTCGGGGCAACCCAGGGAAGCCTCTGGACCCCTTGTCAGAATCACATTTTTAAATGTGCAAAATAAAATACATCAGATTGCAAAGGAAGCTAATTATGCTGAGATAATTACAAATTAAAAAAAATTAATTCACAGAACCTGCTCTAATCATAAGGGGAGCTCCTCCTTACATTGATGAAATCCTTGATCTGATCACACACACGCACACACGCACACACGCACACAGGTTCCTAGATTTAGATCGTGCAGGAACCTCTCAGGCCATGTAGTCCAAGCTTCCCATTTCACAGTTAAGGAGACTGAGGCCAGCAAGCTGAACTTTGCCCAAGGTCACCTCACAGTAAGTGACACAGCCAGGATTTGCCCCTGGGTCCTCTTGACCATGTCCACACAGCCTAGAATCGGGGGAAAGGCGATGTCCGTCAGGGCGATAAAGCCAGCATTTGGACCCAAGAAGCCGGGGAACCATCATGAGGCTAGTTAGCTTCAGAACTAGGGGTGAATGTCCTTGCTTCTTTGTCTTTTCCTCCACAGGTCTTTGGATTCCTGGCTACTTTCCTGTGCACAGTGAGCATTTGGTCATCCTACAAGATCTCATGTATAACCCAGGCCACAGGTGAGTGAAAGCCCACTTCTTGGCACAAAAGAATTTGCTGAAAATAGGAGTGTCCCCCTGCACTGTGGAGAGAGCTCATCCCTCCAAGAAGGAATGAGTTACCAGGAATTAGGCTGTGAGAGGAGCTGCCTGCCCTCCGGCTCAGCGTGAGCTCAAGAGTGTGTGAGTTGTGAATGGAAGAAGGAAAGGACTAAAGCATCTTTGTCCCTCCCCACCCATGTGAGCCCTTCTACCTTCCCCAAGGGGCCCTGTGTTTGGGCACTGGCTTCTTTTGGTGAGCTAGAGGCTGGGGAGGGGTACCAGGAAGCTGCTCCCAAAAATTTCAAGTGAGTTTAAGAAGCCCGTGAAAAACTTGTCATTCTTTATGTTTTTCTTTGTAAATGTCAATTGATACTGTTTTTTACATCACTATCATTTCCAGAGAAGTCCCTCTCCCTCCACCTTAAGCCATCCCTTATCATAATAAAAGAAAGAAAAACTGTGTATGCAGTACTCCGCACCCATAGTCCCCCACCTCTGCAAAGAAGAGACATTTTAATGACTTAGAAGGTACAGTAAGCAGTGTTCTCCCCTACTGTCCATAAGCTTTAGAGCTCAAGGATTAGGGGTCACAGAGTAGGGATCAATATCAAGGATAATAACGTGAGACCAACCACTGATGTTTCTACCGCACTTTACAGTTTACAAAGCACTTTTCTGAAAACAGCCATAGGAGGGAGAGTTTAGGGATCATTATCCCCATTTTACAGGAGAATAAACTGAGATTCAAAGAGGTTTTCTGACAGACTCACACCTAGTTAAGTATTATGTTTGGGACTTTAAAAACCCTATTCTTTTCACCGTATTACATTGCCTCTTTGTATAATGATGATAATATTAATGCCCCAATATTTCATGGCGGTGTGGGCCCCCCCTCTGCCGATGCAGATTGCGGGTGGGTGCCACCAGTGGACGGCCATCTGACCTGACCCTCCCACTTCTTCCCCAGCTGCAGCTGTGTGATGGCGTCACTCAGAATGCCTCGTACTCCCTGGTAGAAGAGCCCCTGTGGGGCCGAAGGGGACAGAGGCCAGCCAGAAGGACCAACTGTTGGTGGTGGGACGAAGGAAGGCTTTTGAAGCAAAGTCGCTGGTGCCAAAGTCCTGCCGAGAAGGATGGAGGGGCCTCCGGAGGGTCTCTCCACCCCCTTCCTGGAGCTCTGCCCAGAAGATGGCTTTCCCAAGACTGTCACTCCAGCTTTCCTCGCAGCAGCCTGCCTCTTCTTAGGAGTGGGATGGGACGGACTGGACGGGATGGGACGGGAAGGGAAGCCGCGCCTCCAGCAGCCCTTTCCCTTGTTCTGTCCGTGAAGCCTCTCCAGGTCCTGATCTCCCATTTTATAGAACAGGAGTGTAAAACTGAGTGCTTGTTTAACGCCGTCTTCAGTTCACTCTGGACCTAAGGAGCCTTATGTAAATCCTTTTGTGAAACACCAGCCCCCACATCCCTAATTTATCTGCTTTTGTAAATCCCACTTTGGTGACGTTTAGCTGGCTTAAAGTGAGATCCACCCAGATAAACTCTGTACGACCAGGAAAGCGACCCCGCCTCATTTCATTGTCCCTGCGTTTTGCGGCCACAAACCCAAGGGAGTAAAACCGAAACTCGCTCGTGTGGGGAAGAGATCTTTCTTACGTGCCCACGGAGGCAGCATAGCTTCTCAAAGGGAAAGTCACTGCCTGCTCTGGGTTTAGGGCCAACGCACGTGCTTGGTCAGATCATATTGTCACTAACATTTACAGAGTGCTTTACAGTTTGCACTTGACTCAGTTGACCCCAAACTGCCTTATGAGGGAGGGTTCAAATTCCAGCAACTCTAACACTCCTTCCTTCCTTCCTTCCTTTTCTTTCTTTCTCCTTCTCTATTTTCCCTCCTTCCTTCTTTCTCTTTCCTTCTTCTCTCCCTCCTTTCCTCCACTTTCCTCCCTCCATCCCTCTCTCTCCTTCCCTTACTTTCTCCCTCTTCTCTACCACTTTTGCTCTCTTCCTCCCTCCTTTCCTTCCTTTCTTTTTCCCCCTTCCTTCCTTCTTCCCTCTCCCTCTCCCTTCCTCTTTTCTTTCCTTTTCCCCTTCTTCCTTCCCTCTCTCCCTAACCCTAACCCTAATGTGCTCTCTCTCTTTCTCTCCCTTACTTTCTCCCTCTGCTCTCCTTTCTTTTTCTTTCTCCCTCCTTTCTTTCCTTCCTTCTTCCCTTCCTGCACCTACTGAATAAAGTCCATTTTCCTCAATTTGGCATTCAAGGCCTTCTACAATCATACAAATTTGGTGCTGGAAGGGACCTCAGAGTCTACTTATTCCAACCCTTTTGTTTTCAAGGTGAGGAAATTGAGACACAGAAAGCTTAAGTGATTTGCTTGCCCAAGGGTCACTGAGGTAGTAAGCATTAGAGGCAACATTTGAATCCAGGTCCTTGGGTCCTGAACCAGTGTTCTTCCTGCCCACCCTTCAAGGACTAGCTCCAAGGAGCTTCCCATGATCCCTCTGGCTAGCAGCCATCTCCCTCCCACTGAACTCTAAGAGTCCTTGGCTCTGTCTTTTCACATACTTACCATCTTGTCTTATGGAAGCCAGGAAGTCTTAAGAGACTGAGATGGGGCGGGGTGGGGGGAGGCTGCCATGCTCAAGAGGCAGGAGGTGCTGAGTCCTAGTGCCAGAGGTGGAGCATTATGAGTGTGAAACAGGGCTGGACCAGAGAGTGAGTGCAGGGATGGGAGTGAAACCAGAGAAGACTTGATGGGCTGTGAAAAAGGAGGGAAGGGGAGGGGGGAGGGGCCAAGCATTCATGTATCAGCCACTCTGCCAAGCACAAATGCAAAAATATGCCTGGATGTAAGAGACAGAAGAGCCTGATGGAGCGTTGTTCTTGAGTCATTTCAGTAGTGTCCCACTCCTTATGACCCCATTTGGGGTTTTCTTGGCAAAGATACCAGAGTGGTCGGCCATTTCCTTCTCCAGCTCATTTTACAGATGAGGAAACTGAGGCAAACAGGATTAAGTGATTTGCCCAGGGTCACACAGGTAATAAGTGTCTGAGGCTGGATTTGAACTCAGGAAGATGAGTCTTCCTGACTCCAGGCCTAGTGCTCTAACCACTATGCGACCACTATCAACAAAAAAAAAAATTTCATTTGGTCTGGCAAGAGCTTCAAATGCCAAAGTATCTATTTGATTCTCAAATCCTAGGCTGGTGGTTGAATTGGTTTGCTTGGTGTTAAGTCTAGGTCTGCTTAGAGGTCTCAGCATGAGAAGGATTGTGAAAAACCAGAGCTCTAGAAATAAGATCCTCTGGTCCATTTTGACTTCGTTATTGAACTTTATTACATACAATTCCTTAAAATAATTCCTGGGCTCTTCCTGTCCCCATGAGGCTGCTGGTGTCCCTGGTGGCTGGGTGGCTTGTGTGCTTTATGTCCCCAGAGATTTGATACCTTTCTTTCCCCTCCCCCCACCCCCACACTCTTTAGGAAAAAAAATCTTCAGGGACCTTTTTCAAAGCAAGTGAATAAAAATAGGGATCCTCCCTCTCTGAACCTGAAATCGCCCGCAATGGACCATCCCAGATCATGGAAGACTTTCCTCTTCACTGTTTGCAAGCTAACAGTAGTATTAGCATTTCTTAGCCTTTGCTGAGCCCATGGTCAGAGGGTCCTGAGTCATTGCCCAAGCCCCATCTGTTCTGTCCTGGCCTGGTGCTGATCACCTGCCCAATATCCCAGCTGGCCCTAGCTACCCTCCACCCGGGATCCCCCATGTCAAGCCAGGTCAGCTGTCAGCATTGAGATGAAGGCCCTCACACACCAGGGAAAGGCCCTAAATTGCTTATTTAGAAGCCAAGGTACTTGAATAGGTCCAAGCTTTCCTTCTGAAGCAACAGGAATCTCATTTTAGATCTATCCAGGTTGCTTCTGGGATTCTCTGTATCTCTCAATAAAACAATCCAAGGATCAAAATGGATACTATTCCTACCCAAAATAATACACCACTTTAAAAAATCAATACCTGCCATCCATGGCCGGTGCACCACACTTGTTGAAAACCATCTAAATTATGCACGGCCTAAAGAATCAGAGAAATCAATACTTAATAGACCAAGGAGCATTATTTAAAATGCTAAACCATCTGGCTCCCTTGCCAGACCCCCTGAACAAGCTTTTTCTAAAATATGGACTCTGCTAGGATTTCATCCAGGGTCACATCTATCTGATCTCTCTGAGAGATTAAAAACCTGGGGGCAGCACTACCAGCCTCAACACCGCAGATGGTGCCAAGCAGCCTTACTTATGGACACCTAGGAAAGGTCTGAGAAACTTAATTGGGAAGGACAGCGTTCCACATTGGTGACACATGATTAAGAGTAATCTGGGAGACCTTGACTTCCTTTTTGTAAGGGACAGGTCTGGGACTCCACATTCTCTTGGGAATTCTATCCGCTATAAGGCTGTGCATGAGTTCACAGCCTAAGGAGAACCTGAGCATAAAAGGTTTTGGAAGGCACTGGAATAAATTTCGTGAAGGATAAGATGCGGGGGGGGGGCATGCTTAGGGAAGAGCTGGGGTTAGTTGGGAAGAAATGAGAAGGAAATACTAGCTGGGCCCTGAGCTCTGGTATTTTGTCTGGACTTTGATGACCTGAGACCTATAGCCAAGGGCTCCCCTAGTATAGCCTAGTTTTTGCGCCAAGTAGCCCAGAGTTCCTGTGCCTGCAGTAAAAAGTTGGGAAGGGGGAAAGGAAGGAAGGAAGCAATTATATCACACTTACTCTGCGCCAGGCACTGAGCTAAGTCCTTTACAAATATTATCTAGGTGATCCCCACGAAAGCCCAAGAATGTGGGTGCATTTTACATCGGAGGGTAAATCCAGTGCCCAGCTCTGTTTTATCCGTTAGAAGTTTTTACTTTGAACTCATGGTCACGTGCCTTGCTGTGGTATAAGAAACCCTAGAGAGCTGGGGTTCACGAGCTATGGAATAGATATGACTCGTAGACAAACACCCCAGCAGTGTGCTCTGTTCCTGGTACTGCTGAGGAGAGGGCATTGAGGAATTTCGGGTGCTTCTGTTCATTGAGGGGAAGTTTTCAAGTTAATATTTCAACCTCAGGATTTTTGTTGTGTTCTTTTTTCACTTTGGGGAGGAGGCAATTTGTTATAGGAGAAGGAATACTATATTTAGAGTTGAAGAGGGCTTAGCTTTTTACCTCTTGGCTTTGCCACTAGGCTAGCTCAGTACATATGACCTTGGGTAAGTCACTCAACCTTGCTGGGCCTCAGTTTCCTTATATGTTCAATGAGAAAGCTGGACTATATTATTTCTAAAACCCGTCCTTGCTCTAATGTTCTATGACTAGATTAATTACACTTGTTCCACTTGGCCTCAGAGGTTGGATCTAGGAACGACGTCTTCAAATGCAGAGAGACAAATTTAGACTTGATATAAGGTAAAAAAAACGCCTAATAATTTGAACTATCCAGGAAGTAATGGTTTTACCCCGTTAGACTGGTTGCTCCTTAAGAGCAGGGCTGTCTTTTGTCTTGCTTTGTATTCCCAGTGCTTAAAGGTACAATTTTGGCATATAGTAGGTGCGTAATAAATGTTGATTGACTGACTCTCTGACCTCACTGGGGGTGCTGGTGATCTTCAAGCAAAGGCTGGATGACCTCTTGTCAGGTTCATTACAGAAGAGAATCTTAGGTAAGAGGTTGGACTAGATGGTCTATGAGACTATGATCTGTGATTCCCCTGCCTTCAGCCTCCAGCCTCTCCCAATCTCCCTCCCACCATCCAATTCCAATCCAACCGTCACACAACTCTACATTATGAATCTTGCTTGTTCATGCCCCTCTCCTTCTCTAACTTTCCATGGCTTCTTGTTACCTACTGAAGAAAGACTAAGCTCCCTAGCTCAGCATTCAAAGTCCTCTCTTGTCCAGTTGCACCCTTCCTGAGTAGATCAAGCTCAGGGGATCCTCACTTCATCCATCATTGTGGGCTCCCCACCTCCCCTAGAGTTCTCATGGGCCACTCCAGCCTCCAGGATATGCTGCATTGATCTCATTGCACTCCTGTGTCATGCACCATTTTGGATTCTCCTGTTGTGCATATCTTATTTCTCTCCTATTAGACTTTAAGATCCTTGAGGGCAGGATCCATGAAGTCTTATCCAGCTCTGTCTCTCCCTCAGCCTGAAGAACCATGTCTTGCCTCCATTAGGCACTTCATAACAGCTCAGTGAACTTGAAATTGAGGGCAGCTAGGTGGCCCAGTGGATAGAGTGCTGGGCCTGCAGTCAGGAAGACTCATCTTCCTGAGTTCAAATTTGGCCTCAGACACCTACTAACTGTGTGACCCTGGGCAAGTCATTTAATCCTGTTTGCCTCAATTTCCTCATATGTCAAATGAGCTGGAGAAGAAAAGGGCAAACCAGTGTCTTTGCCAAGAAAATCTCAGATGGAGTCACAACAAGTCAGATATGAGATTGAACATGAGCAAAACAATGAGCTTGGAATGGTTCTCGCCCAATCTCTGACACCAAGCCAGAGTTCTTGCATGGAAAAGTCTAGACACAAGACAGACACGGGAGGAGACTCACAGAGCCAGCTGAAATTGGAAGAAAGGCCCACAGGCCCAGAAGGCAATGTGGTACATACAGAGAAGAGAAGAAGCCTAGAGAATTTGGAGTAACAGGACCTGGGTTTGAATCTTTCCAGATTCTGCCATTTAAAGCTCCTGGAGGGCAGGGGTTATCTCATTTTTTATCTTTTACAGTTGCCTCACACAGTAGGTGCTTAATAAATGCTTATTTTTTTAAATGAATTGAAAGGATCAGTGACTACTTGTCCAACATTCATAAAGGGCAATCTTGTTCAGGTATGGGGCTTCATGTTCCTCCTAATTCTTGAGAACCTGATTCTGTGAATTGAATTGTGTGGGCCAGTCACCTCCCAGCCTCCCTTTACCCTTCTTTAAAACAAAGGGTACTCTTTGTGAAGGTTAAGGGACATCTTTTCCTCTCCACCCCACCAAAACCCATTCCTTTTCCTCCCTGGCCACCAGGCCTTCCCATATACTTGTTGGTTTTTCATATTTAAAAACTTCCCTTGGTTTCTGCTCTTTTGTCTGTTTTAGTTCTCCCATCTATTCAGTCGTGTCTGATTCTTCGTGACACCACCTGGGGTTTTCTTTGTAAAAATATAGAGTGGTTTGCCATTTCTTTCTTTCTTTTATCAAGCCTAACATAGCCTCCTTGCAATTTTTGCCCTTGTTCCTCGTTCTGACCTCTGGAACCAAGGAGAACAAATCTAATATAGTCAGAGAACATTAGAGCTACAAGAGACCTTAGAAATAATTTAGTGCAACCCTCTCATTTAACTGTGGCCAAGCAAAGTTAAGGGGCTTAAGTGACATATCTATCAGAAGGCCCAGTTGCAATCTTGATGCTACCACTTCCTGTGTGACCATGAGATTCTTTGTCTCCTCGCTGTTGACTAAATTCCTAAGGTCCCTTTCAGACAAGCTAGGGGCATAGATTTAGGGCAGAGGATGGATGGTCACCTAGGGGCCTGTCGTACAGACAGCTGGATGCTCACCCAGGTCCTTCCAAACTCTCTAGTTTGGGGATTCTACAATCCAGCCTCCTCACCTCATAGACCAACACCAAAGCTTTGAGTGATTTGCCCTAGATCATGTAGGTATTAATTAGCATAGCCAGGGTTCCGACTCACTCTCTCTGATTTCAAAAACCCCTGCTTGGTCCTGCTTGCTTCCACGAGTCCTTCTCATCTCTCAATTCCTTGACCGTCAACTTCCAGTGTGGGGCACACCATGAGTAACTCCAGAGACCCCCAATGACCCTTCTGAGAAGCTGTTGCCCCAAATTAATTAAAACCCCCCCATTCAGTCCAAGGCCCAAACCCTATGCCACGGAGCTCAGGCAAGAAGAAGGCAATTTCAGGCTCTCAGTAATACTGTTGAAGTGTGGGTGGGCAGGGGATTCCCCTACACTGTCTCAAAATTCCGAGAGCCAGCTTGCCTCATCACCAGTCCTGGTTACCCTTTGTTCCCTCCCCCACCTCCAGTCAGCTGTGCTGTGGGTATATGTCTGGGGTGGGGTGGGGGTGGGGAACATCTTTAGGAGGGTGGGGCCCCCAGCAGGTGTTTTTCTGGCCAGCCTTACTTCTGGCAGGAAGCTGTTTGGTGGAGTCCTTGTACCATTTTTTTTTCTTTTCTCTGTTCTTCAAAGACTTTATTTATAACCATCAACCAGTTCAGCTGATAGGACCATGGATTTAGAGAAGAGGTTTCAGAGATCACCCCCACCCTTTGACAGAAGCAGAGAGTGGCGCTCAGCAGGAGAGAGACTGGGGAGAAAAATGAGGATGGTAAAGCTAACCTTATGGAACAAGGATGTGGGGGTTGTAGTGAACCACAAGCTAGAAGGACTTCAGAGGCCATGTAGCCCAACCTCTCCATTTTACAGATGAAGAAAGTCTCAAAGATGGAATCTGAGCAAAGCGGCTTCTCTGAAATAGAGGACCTAGGTTCAAATCCACTTTGGCTCTGCATAACTGGGGGATGAGGGAATATTAGGGACCAAGGAATCTGCCAGGACCAGGATGACCCCATCCCCATCCCTCCCCCACCCCAGCCCCTGCTGTGCAAACTCTTTCCCTGGAGTCATGGGTTTTTGGTTTCTGGGAAAGAGACATGAAAGGTCGTCTAGTCCTGTAATAAATAAATGTCTTTAATTATAAAAATAAATATCAATTCATTCCTCTATTTATTCTATATGCAGTAATTTAATTAAGCTCCTACAATGTGCCAGGGGAAGATCTGAACCCAGGTCATCCTGGGTCCAAAGCCAATGGGTTTTCTACTCTATAGGCTGCCTCTATAGGCCCTTTTCTACTCTATAGGCTGCCTATCAGTACCAGCATTTATTAAGCACCTAATATGTCCTAGGTACTGTACTGCAGTTATAAAAATGGAGAAAATAACCTCTGCTTTGGGGGAGCAAGTAGAAAGAGCATGGTCTCTTGAGTCAATACAGTCAAATCCTGACCTGTGTGACCCTGGGCAATAACACACAGTAAGACATATTCTCTCACAACAACCCTGTGAGGGCAGTACTCACATTATCCCCATTTTAGAGATGGGGAGACCACAGCCCCGAGAGATTAAATGACTCACCAGGGTATGCAGTTAGTAAGGTCCCTCCCAACTGAACTCCTTTGATTCTCTGAAGGGATCATAGATTTAGAACTTGAAGGAATCTTTAGAAGTCACCAAGTCCAACCCTCCCATTTTACAGATGAGGGAATAAAGGCCCATGGAGTTGAGGGTAAAGTGATCTACCTGGGATCACACAGGTAGTAAATGACCCATGCAGGGTTTGAGCCCTGAGCCTTCAGATTTCAAATCTAACAATGTCTCCCATGCCCCACTCTCAAATGGTGTCATGTATGTTTGTAGGTAACCATCTTCTCTACCACAGCAAAGGAGGTCCGTGCTTCTTGAGACTTGTTAACCTAAACCAAACCCTCCACAGTCACCATCAACTCCGTGGACAGGAAGGAAGGTGCCAAAGACTCAGAGGCCTCGGGCAGAAGGGTCTCCATAAGTGTGCTGCCTAGTAAGCTCTCTAAAGCTGGAAAGACATCAACCCTTTGCTGACCAGGAAGCATTTTCTTAAGCACCCCCACGTTCACTGCTGAATGACATGGCTGGAAGGCCCTCTAAGACCTCATGGCTTTTACAGGCAGAGAGCCAGCTGGTGGCACAGTGGATAGATGGATGGTTTTACTGTTAGGAAGACCTGAGTTCAAATCTTGTCTCATCTACTTACTAGCTGTGTCTCCCTGGGGAAATCACTTCAGATCTCTGAGTCTCAGTTTCCTCATCTGTAAAATGTATCTAATAATAGCAGCTAGCTCCCAGGGTTGCTGTGAAGATCAAATGAGATCGGGTATATACAGCGCTTCCCAACCTAAACCCTAAACCCTAAAGCACTGTCTCTAAATGTTGGCTATTGTTATTGGAGCCCTGCCCCAAATTGTAGGAAGGATCACTGATTTGGAGCTGGAAACAAAGGTAACGATGGCAAAGCTCACATTCGAACCCGGGGCCTCTGATTCCCAATGCAGCCAGCTCAGGGTGAAGGTCCCCGCTGCTTCCCCCCTGAGCTCGTCCTCTTAAAACCACAGCAGCCGAGGCAGCCTCCGCGGGGGAAACAGGCATAAGATTTAGGGTAGCGGTCCGGGGGAGACGGGGATCACGTGGGGAAGAGAAATTGTCGGTGCTGCGGTCCTTCTCTGCAAACGGCTTTCTCTTCTGACTAATCGCTCTGGACGGTGAGCTTTACAGGCTGTTTTTTTCTTGCAAAAACGAGACCTTAACGGCTCAGGAGTCAGATGCTGAGCATCCCCGAAAACTTCTCTGAGAGGCTGGACCAAAAGCCACCTCCCTCGCTGTTTGAGCAGTGGGGATTGTTCTCCCTCTTGTGGCCAAAGGGTCTCACTTCAGCTTGCCGCCTCATGTCACCAGCAGTCCAAGTGCTACCACAGGACAAACTTTGCAGAGCTCAGTTACTGTATGAGCATGACGTCATCGGATCCTACTCGAGCCCTGCAAGCGAGCGTACGTTATTGTCCACGTGAGTGACTGGTCCAGGACCGTGCAGCTAATGTGGGTCGGTGAGAAGGGCAGAGAAGACGAAGAGAGAATTCCCACAGCATTGGCAAAGGTACCAGATTCGAAGTCAGAAGACTGGCCTCTCTTCATACGCATCATATTAGCAAAGTTGACAAAAAGAAAAATGACAAATCTTGGAGGGGCTGCGGGAAAAGAGGCAAAGTGATGCCTTGTGGGTAGAGCTGTGAATTGGTCTGGCTGTTCTGGAAAGCAATTTGGAAGTCTGTCCAAAAAGTTACTGAGCCCTAGGTGCCTCATGCCTCAGTGAAGGCATTCCTAGACCTATACCCCAAACAAATCAAAGAAAGAGGGAAAAGACCCACGTGTACAAAAGTATGTTTAACAGCTTTTTTATGTGTGGTAGCGAAGAATTGGAAGCTAAGAGGAGACCCATCATTTGGGGAATAGCTGAACAAATTATGCTATACAGATATATTGGAATATTATTGTGCTATCTGAGAAATGATAAAGGGGACAACTTCAGAGAAAGCTGGGAAGACTGTTATGAATTGATGCAGAGTCAATTTTGAAAGACTTAAGACCTTCAGTCATCAAAGTGACTCAACAATGATTCCAGAAAAGTCATGTTGAAACATACTACCTAGCACCTCCTAACAGGTAATGACCTTAATGGTAATTGGTAATGAACACAGGTAATGGATGCAGATTGAGACATACATTTTTAAAATTTGGACATGGCTAATGTGGGATTTTTTTTCACTTTGACTATGCATATTCGTTATATGGGTTTGTTTTTCTTTTTCCTTTCTTGTTGGGGGGAGGAGTTAGATGTGAGAGGGAAAAAATAGATTTTTGTTAATTGAAAAAAATTAGATTCAAAAAAACTTGCTTATTGCACTACTTGTGCGACCTTGCTCTTGGCCTTGGTTTCCTTCTCTGAAAAAGAGGAGACTCGACTAAATTCTATGATCTTCCCAAGTCCAAGTCATACTAACCAGATGGGAGGGGAGCCTCAAACCAGGTCTCTCTGACTTCAAGAGCCAACCTGCGAAGCAGGGGATTCTGGGGCTTTTTTATTTTAAAAAAACTTTAACCTTCATTTTTTTTTTAATTTTGAGTTCCAAATTTTCTCCCTCTCTCCAGCCCCTCTCCCACTTATAGAGAAGGCAAACAATATGATGTCCATTATAAATGTAAAATCAGGCAAAACATTTCCATATTATAATACGCAATTCTTAACCCTTCTTATATCATGGATCTTTGGCAGTCTGGGGAAACCTAATATTGATGTTTGTCACATATATTTATAAAAGACAATACTAGATTTTGATTTAAGGTTAGTGAAAATAAAGATATGTAGAGATATAGATATAGATATATTTCCATTCAAGTACAAGATGCCCCTGAAATCTATCCACAGGCCCATTAAAGGTCCACGCAATCCAGCCCAGGTTAAAAAACCCTATACTATGCCAACCTGCCTTTTCTTCTGAATATCTTCAAAAATCTAAGCTGGTTGGTGAGCTACACGTAAACACACATCGATCTCATTAACAGCTCCCCCTTTTCTCTCTTCACTGGAATCACGTCTTTGTGCTGTCAGAATTTTGATTTCAAGAGCTTATCCTTCCTGGGCTGATTTTCCATTTCAGTCTATGGTATTTTAAATATGCTTCCTCGAAACCTTTCAAATCTGCTCTTTTAAAACCCATACTCAACAATGGAGTGGACACTTTCCTCCTCAGCCCCCATCATTTCTACCCCAACAACAAGTCGCTGAAAATCAGGTCCATCCTGGAATGTCTATTTCTCCACATTTTAAAAGATTTTACTATCAAGGAGAGAATGAATTAGCTGCTCTGCTTTTGCAGAAAGAATACCCTAGTCTAGGCATTCTGAACCTTTTTTGTATGCGCAGACTCCTTCGGCAGTCTGACAAAGCCTGTAGATACCTTAGAATGCATTACAAAGAAAATCAATTCTATTGAAAAAGTCACTAAAATATTTTTTAAAAATCCGTGAAAAAAAATCTGGAAAGACTTATACGAACTGAAACTAAGTGAAGTGAGCAGAACCAGGAGAACATTATACACTGTGCAACAATCAACTATGATTGACTTAGCTCTTCTCAGCAATACAATGATCCAAGATAATTCCAAAAGACTCATAAAGGGAAAGCTTTCCACATCCAGTGAAAGAACTGATGGAGAATGAATGCAGATCAAAGCATACTATTTTCACTTTTTTGTTTTGTTTTTTTTTGTGGGTTTTTCCCCCGTTTTGTTCTGTTTCTTCTTCTTTCACAACATGCCTAACGTGGAAAATAATGTTTTATATTATTGCACTTGTATAACCTATGTCAGATTGCTTGCTGTCTCAGGGGGAGGGGAAGGAGATAAATTTGGAACTCAAAATCTTTCAAAACTGAATGTTGAAAATTGTCTTTACATGTAATTGGAAAAAATAAAATACTATTT
>CM053623.1:17632392-17648516 GCA_028646595.1 Phalanger gymnotis
TGCCCAAATCTTGTTTTGCTCCTGCTTGCAATGAAGAACAGATTGCTCTTTGGACCAACAGGGATGGGAATAATGGGGTTAATAGAGAGACGATAGCCAAGCTAAATAAGGCAATAGTGGGGAGTGAAAGCCGCACCTAGAGAGCTGCCTTTGCTGAATCCAAATGGTCCTGAAAGAACTGACAGATGTAATGACTGAGCTGCTCTCAGGGACCTTTGAAAGATCACAGAACGCAGAAGTTACTAAAGAACCGGAGAACGGCAAGTGTTCTGATTTTTTTTAGGAGAAAGAACACCTATGGTGAATTATATGTCAGAGTAGTTGACTTTGATTCCTGGAAAAGTTCTAGTAAGTTATTATTAGATGGTTGGTTTTAGTGGGCGTCCAGAAAAGGAAAGGGCAGTCACATGGCTGCATCCAGAACAGGTCACACTAGATTTGACATTTTCTTTTTGACAAAATTGTAAAACTGGTAAAGCAGGCACCTGTCATACATCGTTAACCTCAATTTTGGCAAAGCCTTTGATAAAAGTCTCTGGGAAGAAGTGGATGAGACAATCCACTCCTGGTAGATTTTGGACCAATAGAATGAATGGATGCCAAGAGGACTCATGGATAGATCAACGTCGACTTGAAAGAAGGGATCTAGCAGAGAGTGCACCTGGAATGCAGACTCGACTTGGGTCTGCGTCTCGTTTTTATGGATGTCTTAGATAAAGGCAGGGATGCAGAGATCGCCATGCTTATCAGACCTTCAGATGATCCAACACTAAATAGAATCTGGAATATCTACTACATCAGATAACATAGGCAAGGGTCCTGAAAGATCCTGACAGGCTAGAATGTGAGATTTGATAGAATAAGTGTCAATTTCCACACTTCCCGTTTACAGATATCTTTACAAGCATCAAATGGAGAGTCATGTTTCCTACTTTCACAGGTTGATAACTCATGATAGATAAATGTGAACTATTACAATTATGGGCATCTAGATGGCACAGTGGATAGAGTTCTGGGCCTGAAGTCAGGAAGACTCATCTTCCTGAGTTCAAATCTGACCTCAGACACTCATAAGCTGTGTGACTCCGGGCAAGTCACTTAACCCTGTTTGCCTCGGTTTCCTCATCTGTCAAATGAGCTAGAGAAGGAAATGACCAACCAGTCCAGTACTTCTCCCAAGAAAACCCCAAGTGAGGGGCCATGGAGAGTCAGATGGGACTGAAATGACAGAATATAATAATTATACTCATTTGGTCCTCACCACAACCCTGTGAAGTAGGCACTACCTCAAGCCAACAAGCATTTCTTAAGTGCCTCGTATTAGTGCCAGGCATTGTACTTTGCCCTGGGAAATACAACTCCAAGTAAAAAGAAAGCTAGTCCCTGGCCTGAAGAAGTTTACATTCTTTTTTTTTTGGGGGGGGGGGAATGATTTATTTTATTTTTAATTTATGGAATAAAACAAGCATTTCTAAAACATAGTATAATTTAAAAAGATGATTGCACATGTAACTCCAAATCTATTATGTACATCTTGCATTCTAATGGGGGAAGCTAACACACAGAAGAAAACTGAAAAGGTGGGAAGCGGGGAGACACCCAAGCTGGCACGTGGTAGCAAAGGCCACAAAGTCGCAGCAGAGCCAGAAGAATGGGCAGCAGGGTCCTTCTTCAATGTAGAAGTTCTGGGAGGAACAGTCTTCAGAGCCTTCAGTGAAGCATCGTTTACAAAGTAGGCCATGTGTCTTAATTTTAAGCACACACACAGGGCAGAGTCCAGTCTATTCTCGGTCCTCCCAAACTGGAAATTGTCATGGTGGAGATGATGATGGGAAGACGGGAGAGCTTATCTAAGCCTGTCAGGGAATTAGAAAGGTCCATTTTAACCCAAGCATTATCAGTTCATATCCTGGACATTTTCCACACTGTGGCTAAATCTGCCTGGGAAGCCAACGCTCTGGTGGACACAGAATCCCTATCACCCCTCAGCCAGGCAGAAACTATTGCCTTGTCTCCTTTGCTATGTATGGGTCTTTGCAGCTCCATTTTGACTGAAAATCAACCATCATTTGAGCTCAAACCAGGTTATTTTGAAAATAAATCAGCTCTGAAATAGCGTAGGGGTAGCAGACGTCCCCAATCCCTCTCAGCTGGTCTTGGGTCCAGAACATGGACCACTGCCCCACCCCCATATAGCTCTCCTCCCACAGAGGACAGAGACAAAGCCTTCAAAGTATCTTCCTAAGTTCAAATCTAACCTCAGACACTTATTAGCTGTGTGACTCTGGGGGAGTCACTTAAACCCTGTCAGTTTGCCTCATCTGCAAAATGAACTGGAGAAGGAAATGACAAACCAGTCGAGTATCTTTGCCAAAAAAAAACCCCAAATGGCGTCACAGAGAGTCAGACACGACTGAAAACAACCGAACGACAACCTGAGCAATGACTTGGGCCACGTGTGTGCATTACCCTGTGTAGGTGAGGAGTGAGGAGGTCGCCCATAATGGAGGTGTCTCCTGGCACGGGTGACACACAAATAATTCCTGTGAGGTCTTCAGGATGCAAATTGCTGTTTATGTATAATATGTACCATGAAAGTATATAATTTGTGTGAACTTTGAAAATGCAAAGGCTTTCCTCAACATTAGAAAAGCAATGATTTTTAAGAGGGAGGAGACAATATGGGATGTACAAGCGCTTCCCTCTTTACTGTGTGCCCGTGGTCAGTAGGAAAGCGCATACCACCATGTGCTAGACACTGTGCTGAGGGTGAGGTACTACCTACGAGGAGCTTACATTCTAATGAGTCATAGTAGGGAACTGTAAAGGGGGTGGGGGAGAAAGAAGAAGGTATCTGAGTGGGAGCATGGTGGCAAAGTACATTGAGAAGAACATTTGAGAGGGAAATGAAAAATGGTTGTCCTGGGCTCATCTCCAAAATGGAGGCTCCCAGGAGGAACCGAGCCGTGAGAGGAGGACTTCATACACGGGAGAGGTTCGATGAAAGGAGTATCAGCCTGGAAGAGTCCTACGCAGGGCAGTTAGGAGAATGGCTTACTGGGTGTATTGCTGTGTTCTATGGGCCTTTATGTGAAACTCCACTTCGGTTCATTGACCTGTAAATAAACCTGTTCATCCTTTAAGCTTTTCGGGTGATATGCTTGCAGAGGGAAGTTGGTAAGGACATACTGGACAGGCTTTGTCAAGAAGTTCCCATGTTATGTGGATGGAGCAGTCAGAAGAGGAAAACATCTCCTCAGAGTATGCCCCTCGTGTCCTGTAAGAGCTCCTTACTTGCCCCCCCCTTTGGTTTTACTTCAAACAGACCCCTCCAAAAGGAATAATAATTAGTTTTCCATTGAGAAATTAAAATCACAATCATATTCTTTCTCACATATGTACATATGTAATTACACATGCACACATACATGTACATATATGTATATATACATGCATGCATACATATATGTACACACACGTATGTATTTCTGATCCAAGTCCTAACTCTGTTTTAGGAAATATTCATCCTACTGGGTCTCTCATAATAAGTACTATTTATATTATTACACTTTAAAATTTATAAAACACTTTACAAATGTCATCTCATTTTACCCACACAACAGCCCTAGGAGGTAAATGCTATTATGATTCCCACTTTACAATTGAGGAAGCTGAAACAGAGTTTAAGTGACTTGCCCAGAGTCATGCAGCTAATAGATGTCTGAGGCTACATGTGACCTCAGGTCTTCCTGACTCCAGTTCCAGCGCTCTGTCCACTGAGCCACCTAGCTGCCTCTTAGAATGAAGTAGAAAGACTAGGATTTAGGGCTAGTTATTGGTTTTTTGGGTTTTGGTTTGTTTTTTTTTTTTGCCTTTAACCTGGCCTGGAGACCCTTCCATTTGGCCACGTTTTCTTGCTGGTGTAAGATGGACACAACATTGTCTCAGACATCAAAGAGCTAGGAATTAACCCCTCTATTTTATTACTCTTACATGTGTAACCCCACAGAAAGGAACCTTGATGGTCATAGAGGTCTTCTTTCCTTTATCAATGTCTTTCCCCTTCCCCAACCTTAGCTCACTGCGCATCCTCCATATTTGTGGAAATTCCAGGCTGTGGTGTTGGTGAGGTAGCATTTATCACAAATATGATATAAAACACACACTGAATGTTTTGTTTTGTCACAAGATACTTAGCCTTCAAATAGACCCTTTTGTAATATCACCTCCCCAGAAACAATACATCAAGCCACTGTTCACGGGAAGGAGGACGCCCTTTCAAACTCTGGCAGTATGATGCCAGCATTGACCTGTGTAAAGTAGCTTGTTTTTTGAGCTTCTCCACTAACATTGGTATGCTCATGTATACCCTTATCTCTTGCTTTCTTCATCCTTCTGGGCCACTTAGGGGTCATAACAGAAAGCGAGAGCTGGGAGGGTCATCAGGAGACATCAGTTCTAACTCCCCCATTGTTCTGACTCAGAAAATGAAGCCCAGGGAAATTGGGATTGTCCTCATCAAGGTAATCAGCCTCGACAGCAGGGACTGTTCTTTGCCTTTCTTGGTACTGCCCATACTTTGCACAGGGCCTGACACATAGCAGGTCCTTAGTAAAGGCTAGTGGTTATGACTTACTACTTTTCTCTTCATGAGAAACTGCAGTTTTTTTGTATTTGTGTCTTGGGAGCCTACTGCACAGATGAACTTTAAAGTATTAAGTGTTTGTGGCACTGATTTTATAAATGTAAAATTTAAGATGCTTTGATAGTTTTGTTTTAGCTAAGTAAAAACACACATTTATGTATACATGTGTACGTGTGTGTATACATACACAATTACTGTGGCCAGCCCTCAGCTTGTACAATCTTGAGACAATGCTTAGCATGTGTTACACTGACAAAACAGGGCCAAATATAAGGGTCCATCAAAAGGGAAGGCAAAGAGCAAAAATAAAAATTTTCCTTCTGATGTTGAAAAATACTAATCCAGCAGTCTACTAGTCTTCCATCTTGTGTTGGACCTAGCCGATGAGCATTTTCCAAAGCAAGAGGGTTCAACTACACACATAGCAGTATCCCTTAGTTTTATTGAAGTTTGTTTTTGTTTTTTTTATTACAAACACAAACTCTGAAGAATGTCAGTGTTCTAGAGTTCTGGCCAGTCACACAGGCTCTGTTGTGTTCCTATCAACTGGAGGAAAGAATTTAGCCGCGTATGGAGACAAATACTTGCTGCTGTGCCAAAGCCACCCAAATCCGGATGCTTCAGATCATAGATTGGAAATGGAAGGCGCCTTGGCCATCACTTCTTCCTTCTCTCAGAGAACTTGAGTTCCCCGAAAGACTGAAGTTAGAGCCTGCAGAATTTGGCTCCAAGAAACGTGACAGGAGCCTGGGCTTCTGGAATGAGTCCAGTGAGTGTGATACGTCACTCAAATGCTACTATTCATCTGCATTTTTATGTGACTTATTAAACTTGCTCATTTGTTTTATGTCTTTCCAGGGACATGGAAAGGGCTGGGGAGGTGGGCTCAGTACCCTCCCATGATATATCTACACAGCGCTCTGAGCAGGGGCTCAAAAATGCTGATTCCAACCAGACATCCTGAGTGAGCCTTCATCTGCACCTTAGGCTGCTATGGAAAAGGAGGCACCGAATGTCTAGGGCAATTTTAGTAAAATGAATTTATTCAAAAAGAGAATTACAAAATTTTACTTCTTGTTTTGTAAAAAGCACCACAAAAACCAGGCAGATAAAAAGGCTACAGAAAGTTTAAAAAGTAACATACATACAAAAGACCATTGCAAATAACATTAAATACACACATACCCACGTACAAAGATATAATTTAACTAACAAGCCTTTCATGTTAAAATTTTACTCTATAATTTCTGAAGAAGCAGTGAAAATTAAAATTAGACAGAAAGCAAAGAAAAAAGGGAAAAATAGATCAACAAAATTTGGAAATTTAATAATGTAAAGAAGTCTTTTAACAGATTTTACATTAAAGGACATTAATATTCAAGTTTCTAATTTTGCTTTGAATCTTAAGACGGAAGTTTTTTTGTGTGTTTTTACCCCAATAACTCTTCCATCTGTGGCACTTTGAATATGAGAGATTTACATATGAAGAGTCCAGTTAGTTTTTTAAAAATTCTGACCACTCAAGTCAGTGAAGATCCAAATGAAGTTGATTTATTAAGATTTCATTTATGTACCTACCAAATAGAGTTAGGCACTGCATTTCCGAAACACAGCCCTCAATCTCAGCATGGACCCTAATCTCAAGGCATCCCAAGGAACATAAAGTCACTAGTCATTCAAAGGCTTGGGAAATGGAAAACTTGAGAAAGTAGTGGTTTGAGCTTAAAAGTGCAAAGAGATCCCCTGACCTCCCCACTCCCTCACACCCTCCCAAAAGAGATTATAAATTAAGTTACTAAACAAGCCATAACTAGCTCTTTCAAAAGAATTGTAAAGTTTCAAAAACAAGCATGTTGAGAACAAGAGTTTTGCTAAGACCATGACCCAAAACACCGAGTTAGTGGATAGAGTCCAAAATCCAGTTACATAATTTGCCTCAGAAGAAACCTCGTTATTGGACATAAAGAGCTTGGTATTCTCTACTTGAGACAATAGATTTGTCTATTTGTACTATTTAAGGCACACTTGGAAGCTTTAGTCTAACCTTCCAATCTGGTCTTGAAACTTCTTGCACACATACACGCAAACAAAATCGCGCCCATATGTGTCTTCCCACATATCCAAAAGGGAGTTTCCAAACTGATCAGATCACACCACATATCCTGTATTTCGTTCCCATGGGAGCTTCATGCTGCTCAAAAGGGACTCCTCATCTAGTGAACAAACATAGATCTTGATGGGACCCGAGAGTCGTCTTTCAATACAAACTAACATGATTCATATACAAGAAATAAGGGTCAGGGTAGTTTTGATCCTGATCTGTGAAAACTGGGATGGCAAACCAGGCTTTTGGGGGGAAAAGGCAGCACTGCTCCCCAGAGCTTTAGGAAAGCCCAAGGAGAAAATCTTGGGATGCCGTGGGATGAAGAGTACAACTGTGTGGGGCACGTGCATGGACAGGCAAAACCCTCCAGGTTCCGTTTGCCCTTTTTCACAGAGAAATACCAACTCCTAGGGCAACAGTGAGGAGCTGAGTCATCAGCAGTACCGGCTGAACTCGTAGCATTGATACACAGGCCACAAATTAATCTAGAGGAATTAATAAGAAAAATCTATTTTTATATTCAAGGGTTACATAGTAATGGAAAGGCATTACAACAAGCAGTATTCTACAGAAAACAAAGGAGGTTCCAAAACATTTCTGCATGACAGTCCCCTCTCTCTCACAGTACAATACAATCTTCCAATGAAAGAGAATGCTTAAACCTGTAACTTGTCAGAGTGAAGATCTTGTAACCGTGTTCTCTCATCCCAGAATGACGTGGGGAGACGGCAAGCCCATAAGAAGGCAATGCTTTGTCTAACCGTAAGCAGGGTCACAACCAGATGGAAGTCACTGCAATGCAAGTGTAAACCTGGCAGCCCTCCCTCCATCTGAAGTCTCTCTCTGTCCCCTCTCTCTTACATCTACCCAGACCCAGCCCCTACAGGCACCCGATAGGACCCAAAGCGGCAGCCACAGAGCAAAGGTCAGAAAGGCAGCCTCAGAGCCAGGCTGGGTTGAAGGCTCACCTCCGTCATGTACTGGGCGTGTGGCCCTAGATAAATAGCTTCAATTCTTCAGCTCTAGGCAGCTCTCTAAGGCCACAGGCAGCTCTGCACCTGCTTTGGTAGATGGAGTTTCCTTCTCTGAGATCTCCTTCTAAAGGTAACAGCTAAAATTCTTTGTTCCAGTTTGTCCCGAACAAATGCTACTGCATTCCATTAGCTCTTAATATAGATGATTTAATTAGGCAGCCACTCAAAAAGGGAGATGGTGATGGCTACATGGTGGCCTTTCACCTTTGTACACATGGGAGCCCAACAATGCCAAATCTACGATTAGCATGTTAAAATATTCAGCCTTCCAGATGATGGAGGGAGCTCCCCTTTTTTGATCCCGAGGAGAGAAGTGGTGGTAAATGTCCCTTCTTGCCCACCAGCTGATAGGTTTTCATAACTAACAATCTGGCAATTAGCTTCCTACTCGTTAAGACACCCAAACTTCATTATGGACTAGAGGCTGTCACTGTTCCTTAAAGCCACACATACAAACTAGCCAAAGGTCCTCCGAGGTGGGGATGGGATATTTGAGAAGAATGATTATTTTGCTTCATAGCTGAGCTACAATCGCACCTAGATACGACATTGAATGAGAAAAGCAAGACTCCTGTGTCTGAAAAGTTGAATGCTTTTTTCCCTTTTAAATATGTTAAATAATATTATTCAATAAGGTCAAATTCAGTCAATGTTTAGATTAGTTTTTTCTTCTTTTAAATCTCCCCCAAAATTTCAAATAAGCAAATTAATTCAATTTGAACAAGGGTCAATCAGATGAACATTTCATCCCACTTATACGAACACATGGCACCATTTGAAAGCCAACACAAATAGGTCTCGTCACACAGTATCACAGAAAGATTCATCACCTGATAGACAATGGGTTTTAAAGAAAAAAATAGCAACAGGAAATTTCGTGAAGGCACATACTTTAGCAGTAGTTGGAAAAAAGGCAACCTGGGCAGAGCTTTAATGAAAGTGCTGGCAAGGTGCCTCCTCATCCTTCCCCCGAGGCCCCACAAGTGAGTATCTAAATAGAGTCCAATTCCACATTTTATAAGCACTCTCCACTTGGCTTGTTTCTTCTCCGGTTCCTGCCTTCTCGATCATTGATTCAGTGGCTGGGTAAGAGTGGTTGTGGGGACTTCAGCTTTCCTTGTCTGAGACCTCCCGGCATTTTCAAACTTCAGTAAACCAAAATCAATCATGAATACAATGCTCGCCAAAAATCCAAATACCTAGAAAGTGAAACGAGAAAGTTAATTCAAATCCACACTCAGGTGTCAATGATGACTTTGAATTACAACTTGAATTTGACAGTGTCAATCTAACGATGGCACTTACACAGCACTCTTCAAAGATATTCACTCCTACAACCTCCACAACAATCCCAGGAGATGGGGGCCATGATTATCCTCTGTTTACAGGCAAGGAAGCTAAGACACGTGCCCAGGACCACAGGATTCTGAAAACCCAAGTCTTCTGGACTCTATGTCCGGCACCCTGTCTGCCGCACTCCTGAGTCGGGCACCCTGCCCACTGCACAGCTGCCCAAAAAGCCACAAGAGCTCATCGGTTTTAATTTACTCACTTCTGTAAATCAAATGCCAAACCCTTTTCACTCCTGTTGAAAATCATCCAGCCACTGGCAGGAGCACCTGGGCAGGGCTCCTGAGGGGACACAGAGCTGCGCAGTGAACAGAACCTAAGGAGGGATCTTTGGGGTCTCCAATAGGTTATGCCTGAGAATGAAAAAATGTCTACTAGCCCTGAAAAGGCCTTCACCTTTAAGTCAATCTTCACTCTTTCAACGTGAAGCCCCTCTGGCAGCAGCATAAAGCCGATGGGCCCATCTGAGAAGAATGTTTTTAAATAATTGAAGGAAATGCTAAATTTCAGTTACAAGTTAGTAAAATGAAGACATAAGCTCATATCCACAGCCTCCTCGCCCCCAACAAGGGAAGAACCCCAGATTCCAAGTGAGTTCTCACTATATGATGACACCAAGTCTTTGGGGCTCCAGGGGCAACCTTCTCAAAGTGTCCAATTCTCCCAAATCCAGTTATTCCTAAGTTCGTCAGATTCAAATTTCTCTGTTGCTTTTTCTCTCTTTCACTTGTGAACAAGGTGAGAGGCAATGACAGAAGAACGGAGGGATGGTGGACAACAGAATCAATCTATTTGTTCCATGAGAAATGACAAAAAAAACAAAATGTGTTTTCTTGGAAAATGTGAACAGGACCTAGGTCAAACTCAAAAGAATAAAACCAGAAAATCCCTTCCATAATAACCTTTCAAAATAACTTGGGAGTTCACTCCGATAGACTGTCTAAGAGACAGCACCAATAATTCCACTTTATTTCTGTGCCTAATATTCCAAATAATCAGAGAAAATCCAAAGAGGGCAAAACCCAACAAGAATTTTATACAGAATAGAGTGTTCGCAGGAAACAGGAAGACAGACATTAGATACGGCGCTGAAAAAGGTCCGTGTGGCCAAACGTCTCTCGATGATGAGATGTCCTGAATTTTCAAGATTATCGACCTGGCCTTGTCATTAAAGTAAAATAATCACTCCCTGCCAGGTGTCTCTGCTCCAAACTGTCTCCAAAAACAGATAAAATAAAATGATGCCTTCCCCCATTGCTATCCCTTCTGTACCCAGTTAGTACTACTTTCAATTATTCGAAAACTACTCACTGTGCTGTGCTGGGAACATCAAGACAGAACAAGACCCTGACACTGTAATGGTAAGGGCAGAGGGAAAGCCATCTCTTCTTCTGAGAGTGAAAAGATGGAAGAGATTTTAAGAAGTTTTGAGAGAAGGCACAGTTGAAAGCACTCTCTTCAACAGAACAGGGAGGCAGAGTTTTCTGCTAAGAGGGAGAGCAGGGGAAGCTGGGCGTTTGAAAAGAGCAGAGAATGTGCAAGTGACCATGGAAAATGGGGCAATAAATCACCAAGAGGTAGGAAAAAATGGCTGCCCACTAAAAAAGGAGGTCCCACTGGAGGCAAGAAGCCTGCCAGCAGCACTTAGGAATAGGGGCAGAGAAGGTAAAGGGAGTGGGGGCGTCCTCGGGGATGGGAGGATGCAGGCAGCAACAATGGCCCAATAAGGATTCAAAGAGAGAAAAGTGACATGGCCTGACCACTGACTGACACACTGTTTAAGGCTGGCTTTACTGCCAGCACCTCAAGCAATCCTCCCAGCAGCCCTCAAAACTGGAAGAAACAAGTGATGACCCTACAGAGAACAGTGAGATCGAGGTCAACATCTCCCCCAATTCTAGGATGTCGATAGTCACACAGTCCAGGAGAGGATGGCAAAGGACTGACGGGCCTTTCAGTCTTTTGCTGGACTATTTAAAAAGCTAATTGTAGGAAGTCATGTTAGATAAAAGAACTTCTAAAAGAAACCAAAAAATGGAAAAAAGTTCATTAGGAAAAGAATACAAGGGAGAAAATGCATCCACTTACAATTGCAGCAGTTTCTGGCGAGGTCTGGTCACTGGTGCAAGCAAAGGTTATTGATGCTATCAAAAACAGCAATCCAGTTATCAAAGTGATATAGACGTCCTGGGGTCCACAACCAAAGGGAAAGAGACCAAGGTGAGCATGTGGAAGAGTCAACTTCAATGTTGTCTTTAACAAAAAGACCAAACCCCACACAGTGATGAGCAAATGTTTTCTTGGGGGCAATGATCCAATCTTCAGCCTTCCCATAGCTTTACTCAACTTTTACACTAGATTTATTCAGCAGAGGCCAGTCCTCTTGCCGGGCTCCTCCCCAGGTATTCGGTTCATGCCTGGAAGCTGAGCTACAGGCAAAGGGGAGCCACCACAGCCCCGGGGCGCCCAGCAACTTTGTGCTAAAGCTTGTTTACAAGATTGGATTTCTCTTTTAAAAAATTATTTTTATTCGAAATTTAATAAATACCAACCACATGGGCATTTCCATAGATGAAGCAGAACAGAAAAAGATGTCACGGGAAACCATGACTACTACACACAACCAGCTTTCCATCCCCATCCCCAAATAATCGCTCCCTGCCATGTCTCTGCTCAGCGTGTAACTTCCAAAGCCCTCAGGAGGCCTATACTTCCAGGGCCATATGAGACAGCTTGATAAGCCACCCACTTTTTGAGTGACTTAAATTGTACTGGTTCAACTATAGCTACATCCTTACAAATGAAATTTCTTTGAAAGGAAAAAATGGGTGTGTGTGTGTGTGTGTGTGTAAGGGAAGGTGGAATCACTGAAAAATAATACACTGGATTCCCAATCCAAGGATCTGAGTTCCAATCCCAAGTCTAATTAGAAGTACAACCACAGTGATTGGGACAGCAACTTCACTTAGTGGCCCCCAGGTTCCTGTTCTGTAAAATGAGAGGGTTATAAGATTCTTTCTCTTCCTAAACCTAATGATCTTATTTATTTACTGATTTAAGAAAAAAAAATGTTTTTCTTTCCATTAAAAAGATTTTTCCTTCTTCATTTTTATCCTAAGCTCTTACTCTTCATCGTTTCTCAATAAAAAAGCAATTACTAACTGTTGGGATTCTTTAATCAAGCCAGAATAAGTGGAGAAGCACCACCTCTACCCCAACTAATGCAATCCACTGCCTAAAATGGTAATTCCAGACTACCTATGGCTAGATCATTCGCCTTCCCAGCTAGAGTATGGTTTTAAGTATGCTTCTCTCTCATTATATAATAAAAACTACATTTTCCTCTTAATAATGCTTTGTCATTTTGCAAAGTAATTCCTTAAGGGCATAATTATCTGAAACATACAATCATCTCAAGAGAAAATTCAGTCGTCATGTTCAATCTTCCTTCAAAGAAGCCAATTTGGGGGTACAGCATTCATTGGTGCGAGGCTGGAACCTGCAGCCACAGTATACAAAAAAGCCTTGGCCTTCCTTAGAGGCCCCAGTGAGGCTGAGTATCTAAGCCATCAGCCATGAGACACTGGCTTTTCTCCCTTTGCTGTTTTAGTCCCTGGCAATAATCTTCAAGACCTACTAAGATGGAGAATCACTCTTCAAACATTCAGACAGCTGCATCTTTAAGCGGGATGTCTTGTCAGAGAAAATGAAAACAGGGCATAGCCAAGATTTTTTCTTTCTGAAAGACCACCATTTTTATCTAGGTTGTCTTTTCTAGAACAGAACCATGTTCTAGGCTGATGGCTGTAACATTTAGGGCAAAAGATCCCGAAGGATCAAAATCCTGAAGGCTGACAATTTAAACAAATTTAGACAATTTAAAACATCTCAATTGATCGACCTCTTACAGAGGTGAAAATGCCAAGACAACATGTTTAAGGAAGGTTCCTTTCAAAGGACTGTCCTTAAAATAGCAGCCACATACAGAAAAGAGCCAGAATACCACAGGACCCACAAACCCCCATAAAAATACTGAAGGTCACAATTCTAATTTTCTTCTGAACCTGATGCATGTAAATATCAAAATATTAATAAATGTGCTTTTGTCTTGGCATATTGCTTTCTTTCTCATCTTAAACCCTCCATTGCCCTCACAGTGTATCTTCTTCCTATTATTCATTTCATGTGGCAGAAGAAAAGGCTGGTAAGAGATAAATATGTAGAAAAATCTCTACTGACTGCCTGGCTCATTGCTAAAAGCCCATTATTAATCAAACAATTAAGACCCAGTAATTAGGGGACCTCTTTGCCAGGTCCCCCCTGGGTTTTGGGTAAGGAGGTGGTACAGGAGCTCTCACCGAATTCTTCACTTTGTTTTGGTCCACTTTGTCATACAGACTGGTACAGTAGACAATCACCACCAGCAGGCTCAGGAGGAAGGCACTGCAGCTGATGAACTCGAAAAAGTAAAGGCCTCCGCACTGTGTGCAGCGGGACACAATCTCTTCACAGATAAAGGCCACCAGAGACAGCACCTGTACACCAAGTGGTAAAACAAAGACAGTGAAAAGACCAGAATCACAGAGAAAACCAAGACATTTAAGCCAAAAGGGCATAATGTCCTCGGTTACTCCAAAAGACAGACTGACCACAAGACAAAAAAGCATCATCAAAATCTAGGCACGGTCCTGAAAGCAGAAGCTGTCACACTGTGGTCAACACAAGAAGATGAGCACAGGTCACATTTATCTGACCCCTGCAAAGGCACTGCCTGAAATGGGTTTAGGGAAAAACCCTACTCCCTTGCTCATACAAGTCATCCCAAATGCCCAGGTCCTGACAAAACAAAAGAATGCATTTCTGGAAAAAAAAAAACCAGAGTCTGAAGTTCTAAGGACTCTAGCTAGTTAAGTGGACAAGCACTAAGTACCTACTATGCGCCAGGCACAGTGCCAAACAATGGAGTACAAAGAAGGGTCCCAGCCTTTGAGGAGCTCAAAGATTACTCAACCCCCATTTAATGGACATTAACACACAGGATGTAAACTATTGTGCCCTGAACTAATCTAGACCATGGCTGAATCCAGCAAAAGTGTCACAAAACAACAGTACAAGATATAGTGAATAGGAAACCCCAGAAAATAAACAAAAAGTCACCTGCTTGTGGGGTTCTCTCTTTTTAAATGTTTTATTGAAGCTTCTTTCTTTTTTTTTTCCATCATGGCCATTTCCCCATACCCCCACCTGGTCTCCTACCTTGCTCCACAGAAGGCTCAGTAACACATCCATCTAGTCTGGCCCAGTGCACCACGGAACATCCACCCACTTCTACCCCTCAATCGTTTCCACGCTTCCCCATCAATTCTCTCAATCACACTTGAGTTGTGCACTGAGACACACTGCAGTTTTGTGAACGTGCTTCTTTACCCGTCAGTAACCACCTCAAAAATCTGACTACTATACTAAAGCACTAAGTATCTAGTATTTCAGATTCTTTTATCTGTAGTTTCTCTTCCTTATTCCACTGTGAAATTAAAAAAGTATTTCCACTATGATCATTATTCTATTTTTGTGTAAGATGAAACTTATTTTTTCCCTTCCTGCTCAGTCTCTGGTCCTTTACCACCAAAAAACCCTTTCTATCTTACGTCACACTCATTATGAATGATGCTGTTCGAAAGAAAAATATTGGCTATGTTCCTACTCAAATGCAAATCAAACATTTCAGTGCCTAATACTGGGCCTGCAAAACCAAAAACAAAAAATAAAATGAAAACCCCTGTTCTTTCCCTCAAATGGCTTCCCTTGGAAGGGTCCAGAAGGTCATGAAACATATATGGATGAGTCATGACCAAGAAATTTCAAGAGAGACCCTTAACAACTGGTAGGCTCAGAAAAGGCACCAAGATGTGCTTTGGAGACTAGATACTATGAAGGAGAAGGGAGAAAGGAGGGCGTTGCCAGCAGAGGGGCCTCAAAGGCTGGACAAGGAATGCTATGTAGAGGAAGCAGAAAAGAAGGTCGATTGGTTTAATGACTTGGAAAACAGATTAAGGAGAGAAAACTTAATCACTGGACTACCTGAAAACCAGGATTTAAAAAAAAAAAAAAGTCTAGACATAGTCTTCAGGAAATCATAAATTAAAAGTGCTCTGGGAAAAGTGAAGAAAGAATCTACTGATTACCCCCTAAAAGAAACCTCAAAATGAAATCTCAGGAACATCAGAGCCAAATCCAGGACTTTCAGGCCAAAGAAAAAAATTCTGAAATCATCCAAAAAGAAATAGCCCAGGTAGCACCCAAAACACTTGTTTGATGACATAAGACCCGGTAGCTTCTACTACAAATGAGAGATCTTGGGATTCAACATTTCAAAAGACAAGGAGCGGGGGGGAAGGGGCTGGAAAGCAGTGACTGGCATGAGCTCCCCACCAAGTCCCTCCAAAAACCTATAAAAAAATGGCTCTGAACCAATTCTAGAACTGCAGAACCCACAAAGTGGCAGAGGGAAGCAGGACTCCAGCCCAGGACAGCCTGGATGGTCTCTGGGTAAGGTCTGTCCCGCACAGAGCTCCCAGCTGAGGGGAGAGGAGCTGAGCCCAGCAGAGCCCAGCGTACGCAGCGCGGGCCAACCAGACCGCAGACCAACGAGACTAGGAGACTAGCGGAGAGTGCCCTAGCATCCTGAATTACTGAGCTGTGGCATCTACCTGACCTCACAACCCACAAACAGCAAAGACAATAGAGAAGGTTAGTGGGAAAAGCTGCGGGGACTGAGTTTGCGGTTTGGCCACCGCCCCTGGAGCAGCAGAGGTGGGGCAGCTTTAGAACTACAGCTGCAGTAGCTTCTGGTCCCAGGCCCACCTGGTGGGAGGAATTAAGTGGCTGATCAAAGCAGGAGTGCAGAGCCTGCTGAAGATTTAAGCCCAGTCCAGGTAGGGGGTTCTTGGGGAAGGAGGAGTGCTGGTGAGGCAGCGCATCTGCCCAAGCG
>CM053623.1:17649016-17673457 GCA_028646595.1 Phalanger gymnotis
GGGGCTTCACCTTCATGGTTGATTGGAAAGATTCACGTGCTTGGCATCTTATGACCTCCAGGTTGTTCTCATGGACAGGTGCCACTCCTACCTGTTAATCCCCCACAGCTGTGATAGTGGCGAGGTCTAGAGAAGACATTTAGAAACAGACGCTCCTCTCCATACAGCTCTGGTGGTGGAACCTAATGATCTCTTTATCTCTTCAAACAAGAGGATTTCTGCAAAGGCAGAGGCTTTAAGGGCAGCAGGAACTGGCAGTGGGGAAGCATTTGGAGTATCTTAGAATGGGACACACACACACACACACGGACACACACACACACACACACACACACTCACAAACTCATCTTTTGCTAGCTTAGTGTCAGAGAATCATGGAGGCAGACTTGGGATGGGAATTCAGGTCCTCATTCAGTAAGTCAACCAGCATTTACTGACCACCTCCCACGTGCAAGAGACAGTTTCTGCCCTCAAGTAGCTCGCAGTCTAATGAGGGAAAGAACACGTAAACAATTCTGAACAAACAAGATAAAGATGGAATAAATTGGAGATAGTTTCAGAGTGAAGGCATTAGCATTAAGGGGGATATGGGTGAGAAAATAAAGCAAGACGAGGAACATGCTTTCTTACCACTGTGGTCCACGGCACCTGGGGAATCCTGGTGTAGGTCATTGTCATGTAGATAATTAAGAAGAAGACTGTGAGGACCCAGTAAAATACTGCAACGAACATCACCCAACCGAAGGCAGGGACTCGGAAATACTCTGTCCCAGCGATCAGCGTCCATACGAGCAGACCAAAAACCTGCAGATATTGGATGAATGGAAAGGGGGATGGGCAAGAAAAAACCGAGGAGAAGCAGGAAGGGAAGGAGATGGAGGGAAGGAAATGCAAGAAGGAGGGAAAGGGGCGAAGGAGTAAGGGAAAGAGATGGAGAGAGAGAAGTAGATGGAGGGAAGAGGGAAGCAGATAGAGGAAGGGAAAGAGATTGGGAAGAGAGAGGAGAGAAAAAGAAAGAAAAGGAGAGAAAGGGAAGGAAAGAGAAAATAATTACTCTAAAGAGTTCCAAATTAGAAGTGCAAAAGCTCTTAAACTCTAAATGAGCATAGTAACAATAACATTAACCGTAATGATGACGACGACGATGATGAAATGCCTCCCTAATGTCAGTGACATTAATTTGTGGGTGGTGTTAAATTGAGAGTAAATACTGACAAAAGAGCATGAACACTGATAATGATGATGAATGAGTATTCCTTAATCAGGGCAGCTATGGAAGCTTTGTTCCTCCCTGTTCTTGGCTACATCTGAGTGTCATACGTGCCACGTTATGGGGGCTCACAGGAGAAACGATGAAGGCGGATGTTTCCTTTAGAAAGCACTAAGAGCGGATGGCAGTTTCAGAGAGTCTAGTCCAATGCTTTTGGGCTAACTATCATAGCAACCTTAATCCCATCAAGCCAACATCCAGGCAATGCAGCTATTGTAAAAACTGCTGCTGGGACTTGATTTCTACATGTTCTTCTTTCTCGACCAACATCATCCATGAGCCAGACAAGGTTGTTGTCAACACTGGCCAGAAGAAGTCATTCCAAGCTGTCTTGTACCCAGGGCATCCAGAAATGAATGAAAATCAAGAGCAGAGAGGGCTTGAACGTGAAAATGGCCAAATGACCTTCCCCTGACACATGGGACAAGCTGAGGGCCTGAACCACCAGACTGGAGATAAAGGAAAAGCTAAGACGTTCCTAGTTCTCAGTCTGCTTTGGACTTAATATCGGACTTGGAGAGTGATGAGGACTTCAGTTCTACTGCTTTAATTTTCTTTGCTGTGGCAAAAACCAAAGGGAAAACCAAACCTTGCCCCGTCCCTTCTTCTCATGATGGCGATGTATAAAAACAACCATTCTCTTTGACTCTGGATTGGGAATTTATCCTAGGAAATTTACCGCAAAGAAAGAAAAGAGCTGCCTCCCCCAACCTAAAAGGCTAATAGAACACCGTATGAGATGGGAAAAGCTAGAAACAGCTGAAATATTCAGGAGGTGGGGAATGGCTAAAGAAATGGAACACCATTACACAATCTAGGGGAATGGGCAGGGGAAGGGGAGAAGCAGTTAACTAGTACCTACTGTGTACCAGGTGCCATGCCAAGTGCTTTATGAATATTATCTCGCATGATCCTCACAACAACCTTGGGAAATAGGTGTTGTGATTATCTCCATCTTACTGTTGAAGAAACTAAGGCAGACAGATTAAATGACTTGCCCAGGGTCACACAGGTCGTAAATGTCTGAGGTTGGGTTTGAACTCAGGACTTCCTTATTCCAGACCCAGTGCTCTATCCAATGCACCACCTAGCTGCCTAACTACAGTAACCAGTAGGAACCAGTAACCAGAGGAACACTAAAAATCCGGAAAGCTTGATATGAAATCAAGTGACATAAAGAAAGCAGGACCAGAAATCATACATACTCAGAACACAACTATATAAAAGAGCAATTTTATTCTTTGCCAAGACCTAGGATTTCATAAGTCAAGGGAACTTCCAGCGGGGAAATTCCCTCCACCAATGCAGATGAGCAAATCAACTGTAATTTACAGTTTTAAAGCGTTCCCTGGTGACCACTAAAAGGTTAAGTGACTTGCTCACAGTAACATATACAATGTATAGCAGTGGCAAATCTTGAACCCAGGTCTTTCTACTTTTAAGACCACCCTCTGCGTCACCTTGACCCTCAAAAAATACACAATATAATATGCAAAATGCAGGAATGAATGGACAAAAATAAGAAGAGGCTCTAAAGGAAGGGATTAACTGATAAGATATCTGTTTATTGAAGGTCTTAAGCTTTGTCATTCAGTCTGACTCTCCCTGACCCCATTTGGGGTTTTCTTGGCAAAAATACTGGAGTAATTTGCCATTTCTCCAGCTTATTTTACAGATAAGGAAACTGAGGCAAACAGAGTTAAGTGACTTGCCTAGGATCACACAGCTATTAAGTGTCTGAGGCTGGATTTGAACTCAGGAAGATGAGTCTTCCTGACTTCAGGCCCAGCACTTGGTTCCTTGAGTTAAACATATTTAATAATGGAAGAGGCTTTCTTGCTCCATAGTCTGTCTCTGTATCACGTGACAGCCCTTAACTGGTTTAGCCAGACACCAGTTCAGGGGGTAAACGCTGCTCCTTCCTATAGCGCTGTTGGACAATGTAAACCCACCTTCTGGGCTGATCCACTAACGGGCTGCCCATTATGATTCCCTATGCAAGTCATTAAGTGAGCGCAGCTGACCTTTTCAAGTCTCACCAAGAAATCGGTACCATTTTTCACAGCGTGCCGTGCCCAGTCCCATCAAGACCCAATCTCTCTGATCAAACTGAATGTCGAATGCACTTTTATGGATTGCCTGTCAGTTATGATGAATATGAGCAGAAAAACAATCCCATTAGTGTAAATCTCAGAGTTTTCAGGAATTACATCGGGCTTGTGCATCTTAACACCAGATAAATTGCTTTGCCACTGCTGGAAACCAAGAAAATATATCTTCATTAAGCATCCTTTCTTTGGCGTTCTCACATACGGTGTAAACTAAATAAGCAGATAAACGCTTTAAGCTTCCCACTCCGTAGAAGGAAAAGATGGCTATCCTCATGGAGAATCGAATCCATGGGGCATCTAGTCCATTCCTCTGCCTCTGCATCTCCTTTCCAGAAGCCTTTCCTAATGAAAATACCTAAGGATGAATGTTCAAAGGAATCAGATAAATGATATCTTCTGAGATTTAATACACTCTAAGGAGTTCTTGTCCATGTCTACTCCACGTCCTCTTGCTGCAATGGAAAACCTATTTCTCCTTCCTTTAACATGCTAATAATAACATGGTAATAGCTGACATTTACACAACACCTTAATATTTGCAAAGGGCTTTAAACATTTGGTGTTATGATACTCATTATACAAATGAAAAAAGTCTGGGAGAAATTACATGACTTGCCCACAGTCACACACTCAGTCTGAAGCAGGATTTGAACCCAGGTTTCCTTGAGTTTTGAGTTTAGTACTTCTCCACTGTGTTGTTTTGCCCCTAAATGTGTATAGATGTGCAACATCCCCCAGACATCAACTCAGGACATAAAATACTCTCCAGCCATTTGATAAGCAATCTATTTGGATCCAGAGTGCAGTGGAAAGGTTAGGTAAAGTTGACTGCAATTTAATTTAATTTTAAAAATTATTCTGCAGAATTTTATTGATGCTTTTTTTTTTTACATCAAATGTGTTTCTTTCCAGGAGCCACCTCCACCACCACCACCATAATGTCTGCTCTTCTAACAAATATGCACAATCAAAACAGAGCAAAGAACAAACACCTTCTATTCTCACCCCTTTGCAGAGATGGGAGACTATGATTACCGAATACTGCATGCAATGTTAGGTTTTTTCAATATCTTGGTTGGTTTTGCTAAACTGTTTTCCTCTTTTTAATTCTTTGTTACAAGGGATATGACTCTCTAGAAGCAAGAATACATGAAGAAATGTTAGTGTAATAACAAAATATGGCAAGAATTATTTATATTTTAATCATTATAAATTTTTAGAGAAGAGAAATGAGGAGTGTTCAGGCACAAAGACAATGTCTCTGATGGCACCATCTTCATGTGCAGAAATAGATGGGCCAATAATTGATTTGTACCTTCCATGATAATCTCCTTTATCTGGCGTCACTGAAGAATGGCGAGTTTCTCTTAAGGGAATAATCAAAGACTCAAATGGACTTGTGATTTTAGTGATTTGGTTATTGGACCTTTCAATAATGCAGGTCACAATCCATCTGTTCCTGGGGGTCCCTTGAAACTCTCATCCATGTCTTCTCATGGTGCATTATAGAGGATCCACCCAACAGGCTGGAGGGCATCTTCCCTTTCTTTTAACTTCTCGAGTAGTAGGGCCAAATTCAAATAGAAATGGGGGCCACTAAGCCTTAGTTAAGGATCCCAGTCTGTGGTCACATTGATTTAGAAAACCACATAGCAACATTGCCTATGCCCTATTGTATTTGTAGTTATTTTGTTAAATATTTCCCAATGACATTTTAATTTGGTTCAGGGATTTTTTCTGAGCATGACCAATTTATTAGTTAGGCTAGCAATAACCAATACATTGGATCAATGGCCTCTTTCAATTATCAAACACCCAGACTGAGGGCTGACAGGGTCTTTTATTTTTTATTTTTAAAATATTTTATTTTCCCCAGTTACATGTAAAAAAATTTAACATTCATTTAAAAAAATTTGACTTCTAAATTTTCTCTCTCCCTCCCCCACCCCACCCCCTCTCTGCAATTTGTTATAGGTTATACATGTGCAATTATGCCAAACGTATTACCATATTAGTCATGTTGTGAAAGAAGACACAAATCCAAAGGAAAAAACCATGAAAAAATTCAGAAAGTAAAAAATAGCATGCTTCCTTCTGCGTTCAGACTCCATCAGTTCTTTCTCTGGAGGAGGATAGCATTTTTTATCATGAGTCCTTTGAAATTGTCTTGGATCATTGTATTCCTGAAAATAGCGAAGTCATTCATAGCTGATCATCGTAGTGTTGCTGTTACTGTGTACGATGTTCTCCTCACTTGGCATCAGTTCATCTAAGTCTTTCCAGGATTTTCTGAAATCAGCTTGCTCATCATTTCTTATACCCCAGTAATATTCCATTGGAATCTATACCACAACTTGTTCAGCCATTCCCCAGCTGATGGGCATCTCCTCAATTTCCAATTCTTTGCCACTACAAAAAAGTTGCTATAAATATTTCCATACAAATAGGTCTTCTCCTCACCTTTTTTAAATCTCTCTGAGATGTAGACCTAGTAGTGTTATTGCTGGGTTAAAGGGTATGCATAGTTTTATAGCCGTATAGGCACAGTTCCAAACTGCTCTCCAGAATAGTTGGCTCAGTCCATAATTCCACCAACAGTGTATCAGTGTTCTAATTTTCCCACACACTCCCCAATATTTATTACTTTTCAGAGATATTTTTGACACCTCTGATCCAGAAGTTCCCACTGGACCATTCTTCCTATCCAACTCTTATCTTATCCTTCACCTGCTGTCCTCATGACCAGCCCAATTTCTCTTCCTATCATACATTTTCCCATGACATCTTTTCTTCCCAGTCTTTGAAATTCTTTGTTGGTTTCTTCACCACCACCACCATCACCACCATCATTACTATCATTAAGATTTACTTATTTTAAGACATAAAACCTTTTTTTTTCTTAGAAATTAAATTAGGGATTTCTGCTACTTACTACCTGTATGACCTTGGTTCAGGCGATCCTTAGGTCTCATTTTTCTCATCTGTAAAATGAGGGCTTCAGATCACAATCCTAGATCTATGTCTAGATGGTGGTAGCCAAGCCCTTCTGGCCCTTTCATAGGACTTAAACCAAGCTTTGGGCAGAATGGAGCACAGCCGCCTTGCTGCTTTTAGCCACAAGGGGGTGCCCAAATACCATGCTATGAGCAGGAGACCCTTTAAACCCAATTCCCTTCACTGAAACTGATTGGTTACTTTCCAACTGTCCCGATTATCTCAGGAGTTTATAAACACACATTCTGAAGAGGCTGCGAATCAGGACCAGACGCTGCCTCAGGAAAAGGCCAACCAGAGACGGAGCTCGTGTGTTGAGACAGAGGATTACTGAGCAGACAGGTGTGGTCCAAAGGAACACAATAAGCAAAGCTTTGGTTGCAGAGTTGGCCAGAGAGAGGCATCGTGAGACGGTGGAAAGAACGGTGAATTTGTCCACTTTACTCACGAGCAGAGGGACTCAGTCTAATTACGTTGACACCACCTTCTACCCTCTCTGGGTCTCCATTTCCTCATCTTAAGTGAGAAATTGGAGTAGACAACCTGAGTTTCAGCTCTAAATAAGTGTTCACAGGAAGAAGAGAAAAAACAAAACAAAACAGCAGGCCAGACACCCTTCCCTCCCAGTACCTCCCTTGCTCAGTAACATGTCTCTAGGAGTAATTCAACACAGTATATTGGACCATGGATTTGGAGCTGGAAGGGCCCTGAGAGTTAATTTTGTCCAAACTCCTTTCCCCATTTTACTGAAGAAGCAGCTAAGGCTTAGAATTGTAGTGTGTGAAGGTCATCCTCATAATAAATGGCAGAAGTAGGATTTGAACCCAGGTCCTAACTCCAAATATATTGCTCTTTCCAGTGGATTATGATGCCTCTATGCTATGAAGCTTTAACAAGGCTATCAGGATAGAGGTAATGGGAAAATACAGGAGAGATGGAGTTATTGTAAAGGGGAGCCAACAGGACTTGATACCTGGAGGTGAGTGAGGAGGAGATACTTCAGAGTCACAAATATGAGAGATTCAGGTGATGGTTGTGCAGTTAGGAGGAAGAGAAGGTTCAAAGGGAAAGATCATGAGCTTTATTTTGGACATGGTGGGATAGCCAGAGAGAAAGGCCTGATTGGAGACATAGGTCTGGAGTTGACTGGGGTTAGATTTAGGTTTGAGGATCACCTGCAAAGACATTCTGGTTGGAGCTAAGGGAATAAAGGATGTTGCCTAAGATAAAAGTAAAGAAGAGCCAGGATCAGACACCTTATGAGGATCAACATTAAGGAGTGTACCAGGACCCAGTGAAGGAGACAGAGAAGGGACCTTTGGAGAGGTAGGAGGGGAACCAGGAGAGGATTGTGCTTCTGAAACCAAGGAAGGAGAGGAGAGAGAATTCAGTATTAAGGATGAATCAACAGGGCAAAAGCTGAAGATAATTCAAGGTGGATAGAGAATGGAAAAAGGTCGGCTGCATTTGGTGATTAATGAGTTTGCGACACACTTTATGGAGAAGTTACAATAGAGAGGCATGGCAAGGTCCATTTAAGGGACCAAGAGAAAGTAAGTTGGAGGAAGTGGAAACATAGAATAGATGTTTTTGGAATGAGCTTAACAGTGAAGGGGAGGAGAGCATGGCATCCTAGCTGGATGGGATGACAGAACCATGGGAAGACATTTTTTTTTTCAATTAGAGAGACACGAGCACAGTATACAATGTAGAAAATGGCTCGAGAGATTGAAAATACCAGCCAAAGCAGATGAAAGCTAGAGGTAGCCATTGAAGAGACTGGAGGAAAGAGGATCAAGGTAACTGGTAGGGGAGGATTCACTTTAGTGAAGAGAAGGGATACCTCCTTTGTAAGCAGAGGGAAGGAGCAGAAAGCTTGTGCTAGCACTAAGAAAATAGACCATGCAGCTAGGCGATGTAGCAAATGGACCACTGGACTTAGAGTCAGGAAGACTTGAGTTTGAATGCTGTCTTAGACACCTAGTATCTGTGTGACCCTGGGCAAGTCACTTAACCTCAGTTTGCCTTAGTTTCCTCATATGTAAAATGGGCATAATAACCACACCTATGTCACAGAGCTATTAAGAAAATCAAAGGAGGGAATGTGGGTAAGGTGTTTTGCAAACCTTTGTGGAGCCATATAAATATGAACTATTATTATCACTAATGATAATACTATTTGAGGAATGTAGAGGGCAGGGCTGAGGATCAAGCCAGACAATTTCAATATTCTGCAGGTAACTAAATGTCCTACTTGAAGTATAAAGAACAGATAGGGATGGGAGAAGGGAGAGGGATAGGTTGGAAACATTTGCTGTGGAGAATGAGATTAGGAGTCAATCAATAAACATTTGGTAAGCACCTACTATGTGCCGGGCACTATGCAATAAGGGTGGAGTAGGTAGCAGAATTGTCAAATAGCAGGGAGATTATGAGCTGATGTTATGCAACCTGCTTTTGTAATGGGTAAAAGCAGCTTGATTTCTAGGTTTTTTTCCAGGGCCATTTAGCAGCCCTAGAGCAAGAGAGGAGAAATTAAGTGGTGATGAATTACCCACTAATGAGAACTCCCTGGTTAGATATTGCTGATAGTTGGGGAACAAGGCATACACTGTAGGGAGGTGGCTAGTATGATGTGTAAATGGCTGACTATGGGCATAGAGGCTAGGGATGGAGGCAAGAGAAGACAGGGTAGTGGAGATGGTTATGAAGAATGCAAAGGTGACTCAAGATCACAATAATTTGAGGCCTGAAGAGCTATTTCACTAGGGTTTCAATAGGTTGAGAGTGGGGGCGGGGATTAAAAAATAGGAGGTCATGATCTAAGAGTGAAATTTCAAAAGATGTACCTTCAGGTGATGAGGTTTGATGTGTGATCATGTCGAGATGCAACTGGGTGAAGTGGGGGTGGCAAAAGAGGTCACTAGAGATGAGGGGCAGCTAGGTGGTGCAATAGTGCATGAGCACTGGACCTGAAGGCAGGAAGACTTGAGTTCAAATTTAGCCTCGGATATAAGCTTTGTGACCCTGGCCAGGTCACTTAACCCTGTTTGCCTCAATTCTTCAATTGTGTAATGAGCCAGTATCTCTCCCAAGAAAATCCCAAATGGCGTCACAGAGTCAGACACGACTGAAAAATGACTTAACAACAGCGATGAGGGAGGGGATAAGAAATTGAGAGGATGATATAGGGGCTAGAGCGCAGATGGAGACCAGCCAGGAGCTGATATCATCAACAGCCAGAGGAATAGCTAGAGCTCACTGGATGAGAGCATCAGGGATGGGGAAGAGGGTGATTTAGCCTCAAAAGGGGTTATCGAGGAAATGATCTGGGGTTCACGGTGTGGAGGAAGGAGTATCCCCCAAGCTCCATGAGGGGGCTGCAGCTTCTCTAGACATGGGAAAAGGAATGACCTCCAGTAAGCAGGGCTGTAAGGGGAGTGCCAGGTTTCCATTGCGAAGAGGAAATAGAAGGAATGATGGTCGAAAAACAACTGGAGGAAGGAAAAGAATTTGCTAGCGATGGAGTGGAGATTCCTGGAGCACTGTGGGACAGGCTGGGTTGGAATAAGCCTAGGGAAGAGTAGAGTTGATTAGAATAGGGATGTGTATTTAGCTGGAGAGTGCCTGGAGAGAAGCAATCAGGAGAGTGAAAGGCTTTGACTCTGTTATAGTGAAGATCCATTGAGGGAACTAGGGACCATTTACCCTAGTGAAGATGAGAGGAAATGTGATAATTCTGTTTAAGGACTGTCATGGGAAGGAGGGAATGTAGACTTCTCTCAGAATGAAGAACTGGAGCAATGACTGAAAATTACAAAGATCAATTGAGATTTGATATTTGGAAAAACTTGCTAGGAATGGGCTTCACAGATGAGGTGGTGAGTTAGCCATCCTTGGAGCAATCCAAACACAGGTTGGACAGCTACTTGATGAGTAGGTTCTAGTGACAATTTCTTTGGGGTGTGAGTCGGACTAGATGGCTGCTTAGGTCTTTCCCAACTCTCAGATTCAGTGACTTTACCGTAAACATGCAGGGAGAGGGAATGACATTAAATTAGCAAATAAAGGAGTACAAAAATTCTCAAAAATAGACTTTAAAAAAGAAATGGGCCAAAAAAGCTTTCACTTAGTCCTTTAGAAAAACCCACCAAGAACTTTGCGTTCTTTGTTTTTGCCTTGGCTCCCCCCGTCTAGTACCTAGCTTGGTGTTTTCCTTAGTAAATATTTGTCAAATGAGGGAATCCTGGGCATGCAGAAAGGATGCCTTGCCCTTGTGTTGACTGAACTGATCTTTCACCAGCAGTAACAGGGACTGGGGTTGGAGAAAGGGCTAAAATTTAGGGATCCTCCACCTTCCGCCTTGGATTATAATTCTTCCTTGTTGAGTATCATCCACTGCCCCTCTACCCTCTAAAACAGGGCCTCTTAACCTGGGAACCATGAATATTTTTAAAAAAATAATTCGATAACTCAGTCTCAATATAATTGGCTTTCTTTGTAACCCACCATTTTGCTATCTACATTTAGAAACATTTTTCTGAGAAGGGGTTCATGCCTAGGCTTTACCAGACTGCCTCCAAAGGGGTCCAGGACACACACACACACACACACACACACACAGGCGCGCGCGCGCGCGCGCTTCCTCCAGCAGCTAATGGAGCTGGTGTCTGCTCTGGTGAGAGCTTTGATCACCTATCTTATATTTCTTCTCCTGTGTCTGAATGGGGACCTGAAGTTTGCAGGTACAGATCTAGTTCCACAGGACTCTCTACATAACCTTTTAATTAGCATGTTCATTTCTAGTTCTATTTCCCCCCTGGGACCTCACTTTTTTTATTTGTTTTAAATACTAAATTAGAGTTGCAACCCCTGTAAATCATTACCTCCTGTCCAATCAACCAACACCTGGGATGCAGCCATGTGCTCCAGGCATTGGGCCAACCTGACCTCTGGCCTTGGAACTGTTATCTGTAGCCAGGTCAGAGCTTGCATGATCGGAAAATCAGTATTACATAGTCTGAGTCTCCAGGTCACAAGATTGAGAAATGGGGCTTTGAGGGTTACGACATGCTTTGCTAACAATAACCTTGTGAGATCAATAGGGCAAGTATTAATATCTCCATTTTATAAATGAGGAAACTGAGGAATTCTATTTCCTGCCTCTCTGAAATGCACTTTTTCCTCACCTAATGCTCTTAGAACCCCAGCTTCCTTCAAAGTTCAGCTCAAATGTTACCTCCTGTATGAGGTCTTTCCTGATCCCCTTAGTTGTAGTGCCTCCTCCACCCTCAAACTAGCAAGCATATCATCATTTATGTGCATGTTTTATCTCCATTCCTGCACCCTAGAACATAAGCCCTTGGGGGCTGGGCTGTTTTTGTTTTGTCTTTGTATCCTTAGTGCATAGCTCAATGTCCTACAGGAGATTGGCATATAATAAGGGCTTGTTTGAATGGATAAAATGATTTGCTGTTAGCTAGCATCAGTGAACCCAAGTGTCTCCTGACTCCAAGTTTCTGCTATACCACATTTCCTAATCCATCTAGAACCTTCCTTCCTATGTTAATATATAGCCCTTCCTACAGCAAGATGTTCTCCTTGAAAACTGCCTCACTTTCTTATCTATCACTACATATCAAGTTAAGTGATTTATAATCAGGCATTAAAGTAGGTATAGCTGACAGATTTATTACTGTGTGTGAGGAAAGAAAAACCCCAAACAATAGTCTTCTTTTACTGTTCTCTAGCTTATACTTGTCAAGATAAATGCATGTTACCAGGGCTGGCCTCAGCGGCAAAGAAGTGACCTCACTTCGTCCTCCAAACACAGCTGAAACCTATCAGATTGGTCCATTTGGCCCATGAGAATGGGCTATGCCAGTCTACTCTTTATTGTCATTGGCTTTTATTTCCATTCTCTGCAGTTGTGGGCATGAAAGAAAAGGGGCATTACTCTGAGGCATCATGGTGCAGAGGACAGGGGACTGGACTTAGCGTCTGTAAATTCAATCCCACCTCGGATATATCCTATCTGTGTGAGTGGGCAAGCCATTGAACTGTGCCTCAGTCTCCTCATCTGTAAAATGAGATTAGACTCAATAGCCTTTATGATTCCTTCCAGCTGTATAGCTGTGATCCTGTAAGGAGCCCAATTCAATTCAACGAACAATTATTGTCTACCTACTGATAAGGGCTAATCATAGGATCGGCAGGGCGCTGTCCTGGGTGCTGACGGAGATGCAAAGCTACGCGACAAATTCCCTACCTACAAAATGCTTACAGTCTGATAGAGATGTAGCTGATGTTTACATATTCCTTTAATAGAAGGCAATTCATCAATAACTATAATATGAAATAGACTCTGAGAAGTATAGAAGAAAGACATAAAATGCAAATATTTATTAAGGACCTAATATGTGGGAGGCACTGTGCTATGCAATGGATATACGAAATGAGACAGTCCCTGCTCCCAAGGAGCTTACATTTAAATAAAGGAGACACAAAAGCTGCACAAATAAGTATGACACAAAGTAGAGTGTGAAAAATGCAAGAAGAAGTTCCAAATAGTACTCTGAGAAATTTGAGGCAGAAAAATCGCTTTTCAGCAATAGGGGAAAAACCAAGGGAGACATCCTGAAGAAGGTGGCAGTTGAGTTGGGCCTTGGGGGAAGACAAGGATTTTGACAGGGGATATTCCAAGCGTGGACAATGGCCTGTGCCAAGCAAAAGTAGAAGGCAAGAAGAAATAGACGAGAATTCCAATTTGGCTGGAAATAGTGAATAATTCAAAGAAAGTCTATTGGGGCCAGAAAGGAAAACCACTTTATTTGTGCACTGAGGCCCAAGAATATTAAAGAACGTTGGAGGATTAGGGAATGCTTTATGGCGGAGGTATCTTTTAAGCTGGGTTTTGAAAGAGAAATGGGAGTTGAATAGATACAGATTGTGGAGAAGGGAGTACAGGTAAAGGAAACAGCAAAAGCAAAAGAATGGAGTGAGGTTGGATGATTTAGAACTGGAAGGTACCTTAGAGTTCATCTCGTCCAATTCGCTTATTTTGTACATGGGGAAACGGAGGCCCAGGGAAGTTGCCCAAGGTTACACAAGTAGGAAGTGTCTGAGAAAGGATTCGAACCCAAGTCTTCTGGCCTCCCATCCAGCTCTCTATCCACTGTTTCACAAGTGAGGCATTCAAGGGATGACTAGTTCAGTTTGGCTGAGGCACTGAGAACATGGAGGAAATTAGAAGTGCTACATACACTGGGAGGAGAGTTTGGAGCCAGTTGGGAAAAAGCCTCAAATTCTGGGCTACAGAATTTGGACTTCGTTCAGTAGGCATAAAGTAGGAAGTGGAAGGAATAAGTAAGAGGATCCAAGCTCCAAACATTCTTCCTCTTTCCAAGCTGGTGTCAGGACGTGGAGGTGGGGATAAGTGCCCATGGTGGGGTCACAGCAAGGACATTGAATGTCTATCCAGATTCCCACCACTTAGAATCTCCTTTGCCAATTATTCTAGAAAAGCTAAAACAACCCCTAGACAGGGAAAATCAATCTTACAAAGTACCTAAGAACAACTCAGTGCCTGGCACATAGGTGGCACTTAATAACTGTTGATTGGATTGGATCGATTGGAAAAGCTAGTGGAGGTTATAGTGTTCCCCAAGCTAGCATTCCAGGCTCTTCCATCATAATCTCTCTACTCCCCCAATAAGCTCCTTGCCAGCTTTTGTCTTTTTTTTTTTTCAGAGTCACAGTGATGTCAGAGGAAGATCACTAGATTTGCAGCCAGAAATCCTGGATTCATATCATGGTTCTGACCCTACTTGGGTGACCACAGGCAAGTCGACAAAACTATCTGAGCCTTACCTTCTTCATCTGTAATATACACATATCCTATGTTACTCATAGCTGTAAGGAAAATGCTTTGTAAAATGAAAATAATACGTGTTATTAATATCATCAGCCTTCACTGATCTGTGCCAGTCTTCCTCACCATCCCCCTCCTCCAACCAGGTGTATTTCCTTGCCATCCCTTGTTTATTCTCACTTCCCATAGCTTTGTCTATGCTGTTTCCAGTGTCTCCTACCTTCCTTCACCCACCAGTTCCTGTCTCCTCCATCCTTGAACACTTGGCTCGGATCCAACTCCCACAAGCTTCCCCTCACTTGGGTTTGTTTTGCTTCTAGAAGAGGATCCCCAAATGGCTGACCAGGAAGGCATCTTAAAAGACCATCAATAGTCCAAAGGTCTCATTTTTACAGAGGGGGAACAAAGGCCCAGAAAGTTAAAGTGACTTGACTACAGTCGCACACCTAGGGAGTTAAAGTGAGTGAAAGAATGAAAGTGAGTGAAAGAAGCAATCAATTAATCAATGCGTATTAATTAAGCACCAACGGGGGGTGGGGGGTGGTCAGGGTTAAAGCCCTGGGGCTACAAAGACAATAAGATAAGATAATCCCTCGTCATAGAATCAGAACTTGAACTCAGGTCTTTTAACTTTGGTTAGCACTCTGTGGACCGTCCAGACTCTTCCTCCCTTCTTTCCCTCACAGTGATCACCCCCAGAGCAGGGAAGGACCATTGGTATTGTGTTATCTGTAACCTCTCGACGCCTCCGGTTGTTCCTTTTGTTTTTGCTGGTGAGAATGTCAGCTTCCCGAGGGCAAGCCCTATCCTTTTGGTCTTTGTGTCTCGAGAGTCTAATACAGCGTCTGGCGCATAGTAATCAATTTATCGTTGTTATTCAGTCGTGTCTTGGTGACCTTGCGGACCATAGCTCTCCAGGCCCTCCCGTCCTACACTATTTCTCGAAGTCTGTCCCAAGTTCATGCTTCTGTGTAGTCATTAATAACAAATTATTAATTTTTTTTTGGGGGGGGGTTGGCAGGGCAATCGGGGTTAAGTGACTCGCCCAAGGTCACGCAGCTAGTACATGTGTCAAGTGTCTGAGGCTGGATTTGAATTCAGGTCCTCCTGACTCCAGGGCCGGTGCTCTACCCACTGCACCACCTAGCTGCCCCTAATCATTGTTTGTTAATTGGATCCTTAATTAAAAGGCAATGTAGTACAGTAGAAAAAACTCTAGAATCTCAGGACCTCAGTTTAAATTCCATCTCTGACAATTACTACCTGTGTGTCCTTGGGCACCTTACTTAAATGGATCAATCTCAGGACTTAGAGCCAATAAGTCCTGAGTTCAAATTCTGCCTCAGACATTGACTAGCTGTGTAACCTCGAAGAAGTCACTTATAATGTCTCTGTGCCTTAATTTCCTCGTTTATGAAATGGGGATAACAACAGCACCTACCTCAAAGGGTTATTCTAAGGACCAATTAAGTGAACATACGCAACGTGCTCAGCAAACCTCAAAACGCTATAAAAATTCTGTTTATTATTAACGGTTATTATTACATTGCATCTATAAAATCAAAGAGAATCTAAAGTCCCTTCCGGATCTAGACCTGTGCTCCTGTGAGCCTCAAACGGCAATTTATTGAAATTAAAGACAATGACAAATAATAGGAGACAAGAGCGAGGAAGAGGAAGATGTGACTGCAAGCAAGCAATTTCACCATTCTGAACCTCAGTCTCATAATCTGCAAAATGGGGATAATAAAACCCCCTACTTCATAGACTATCTGTAAGGAAGGCATTTTGTAAATCTTAAATTCTACAGAAATGTGGCTATTATTATTGTTGTATTCTGTGGATATAATAGAAACAAATTTTGTGGAAATTTTGAATTAATTAGATTCATGCATGAAATTAACTACAAAAGGAGGGGATAATAGGAAGACATTGATTAGTAAGTGTGATTTATGACAACAGATGATCCTCATAAAAATTGCCATTGTAACATAAAGGCAAGGAGGCTTTTTTTTCTGAGGACATTGCTTGGCAACACAGGATGCAAGAGAGTTGGATTTATAATCAGAGGATCAAGTCATGACTCTACAAGGCCTGTGTAACTTGGGCAAGTCCTTCACATCTCTGGGCTCTGTGTCCTCCTTGGTAAAATGAGGTTTTAGACTCAGCTGTCCCTGAGGTCCCTTCCCACTCTCATGAACCAGTCGAACCTGAAGCCATTGGATGAGCCAATCCTCTCTGAAGCCTCGAGGGTTGAAGTCCAGAATCCATCTCATTGACAGTTGTCCCTTGGCCAACTGTGACATGTTTCACCAAGAGCTTTTCCCAGACAAGGGTGTCATGCCTGCCTTGAGATGAGCTCTTGGAAACATGAGGGGAAGTACAGATTCCACCTGAGGCGGAGGACGCAGCTTCAGCAAGGATCCCAGATAGGAAATCCGTTAGCGGGCGGCCACGCTATTGGCTGGCTCTTCTGGGAGGGGGACAGTGCAGGGCTTGAGAGAACAGGCTCAGCCTCTGAAGGCTGAGCGCCCCATGAGGATTCCACCAAGAACCGTACAGGAGTCCGGGCCACAGAGCACCTCTCATACTCCCTGCCATCCCAACTAGCCCTGGAAGGCGGAGACACAAGTCAGTCTCACTCAATGGCTGTGTAAAAGTGAGCAGAACTACTGTGGGTTACGCAGCAGCTCCAACAGCAGCTTTTGCTGGGAGAATTAATGGCTAATGGAGCATCCCACCAGTTCAGCCTGCCTCTGGGTGCACACATGTGAACGTGCTCATTTGTCTCCAAGTTCCCCCAAATTAATTGGCATAAGGCTTCCTTGAGACAGCAGATAATGACTCAGCTCCAGAGCCTGCGTTTGATGACACTAAAAAAATGTAACAACTCTGATTTTTTTTTTGGATTCTGCTCCCTTCCAAGGCCAGTGCAGAGGCCTTCTCCTACACGGAGCCTTTCCTGCCATCCCCATTTAATGGTGTCCTCTGCCTGGTGAATGACTTCATGCAATCAATGGATGGAAATAATTCCATCCTCGAGTGCTCATTATACGCCAAGCACAGCGTGTCCCAGTGTGTCCCACCAGTAGGGACACAAAGATGGATGGGAGCCGATCTCTGCTCTCAGGGGATTTACCTTCTAATGGGGGAAACCAAACACCCAGAGGAGAGTGGGGCTGAGGAAGGTGTTTTAGCCTAGGAAGTCACAGGGGAGTGGATTAAAAGCAACGGTAATATTGATTTAATTATGGTTCCCAGAGGAAGAACAAGAGATGCAACAAAGGATGGAAGTTAGGGGGCAGGAACAGGTACACGCATGGTTGTAGGGTAGATGGCAAGAAGGTGGCCTGGGTTGATGGATGGATGGATGGGAGATGCAGTATGGATCCTAATAATAAAATACAAACTTATTCGTCTTCCTCCAACCTGTGTGTGCAGGCTGACTCTCATGTTTAGAATGCTCTTCCTCTTTACCTTGGTCTCTTAGGGTCACTAGTTTCTTCTTAAAGCTCAAACCAAGGTCTACTACCTATAAAAGACCTTCCTGAGTCCCCTCCCCCACTGCCAGTTGCTAGTACTGCCTGAAATGTTTTGTATTTTGTTGTTGTTGTTCAGTTGTTTCAGTGTGTCCAACTCTCTGTGACCACATTTGGGGTTTCCTCTGCAAAGATACTGCAGTGGTTTGCCATTTCCTTCTCCAGGTCATTTTACAGATGAGGAAACTGAGGCAAACAGGGTTAAGTGACTTGCCCAGGGTCACATAACTAGTAAGTATCTGAGGCCAGATTTGAATATTTACTTTCTATGTATTTTGTATTGATTTATCTGTGCCCATGTTATTTCTGCCTAATAGAATGCAAATTCCTGGAGGGCCAGTATCCTTCAAGGCAGGCTAACATTAATGAGTCAAGCTGAGGAAGCCAGAATGTCAGTGTTCGGGGAGAAAAGGGACTTGCAAATTTATTTGCCAGGAAGGGATGTGGTTCATATAGGGAACAGCAGGCAATGAATGGGGATGTAGATGAAGCCAGCCTAAGGAATTTGGACTTTATCTAGTTAGTTCAAGAGTTCTTGAGAAGAGCCATGAAGTGTTTTTAGGAAGATGAATCTGGAAGCAGCATGTCTATGGTGGATACCTCCACTTCATAGACATGTCCTTCACTCTCCCAAGCCTCTGTTTCTTCAGGTTGGACTAAATGTCCTTGAAGTTCTAAAAAAATCCACCATCCTGTGTCTAGAGCCAAATTGGGATCGTGGACAGAACTCGAGATGGGTAGTCAGGGAATGTGAGTCCCTGTAATGTCCCCATCACTAACTAGCTGTGTGATGGTGGGTAAGTCATTCAGCTTCTCTGGACAGTTCCTTTATCTGTAAAGTGTAGGGTGTTCTCTAAGGTCCTTCCAAACTCTACAGCTCTATGATGTATGGAAAATTTGATAACTTACCCTGAAGTGGTCATACAGACATTGACTTTCACTTTACATGGCCCAGGAGGAGGGCAGGTTGACAGCTCTGTCTGGTGTGTGTGTGTGTGTGTGTGTGTGCGTGCGTGTGTGCATGTGTGTGCACACGCTCATGGGAGGACACGAACGCGTGCACCCATCTGCTAAGCTAGGCTTGAATTCTGATTGCTCTTTCTTTGACTATTTGGGAAAGAATTCCTTTCACTTTCTTCAGAGATGACTGTTCATAATAATAGTGATCCTTAATATAATAATAGTGATAATAATATAATAGCATGATAATAATAGTAATAGTGCTTATACAGCTGAGTCCTGATTAGTGCATATTACAAGTCACATTATTTAAATTCACATGGCACATTTCCTTTGGGCTGGGCCCAATGACCCCATTTTACACAATTATAACTTTAAATAGTGCAAACTTGAATACAGCCACTTGACTGGACTCATTATTCGCGGTATTTGGGACCTAGCTGTAAATCGCTTTAAGGTTTGTGAAGCAAATGTGTATTAAAATATACTGTCTCATTTGATCCTCACCACTGTGAAGTAGCCAGCACAGGAATAATCATCTCCCCTGTTTTCAGATGAAGAAACTGAGGCTCAGAGAGTTCAATAACTTGTTCAAGGTCCCACAAGTAATTCATGTCAGAAATAGGATCTGAATCTGGATCCTCTGATTTCAGAGTCAACATTCTTTCCATTGTAGCTGACTGTGCTAGCATCCTTTCTCTTTGGTAATATTTATCCTTGTTAATTTAATAGTCACTCCAGGGGGAATTGTACCTCTTCTCTTTGTGGGTATAAACGTGCACGATGGCCTTCTAAAAATATTCTGGTCTCTGGCTTCTTGGCATTTCTTTTGGTGTGATCAGCCAACAATGAGACTTACTTCTTGGGTGCAGTGAAAGGAAATCTGACACAGATCTTCAGTCCCACTATTTCTTTTTCACTAAGCTCTTTAAAAATAACAGTGATACACTTCTCTTCCAATGCTAAGAAATGCAAAGAAATACAATGGGAAAGGGAGCATATGACCCCCATTTTGAAGTACCGACTTTGTTATTATAATAAATACTAATAATGTCAATGCACATGTTTTTATTTCAATTTTCTGAAGTGTTCTGCCTCAAAATCAGCTCCAGATTATCCCTGACTTGAGTAGACAAGTATTGATCTACCCTTGGGGAAGACTCATAAATGCATGCATTAATTAAAACTTGAATGAGGTGCTGCTGTTAGCTATGTTTAAATTCTACCCTTATATCATAGTCTGTCTGGAGCAAGACAAGACTGGTTTCCATGAACATTACCCTTCATTAGGTCAGCTTAATGCACCAATCATTCAAATGGGGGCTGCAATAACAGTTGGTTATCAAATAACCAGTATTTATTAGGCATCTACCGTGTGGTAAACATGGGACAGTATGAGAGGGCACCAGAGAGAAGGAGGCTCTCTGAACATCAGGAATTTCTGGTGTAATGGTAGAAAGAGGACAAACATACAAAGGAAAATAGATATTTCAATGGCTCTGTGATCTCACTGATGTAGTCCTTCTTTCCAATGCTGAGCCCCGTACTAGATATGTTCATTCTTCCCACCGTGCTGTGTTTTTGTGAGAAAGCATGCCCTAGGTTTATGAGAAATATATTCTACTGTTATTTTTCTTTCTATTCTATTTCATTAAATGCCTTTTCTTTGAACTAATTGTGGCCCTCCCTCCCTCAATACATTTGATCTTTTCAACACATTTGTATCTTCTGACATATTTAGTTAAACACACCGATGGGGGCTCAGAGCTATATGGTCTTGAGTGGATTTGCTCAGAGTAGACTACTCTGAGAGTACCTTGAACTAGACTTTAGATTAGAAGAAATCTGGAGGGTGCCCCAGGTGCTACAAATACAATTGAAGATAAAGTGAAATAATTTAAAGTACTTTAAATTGAAGATGTGTTAACAAAACCCTGTTAAGTACAATTCAACTTATTTCACAAAAAATTCTATGTATCAGGATTAATCATAAAGGATAGAATTTTACCAAAGGCAAGTGGAATAAATTTATCTGCAGTTTGGTTATTATTTAGATGTTTAGACGTACTGCTGCCCTTACCATTCAGTTAGAATAGAACTTCATAGTTATGATTCAGGTATAGTTGTGATCGCCTCCTCCAGAGCCCTACTCTGTTCCCTTGCAGTAGGGGTAGAGGTGACCCCTGGCTTTCAAAAGCCATACCAGTTGAGAGAAGGCACTCTAATAGGTCCCATCTTTAAACCCAGAAAGGATTAGGTTACAGGTTTGGTGATGGAATGTCATTTGATGCCCAGCCAAGTTAATTCAATACAACAAACCTTTATTAAACACCTACTGTGTGCTTGGCACTGGGGCTACAAAGACAAAAATAGAGCACAGTTCTTACTTTCAAGCAGCTTATGTTCTTAGAGAGGGCTGACTCATTAAAGGGAGCTTCAACTATCTTCTGGGTATAGAAAACAGAGCTAGGAATGATCAGTTAGAGAGAACTAGATTTTTTGCTCCCTATAAGGAAAAGCTTTCTAGTCATTAGAGCTATCCCAAAGTGGAATAGGCTGCCTCAGGATGTCCAGGGTATCCACTCTTTGGAGGTCTTCTAGCAGATACTGGACAACCAACTGACACCTAGGTGGTACAGTGGGCAGAGTGTTGGATCTGGAGTCAGGAGGACTCGAATTCAAATCTGGCCTCAGATAACTTACTAGTTGTGTGATCCTTGGCAAGTCACTTAACTTCCGTCCACCTCAGTTTCCTCAACTATAAAATGGGGGTAATAATAACACCTACCTCTCAGGGTTGCTGTGAAAATCAAATGAGATAATAGTTTTAAAAGTGCTTGATACAGTGCCTGCCACATATTTTGTTGTTCAATTGTTTCAGTCATGTCTGACTCTTTGTGGGGGTTTTCTTGGCAGGGATACTGGAGTAGTTTGCTATTTCCTTCTCTGGCTCATTTTACAGGTGAGGAAATTGAGGCAAACAGGGTTAAGTGACTTGTCCAGAGTCACACAGCTGGTAAGTGTCTCAGGCCAGATTCGAAGCCAGAAAGATAAATCATGTACTCCTCTGAAAGCTTGTGGAGACCTCAGCATAAAATAAAATAGACAAGCGTAAAACAGAAATCAGTTATTTTGAAACACAGTGATAAAAAGAGAATGTTAAGTTCATCAACATGAGTTAGGAACTCCTGCTCTAAGACTTTATATTGTATGAACCTACTGACCTCCGGTGTTCTTAGTTTTCTCTTCTGACCTCCTGGTTTCCCTCAAGTCATAATTAAAATCTTACCTTCTACCAGAAGCCTTTACTGGTCCTTCCTAATGTTAGTGATTTCCCTCTGTTTATTAACCCCAATTTACCCTGCTTCTAGAATGGGAGCTTCTCTGAGGCAAGGATGGCTTTTGCCTTTCTTCAGTCTTTCTGGTGCTTAGTGTCCAGCATGAAGTAAGTGCTTAATAAATGCTTGTTGACTGACTGACTTAGAGAGGACAGCTCTATACCTATGATACAAAGGTTCAGAAGAATGGATGGTCTGCCTTGGTGGAGGGAATTTCCATACAGGGTTTTCCCCATGCCACTGGGGTCACAGATTAGAATCACAGAAAAAAGAGAAGGAAGCTCTGGATTGCAAAGGGGCTTCCCCATCCAAATAGTCACTTCCCTTTCTTGTTGTGAAGGGTCATCGAGAATGTATCCAGCCAGGAAAATGGGCTTCTTTTTCCGTTTCCTTTTTCTTCCTCTGGCAACAGATACCAAGGAGCTCCCCTTCCCCCTGCCTTGTTCACTCCATCTTTCTAAACACCCCCCCCCCAACTCCAACATCTGCCACAGATTCCCTCTGTTGTCACCAAGGTTTCCTATCCTCAGCAGCTGGTGGGTGTGTGGAGAGAGAGAGAGAGAGAGAGAGAGAGAGAGAGAGAGAGAGAGAGAGAGAGTTTATCTACATTTTACAAGAGTGTGCTCCACAATAGATGTTTGACTTATGACCTGAGCTTTCTTTACGCCCCTGCCTTTGTTTAAACAGAGCCCTAGCTTCCCTGGGAAACAATGCTGGTACCACTGTTTTGCCAGTGGGAAAACACAGTCCTTACTTGGCTAGTTATTTTTAGATTTCCACCTTCCTGTGGCGTTACATAAATAAAGAAAGGCTACATTTAGCCGATATCAGCATTGTTTTTCCAGAGACCAAAGCAATTTCAAATATAGGAAAATCCCAGAAAGAAAGTTAACCCACTCCATCACCCAGGTTACCAAGAGATGACAGCCTCGATCCGAGGGAACAGAAAGGAACACAAAAGCAGGTATTTGTCAAGGGAATGACTAGGGCATACCATGATTCAACAAAGAAATTATAACAGCGGTAAGGATTTTTTTTAACCCAACCCGTAATTTCATCAATATAGAAAGCCCCCAGTGAGGAACTTTCTCTTCTGATGCAGAAGCATCTCCTTGGAACTGATTCTGCTAACTAAGTCATTCTCTGCCTACAATAACAATAAGTGATGCTCATGTGGTATTTTAAAGTTTGCAAAAGTCTTGCCATCTCAATGAGTGGGGGCGGGGTGGAGAGAGGGAAAGAATTTGGAACTGAAACAAAAAATAAAAAAACAAAGTTTGCAAAGTATACCATCATTTTAGTTTCACAACAGTCACCAGGGTACTAACAATGGTTTACAATGAAGGAAACGGAGGCAGGAATTGATGTCATATCTTTTTGTCCCCATAGCCAGCATACTATCTCTTGACCACCTAGTGGCTCCTCCAGGAGCCTTTGAGACATTAGAGGCTCCCAAGCAATAGGATCACTGGCCCACTGTGGCTCCCTTCTCTCCCACCACTTTGGAAATGCATTTCTGCTGCATTCTCAACCTCCTCACTCACTCATTTCTGCCTCAGTTTCTTCATCTGCAAAATTAGAAGGCTGGAGGGGAAGATATACAAGGTCTAGTCTTTTGACCTTGGTTCAGATCCAGGCTCTGATGCCTATGACCTGTTGTAATGTTAAGCTGAGTCTCAGTTTCTTCATCTGCAGAATGAAGGGGCTGGACTAGGCGGCCCCTGAGGTCCCTGTCCTCTCTTGACCCAGGATCCTCGGTGTCAGCTGCTCTTGTTACTGCCTCCGAGTTTGTAGGGAGGTTCAAGGGAAGCAGTGAAGGACTTATTACTACCTAGAGACTGGACTAAGTGGCAGTTCTGATAATTACTATCATTACTCGCTGGGCCTATCCTTCTCAGGAAGGATATGACAGGTGGGTTAGCTCTCATCCAACAGCATCGTACATGCCCTCCAGTATTATGACTACCCACAATGGGCTCCCGCCCACAGGAATGAACAAGCTCCTGCCTGTGCCCTCAGAAATGACTCCTTCCAGGACGACTGCACTTAAGGACAAGAGGCATCAAGGCACAATGGACAGAAACAGTCATTCGACAATTTTTAAAAAATTAAGCACCTACTATGCACCAGGCATTGTGCTAAGGGCTAGACGGCAGACCGGGCTGTGTGTCCCGAGGCAGATCACTTGGTCTCTGAAGTCTATGAAATGGGGGTGAGAAGTGCTTGCTGTTGGAAATGGGATGAGAAAAGATACATAAAGTGTTCTGCAACCTTTGGAGGGCTATATTCTTTTTATTTTCTAGTTTTTTTATTTAATATATTTAGTTTTCAGCATTGATTTTCATAGGAGTTTGAATTA
>CM053623.1:17673957-17690294 GCA_028646595.1 Phalanger gymnotis
CCAATTAATTCCTCCCACCAGGTGGTCCTGGGGCCAGAAGCAACTGCAGCTATAGTTCTGTAGCTGCCCCACCTCCGCTGCCCCTGGGGCAGTGGCTGAACCACAAACTCTATCCCAGTCCCCAGCAGCTTTTCCTGCTAACCTACTCTGTTGTCTTTGGTGTTTGTGGGTTGAGAAGTCTGGTAACTGTTGCAGCTCACTGATTCAGGGTGCTAGGGCATGCTCCACCCGGCTCCTGGTCTCATTGGTCCACGCCGCCACGCTAGGCTCTGGTCTGCTCAGCTCTGCTCCCCTCTGCTCCCAGCTCTGTGCGGGATAGACCATACCTAGAGACTATCCAGGCTGTCCTGGGCTAGACCTCTGCTTCCCTCTGCCACTTTATGGGTTCTGCAATTCTAGAATTGGTTCAGAGCACTTTTTTGTAGGTTTTTGGAGGGACTTGGCGGGGAGCTCACGCTAGTCCCTGCTTTCCAGCTGCCATCTTGGCTCCGCCTGGAGGGCTATATTCTTATCAGAGTAGTGAGGTGGTCTACTTCTGCAACCTTTGGAGGGCTATATTCATTTCATAATAGGGATATGTTCTACTTGCTGCTTCTGGGGAATGGATGATCAGGTCACATGCTAGAGACATTTGACACTGTCCCTCTTTCAACCAGCATCATGACTAAGTAAGTCAGGACAGACTTAAAAGTGAATAGGCACTCAGAGCGTCCTCCCCCCTCCCTGGACCAGGGTCACTTCATTTTGGAGCATTGAGGAACACCATGAGAAGTAAGGAGGGAGTGAGGGCCAGGGAGGGGGCACTGACTGCTCTCCAGTTATGTGTAAGCCGCCATAAAGACAATCAGACAATGCTGAGTTTGTTGCTTTGACTTAAGATGGAACTCATACCTTCTTGACTCACTGAAAACAGAGTTGAAAGGGCTTTGGGTTCTAAAAGGCTTCTGACCTAAAGGAGCACAGAGGAGTGAGACAGGAGAGCATGAGAGAGGAGAGGTGCGTGTGTGTCTCATATCACCTCTCTTGCCCTCACCTCTACTCTACCCCCAACCTACTCATTCTCCCAACATTCCAATTTCTCTTGAGGACACCACCCTGCTTCTAGTCAATCACGCAGGCTTGTAAGCAGGCACATCCTTGACTCTTCATTGGCAGCTAGGTGGTTCAGTGGAAAAGCCCTGAGTCCAGAGTCAGGAAGACCTGAGTTCAAATCCAGCCTCTGACACTTGCTGGCTGTGTGGCCCCAGGAAATTCACTAGCCTCTGTTTGCCTCGGTTTTTGTTGTGAGGATCAAACGAGATAATATTTGTAAAGCACTTAGTATAGTGCATGGCACATAGTAGGTGCTTAAAAAATTCTTGTTCCTTTCTCTCTTTCCTCCTTCCCTTTCCCTCAGCCTCAATAGACAATTGTTTGCCAAGTCTGATAGATTTCCAGATCCCTTTCACTCACTCATGGGATCATCTCCTTAGTCAGACTACTAGCACCTCGAATCAGACCTACAGCAGTACCCTCCTCACTGGTATCCCTGCCCCCAGCTTCTGATAAGTGAGTTTTGCCTTCAGTTGCTGGGAGCCAGGCCTTCATGCCACTTCCCAGGGGTGGCCGCACAAGGCTGCCGTGTGTTTGCAGCCCCATCGCCTTTGAACTTGCCAGCACTGTGGCCATTTCCCATTAGAATGCAGGCTTCCTGAGGGCAGGACTGCTTTGCTTGCTTGTATTATTTCTAGCCCCAGTGCTCAACCGGGTTCCTGCCACATACTAAGAGCCTGATACATCCAATCTCTATCTCTTTATAGATCCAGCCATCCTCTCCCCATCTCTAGCCCCTCCCAGCTGCCCACGTGCTCTTGCTAATGCACCATTAGGAAACCATTGCTCTCCTAGTACTCTTAAAATTCTTCACTGGCCTTCTTTGCCTTCAGAGTAAAGAACAATTTTCCTATTTTGGCCTTCAAGGCTTACCACAGCCTAGCCCAGGCTCTCTCAGCAGGCTTGCTGCATGCACTAACCCTTCTTACATTCTCTACATGCTCATCTTCCTGGAAATGCTGGCCAGGATGGTAACATGGTAACACAGGAGTGAGCTTAGGAGGGGGGTGAGGAGCACAGGTTGGGGAGTCACTCAAACAGAGACAATAAGTGAATCCCTGGGAACCAATGAGAGAGAAGGTTTAGATAAACAGGGCCAAGGTCAGAGCCTTGAGGAACATTCGTGTATAAAGGGGGAGACTGAGGCAGGCAGGAAGAGAATCAGGAGCCAGCTGTGTCAGAGAAGCCAAGAAGAGGAAATGGCAAAGAGGGGAGGCCAGCATTTGCCAATGGGAGGGGCTGGGCTTTGCATGAGTTTGGTACCTTTAAAAGCTGATGCTGCTGTTCAGTCATTTCAGTTGTGTCTGACTCTCTGCGACCCCATTTGGGGTTTTCTTGGCAGAGATACCAGAGAGTTTTGCCATTTCCTTCTCCAGGTCATTTTACAGATGAGGAAATTGAGGCAAACGGGGTGAAGTGACTTGCCCAGGGTCACACAGCTAGGAAGTGTTTGAGGCTGGATTTGAACTCAGGAAGAAGAATCTTCCTGACTCCAGGCCTAACACTCTATGCACTATGGTGCCCTTAAGAGCAGACAGCTGCTCTCAAAGAGCTTCCATTCCAAAGGGGGCAGGGAAAGAATAGTCTGTACTGAGAGAAGTAAATACGAAGTGAATTTTGCTTTGTGGGCGGAGCTCTAACAATTGTGAGAATCAGTAAGTGGCTTGGGAGCTCAGCCTTGAAGAAAACCAGGGATAACTAATAGGTGAATGGGAGAAGAAAGAGCATTCCAGGCATGAGCACAGCCCAGGCAAAAGTTAGTGGGTAGGAAACAGCCATCTAGCCATTCTCTCCCCTTCTCCAGTCCATCCCTCCCAGCTGCCCATGTGGGGATTTCAGCTTGGCAAGAATACAGATGTATAAGGAGGAACAACATGGAATATTCCTGGAAGGTAGGTCAGAGCTGGATTGGAAAGCCTTTAAATTCCTCCAAAAGAAGAGTTTGTATTTTATGCTCAAGGTAATAAAGAACCATTGAAGATTCTTGGGCAGGGAAGCCAAACGGTCAGATCTGTGCTTTAGGAATATTAATTCGGCAGCTGTGTGGAGCTTATAAATGAAGAGTAGCCCACACCTACGCATACCGCAGACAAACATAAATCATTACTTTTTCCCAGCAGTCTCATGGAGGAAATAAAATATCAAATTGGTGCCAAGTAGAGTTAAGGTAACCACTGGGAGATCAGTGGGCCTTGAGATCAAAAACCAAGAAATAGTTTATCTTGCAAATATTCAGAGGTTTTCTTACCACCCTCAATGCAAGAGTTAGGAGATCTGAGAAACAGAGAACCCTTTCAAAATTTCAGGCTCCACTGAACCAAATCCTATACAACCAACATAACTAAAAATAGTTTTGCTTTTAGGGTGTAGCCATGATTCCAGGATGAATGTGGCCCTTTCATTCCCCTATAAATAATGACAAAGATTTATGGCTTATAAAGTGCTTCTATGTGTTATCTGCTTTGACTCTCAAATTTAACCTAGAGAGGTTGGTAGTACAAATGTTGCCCCTGTCTTAGAGAGGAAGAAATCTAATCTCAGAGTAACTTGCCCAAGATCTTGGAATAAGTAATGAGATTCAAACTCAGTTCTTGGATTCCAAAAACCATTGTCCTTTTTAGGGATGACACAGTGCAATGTCCAACGACCAGTCGGCTAACATTTATTAAGCACCTACTATGTGCTAGGCACTATGTGCTAAATACTTTATGAATATCTCATTTTGACGAGCAGGATGCTCTCAGAAAAATTGGAAGGACTTGCATGGGTTGATGCAAAGTGAAATGATGTATGTACAGAGGAGTAACAATATTGTGAGACCATCAGCTGTGAAGGACTTAGCCATTCTCAGCAATACAACGATCCAAGACAACTCCGAAGGGCTTAGGATGAAAAATGCTATCCGTTCCCAGAGAAAGAACTGATGGTGTCTGAATACAGATTGAAGCATCCTTTTTTTTTAAGCTTTCTTCATTTTTCTTGAGGTTTTTTTTTTGTTGTTTGTCTATGTTTTCTTTCACAACATGACTATTATGGAAATGTAAAACCTGTATCAAATTGCTTGCCTTCTCAATGGGGAGTGGGGGGGGGTAGGGGTGGAGAGGGAGGAGGAGAGGGAATTTGGAACTCAAAGCTTCAAAAAACAGATGTTAAAAGTTGTTTTCATATGTAACTGGGAAAAATAAAAATAAAAATAGTTATGTAATGGAGAAAAAACCCTAAATACCTCATTTGATCTGTTGAGCTGTTAGAAAAAAGTGAGGATAGCTTTCAGTATGTTGGGCAGATTCCTTGCAGTGAATTTGTGGGAGACCATGGACAAGAGTCATGGAGGATGATGGGCAGGTATGGATGGATTGTGATCTGTCTTGTGGGAAGCTACCCCCAAATCTCTGAGATCACAGATCCTTTTTATGTATTGGGGCATGTTTCTCTCCTTTCCATTTCTCCAGCATAATTCTTTATTTCTCCAGTATACTCACTTACAAAAATGTTTTTAATTACATTGGCAAGGTGGTCTACTTTAACAATGGCATCATAGGGGCAGCTAGGTGTCGCAGAGAGTAGAACACCGGCCCTGGAGTCAGGAGGACCTGAGTTCAAATCCAATCTCAGATCCTTGACACACTTACTAGCTGTGTAACCTTGGGCAAGTCATTTAACCCCAATTGCCCTGCCTTCCCCCTGCAAAAAAAATAAAAATAAATTATTAAAAAAATGGTATCATGGAAAGGTACCCAGGCCATTAGTTTTTTTTCTTCTCTCTACATTTAATTTACCTGGTTCTCAACCAATGACATAAATCCAAGGTTTCCAACTCATTCTACCAGAAGAAGGTGGCTCAAACAGGAGAGACCCTGGAGTTCTAAAATCTAAGCAGAAATATTTCTGCTCATCAGTTTTATCAGACCTTTTATTTACAAGTCTGAATCTCTCTCCCAAAGTCAACAGAACCCAAGATTTTCTCCAGGCTGCATTTCAGAGGTTATTTGTCTAGCTGGCTGGCACTGCTGAGGGCCCTGGTGCTGGAGATCAGGAACTATGGCCTTGTCACCAAGTGTGAAGAATTCTGCTTCATTTGCCTCTTGTGTGTTCTCATTGATGTTTTAACCAAGCCAACAGCAGGCACTTTCTAACAATTCCAGGATGGACGTTTAGGCATCATATGCTACTGACATGAAATAAATATTGGCTGGGGAGTCTGGGCATAGGGAGGTGGGAGTGAACAAAGCTCCTTTTGTACAGGGGATGTGTGTACCCAGGAGAGTGTATAGATACCTGGGTGTTGCGGGGGAACAGTCAAAGGGCTTGCCTAACCTGTAGTAATTAAGAGAATATTCATTCAGCTCGATATGAAAAGTTCCAAGCTGGATGAGAGAGAGAGAGAGAGAGAGAGAGAGAGAGAGAGAGAGAGAGAGAGAGAGAGAGAGAGAGAAACACACCCACCCAAGCAAGGGTTATTGGTCTCCTGCTACCAATGCCTGACTAGAGAGTAAGGGGCCTTGCACATTCTTACATAGCACAGCAGGGGAGGGAAATCCTTTTTGTAGCCAAGACTCTGCCTCAGCTCTAAATCCAAAGGCCCATTTTGGGTTCTCCAAGCCAATATGGAGAGAATAATCTTCTTTTTAGTTCTACTGCCACATCAAGGAAACTAGGCAGTGGGCACCATTGGCTCTGGGGAGCCCTGGAAATTTCTTCCACAGGCTCCCAGTATGTGTAAATCCTCAGGCACATAACATCAACTGCCGGACTCCACAGTAAAGTGACCTTTGTGCCTTCATGAACACGGCTGCTTTTACTAGGATTTAGAAAAGAATTCTGAGAGAGAGGCTTCAAAAAGAAAGAAAGCCTACTGAATGCTCGTCAGTCCACCCAGATTTTAGCAGCCCCTTTTCTCCCACTTACTAAGAATTCGCACATACCAATACACCAGATGGGAGCTATGAATTTGGCCAATAATTCTGAGAGACAGTTCGGTGTCTTGTAATCATTTAGCATTGATATAGTACTTTAAGGTTTTTGAAGTTCTTTACATCTTATCTGAACCCAGTTTCACAACATCCCTATGAAGTAGGTTCTACAAATGTCATTGTAGCCATTTTATAGATGAGGAAATTGAGGGTGACATTCTTCCAAACTATCAGTTATGATGCAGCTTAAGGCAATGAACATCATTGGCTTTCATTATCTCAGCTACATAAATATGCTTTTTAAAATTTTTACACCCCCCTCCCCTTTTCTGGGAGCAAGGACCTGTTACTTCATCAGGATAGGGAAGGTATAGCCTGGAAACTGCACTCTATCTTCCACTTCCTCAAAGCAATATTTGTTGTTGTTGAGCCATCTCATTCATATCTGACTCTTCATGACCCCATTTGGGGTTTTCTTGGCAGGGATACTAGAATGGTTTGCCATTTCCTTCTCCAGTTCATTTTACAGTTAAGGAAACTGAGTCAAACAGGTTAAAGTGACTTGCCCAGGGTCACATAGTTCATCAGGGTCTGAGGTCAGATTTGAACTCAGGTCTTCGGGACCCTAGGACCCCCTTGCTCTATCCCCTGTGCTACCTAGCTGCCCCAAAGCAATATTTACTCTGACCCAAAGAAAGTAACTGAAGTTAAAATTTTCATTCACTGAAGCCAATACCTCTTTTAAAAGCGGAAAGAAGGAAGAAGGGGGATCAAGAAACCATAGGAGCACATGCTTCTGACCCTGACCCTTCTTTTTTTTTAAATCCTTTTTTATACTGAAAGCTGATGTTTTTTAATGAGCAGGAAACACAGATTGTAAATGTTCATAAAACTCACATTTGAGACCTGTGAACCTTTAAAAGCAACAGCTAGGTGGCACAGTGGATAGAGTGCCTGGCCTGAAGTCAGGAAGACTCATCTTTATAAGGTAAAATCTGGCCTCAGATACTTAGTAGCTATATGACCCTGGGCAAGTCACTTAACCCCTGTTCACTTCAGTTTCCTCATCTGTAAAGTAAGCTGTGGAAGGAAATGGCAAGCCATTTTAGTATCTTTGCCAAGAAAACCCCCAGTGGGGTCCCAGAGAGTCAGACATGACTGAAAACGACTCAATAACAAAGCATTTAAAAATGAAGACATTCTCCAGTAGGAGACCTGGGGATTTTGCTGTGGTTCTAAACACAGTGACCACAAGTGCCAGACAAAAGTGGTCCTCTGTGAGAGGTCTGAAGTGTATCACCTTGTTCCTATCTTCCCAGATAGGATCACTCCTCTGAACTCCATCTATTCTGCAAATGAATGACAAGAAAGCAAGGTACCCTTCCCTGGGTACTGAAGGAGTCTGCCATCCAGCTTCTCATTGCAGCTAAACCACATGCCAGAAGGCTTCCCACACACCTCCCGATTTAGGGACTTCAGGGAACTGCCAGTTTTTCTAAGATTTCGAACATCTTTCCCTTAAACGTCAGTAAGCTTGTAATTAAGTCTTCTCCCAGATAAGGAGGCAGAACAATAGAGAAAATTGTTATCTTGAACCATCAGAGCTTGGAATCCAAGTGTTTGTGATACAGCATTAAGATTGTGTAATGTTGGATGACAGATTCCTCCAATACCCAGGGGCAGGCACTTCCTGTCTGCCAGGGATCTTGATTTTTAAATCTTGTTAGTGATGCCTTTATGAAGACAGAACCCAAACCCCACGAACTTTGTGTACACACTCTTGAGATGTGGCTGAAAAAACTCCGCACCTAGAACCCAACCTTTTGGAGCCCAACCTCTCTGAACCAGATTAGGCTGTCGCGCTGACTCCCCCTCCATCCATCTTATCTCCATCTCCCAGCTTCCCCTATAGCTCAGCTAATGTCTGACCTTGGTCAAGAAGCCTTCGGCAGTCTTTAATCTTAGTGCCCTTCCTCTGAAACTCTCCCCGGTCTAGTCTGTATATGTCTTGTTTGCATGCTGTCTCCCCCATGAAACTAGGAGCTCTTTGAGGGCGGGGACTGGTTTTTAATTTGCCTTTCTTTGTATCCCCAATGCTAAGCACTCTGCCTGGCACATAGTAGGCACAGAATAAATGCTGGTCGACTGAGTCGGTTTGACTTTTCCTTTTGGAGGCAACACCGTATAGTGGATCGAATGCTGGATTGGGGGACAAGAAAACCTGGGTTCAAATTCCACCTCTGACACTCGTTGTGTGACCCTGGGAAAGCCACTTTAACTTCTCTGTCCCTCAGTTTCCTCATCTGTAAAATGGGATCATAATAGCCTCTCCCTCCCTGGATTGTTGTGATGAGTAAACGAAATAAAGTCTTAAAGTGATACATATGTGTTGGTTATTATTATTAACCCAAATAAACAGTAACAATGGCTTATGTAACACTTTTAAAAGTTTTGCAAGGTGCTTAACATGTATTACCTCATTTGATCCTTGCAATAACCCTGGGAGGTAGGTGCTGCTATTATTTCCATTTTACAGATGAGGAAATTGAGGCTGGGAAAGGTTACATGCTCAGGGTCACACAGCTAGGAAGTGTTAGAAGTGGGATTTGGACTCCAGTCTTCCTGACTCCAACTTCGCTCTATCCTGCCACACTGCCTCCATCTAAGATACATTTAATAACTGTCCACTTGGCATTAAGGTGGCTCAGTGGATAGAGCACTGGATTTGGAATTACAAAGACTCAAGTTCAAATCCTCCTTCAGATATTTCACTAGTCGTGTGACTCTGGGCAAGTCACTTAAACCACCCTATGTGTCTCAGTTTCCTCAAATGAAGGGTTTGGACTTGGAGGCTTCTCAGATTCCTCCTTGGTCTAAATTCATGATCCCATGAACGTCTTAGGTATGCCAGGTGCCCAGGTGAGAGAAAGCCCAGATGAGATACGGCCATTCTCACATCGAACTAGTCTAGAAGGGGGATAATGTGCAAAGTCAAGTCAACAGACATTTATTAAGTATCTACCTTTCGCCAGACATTGTGCTAAGCCAAGGAATACACAGATGACTATTCTGCAACATACAATATTATCCTACGAGAGTTAAATTAAGTGCTGTAGCCAGTCCTGGGGGGAAGGATGTTCCCAGGACACAACAGCCCAGTCACCTAATGCCTCTGGTATTCACCTGGAACAGCCTTCATGAGACTGAGGCCAGCTATGCAGCATGGTGGAGCATGGGAGTAAGGCTGGAGGTGAGGGGGCATTACACTCAAAAGCAAAAATAGTGAGAAATAATTGCACCTAATTCTTGGGATCTCAGAGAAGCAGCCACTTCATCCTTTGCCAGGAGCAAAGGGAAGCTTTTGACTGCAAGCAATAAAATACAAAGAATTCTGATGGTTGGCTCAAGCCCACAATATAGCAATGTCATCATGAGGTGGAGAGAGCTAGACATTACGTTTAAGAACCACAAGAAGCCTGGCTGATGACTCTCAAAGACCTGACCTACTATCTAACTCTGAATGGGAAAACTTAGCCCATTGGTTCAGTGTGGGAACCACATATTTCTGGGAAATCCAAGCCATCTTTGGTGGGTTAGTACATAAGGGAGGACCCTGAAAGGGCTTTTTCCCCAGTGGCTACCAGGACTCAGGGCAGAGTGGACAATGGCTGGGTGGCTCCTGCCCTCTGCTGGCTAGACTCAAGGTCCACTCCACAAGCCTTGCTTCTCTGCAGTTTCCTGAAGACAGATCATGGAATCATAGATTTAGAGCTGGGAGAAGCTGGCTCGAAATGAGAAGTTCTCTAGTCCAATTCTCTCATTTTACAGATGGAGAAAGGCCCAGAGAAGCTGAGAAATTTGTCCAGGGTCCCAGAGGTAGTAAGTGACAGAGAGGGAATTCGAACCTAGTTACTCTGTCTCCAAAACCAACACTTTTTCTTTCCATTGCAATGGAAGCATCTCAAGAGGTCCATGGCAGACATCTCTTAGGTCTAGCCTGGGGTGCCCCACGTATTGGGATGAACAGGACAGAACTTACAGCCACTTTTTATATTATGACTACTTTCTAACACTGCGTGTATTCATTCATTCATTGACTCTCAGAGTTGGAAGGGCCATTAGTCCAACCAATACCAGAACAAGAATCACATCCACAACCAATGATTAGCCAACCTTTGCCCAAAGACCTCCAGTGAGGGGAAGCCCACTGCCTCCAAGGCAGTAACTCTGTTAGGAAGCTTGTCTTATACCAAGCCACAGTTCATCAATTTGTAACTTCCCCCATGATTCCTGGTTCTGCCTTTCTGGATCACTTGTTCTACAAATGTGACTACTGGGACAAAAATAAGTGACTACAAATCTTTCTCTTCCAGACCTTCAGATCTTGGAAACATATATATATATATAAAGTCCGGCCTCTCCCCTACATATTTGTTAAGGAACTAGGTGGCGCCACAGTGCACAAAGCGCTGGGCCTTGAGTCAAGAAGACTCAAGTTCAAATCCAGCTTCAGACCCTCACTTAACCTCTGCCTCAGTTTCCTCATCTGTAAAATGGGCTTTCTTTGCCAAGAAAACCCCAAATGGAGTCACAAAGAGTCAGGCATGACTGAAAAACAGTAATGATGAAGACATATCATGGAGATGCTTATGTATGTAACAGCTGTCTTCTTTAAGCTCATGGGTAAAAAGGCTCATAAATCTGTTATGGAAAGGATCTAAGAGCTGGTCTGGCGCAATCCTGTCCTCTTACAGGTGAAGGCTCACAGAACTGGAGCCTGGCTAAAGGTCAATAGTCAACGACAATAGGTAGCATTTGCATTGTGCTTTAAGATTTGCAAAGTGCTTAAAATATTACCTCATGTTTTAGCGCTCCTAAGAGCCCGAGCACCAGAGGCAGCATTTGAACTTGCAGCCTTTGACTCCAGAGCGCATGTTCTTTCCCCTGCGCCACACCAGCCTTCTCCATCTTAAGATCCCTATTCTAGGATGGTGCTTTTGTTATTCTTTAAGTTCTAGTCACATGCCAAAGCCACCTGTTAGGGGATAAAGCCCCCAAGACCATAAAACCTGAACTTCGACCAATGATACATACGACAATGTCAAAGTCCCTCATTGTGTTAGTTTGAAAAAAAGAAATGAAATCAAAATGAGGCTTAAGGAAATCATTTCGGCTGTCTGGCTCCCCATGTCTAGTCCAACTAGTCTAAAGTCCTTACTTCCTGTCAAGTAAGTTGGCCTATCCCAATACACACCATGCTACCCTCCAGGGGAGCCTCAGAAATTGGATTTCTATGGTCAAATATTCTGCTTCTATTCACTCAATCACCTCCCTATCAGCATGACTTGTTTTATGCCAGAAAGCAGACACTGGCCTTACTTTATTTAGAGGAGCCATACAAGGGCCTCACCTGCTGCCCAAATTAGGTTTATTGGTGGGGAGGGATCATAGATTGAGTGCTAGAAGGAGAACTAGGGGCCACTGAGTTCAACCTGAGGCTACATTTCACTGTGTGGCCATGACTAATAACAATGAGAATAACAAAAGCATTTATTAGCACTCTAAGGTTTGCAAAGTACTTTATAAATATCTCCCTTAATCCTCACAACAAACCCGGGAGGTTGCGTACTGTGTGTGGTTTGTCCTCTGTTCTTAAAGAGGACTATGGCATCAGGAAGATGATGCCATTGACATGCAAGTGAATTGGATTTAAGTGAAGGAGAGCTGTGCAAAGTGACCAGCCTCACTTTCTCCTCTGGAGCCATTCAGGTTCAGTGGCTAGATATTGATCAGAACAAACAACTGGAGGTGCAGCAGGTAGGTGTTATTATTATTCCTATTGTATGGATAGAGAATGTGGCAGTGAGAAAAAGTTAAGTGACTAGACCAGGAAATGTCTGAGGCAGTTTTGAACTCAGGTCTTCTTCGTTCCTAGTAGAAATTTTATCTTTAAATATTAATTTTCCTTAAATGACAAATGCTGGAGGGGCTATGGAAAAACAGGCATATCGGTGCCTGTTGGTAGAGTTGTGAATTGGTCCAACCCTTCTAGAGAGCAATGTGGAAGCATGCCCAGAAGATGACTAACTATGCAACCTATTCGATGTAGCTGTATTAGTACTGGGTCTACACTGGAAGGAGATTAAAAGAAGAAAAGGACCCGTGTGTACAAAAATATTGGTAGCAACTCTTTTCCTAGTAGCCCCAAATTGTAACGAAGAGGTTTCCTCCTATTGGGGAACAGTTAAACAATTTATGGTATAAGAATATAATGAAATTTTATTGTGTTATATTAAATGATGAATTGGAGTCTCAGGGCACACTGGCATTCATGAATTCTATGATGCAAAGATAAGTGACCCAGGCTAGAAGAACAATTTAAACAATGGTAACAACATAACAAAGAAAAACAACGTTGAAGGACTTGTAAACTCTGGTCAATGTGATGCCCTGCCATGGACCCAAAGGCCTGAAGATGTAACATTCCCACTACCCTCTGCTAGAAAGACAAAGGGCCCTAAAGTGCAGAGTGAGACATACATTTTGGAACATGGCCAATGAGAGAATTTAACTATGAATATTTGCAAGAAGGCTTTGTTTCTAGTTTTTTAATTGTTCGATAGGGGAGGGCGTGGGAGAGAAGAACAGTGAGTGTTTGCAAAAATAAATAATTTTTTTAAAGACTTCCTTGACATTTGGTACACTATAATCAAGTCTTTAAATTCCCTCAAAAAACCTAGCCACCTAAAACACCATAGAAACGGAGAGAGGTGCTCTGATGAGATTTTGGAGCTCCAAACTCCAAAACTGCTGGAGAAATAGCTAATGTTTTCATTTTACTCTGAAGAGACACCACCTTGCTATTCCTTGCTTGTATTGAGTCAAAGCCAAGGGATGACAGGTGGACAGTTGGTGTGTTCCCCTGGCCCCATCGCAATGTCAGGAGAAGCGCAGGAAGGCTTCCAGAGCTTTGGGTAGACTCTCTGTGGCAAACCTAATGGAAGTGCAGGGTGGACAGCCGGGGATGGGCTGAGATCCGCTTTGTTGAAGAAAACATCCCCAAAGGTGAGCTCAGGGAGCCACTGGAGTGTTTGAGTATGAAAGGCAGGGTGGCGTGATAGAATGGCCATGGGATTTGGACTCAAATCCCAGCTCTGCCACAGACTGCGTGACCTTGGGGAAATCAATTAATCTCTGTTTGTCTCAGTTTCCTCAACTGTAAAGTGGAGGCAACAACAGCACCTCCCTCGAATGGTTGAGGATCAAATGAGGTAACTGTAAAAAACACTTAGAAGACACTATGTAAATGTTTATTCTTTCCCCTCCCTGGGTCTCATTTTCTTCATCTCTAAAATGAGGGGATTGGACTCAAAGACCTCTAGGCTTCCTTCTCTCTAAATTTATGAGTCTATCAAGCACTGATGCAGCAGCACTGATGTAGGCCAGTCACCTGACATCTCTGGGTCTCAGTTTCCTCATTTGTAAAATGGGAAGGGGGAAGGAACACTGGAAGCAAGGGGGCCAATTAGCACTGAAACCTAGGCTCCTAGCACTAACAACCTCGCAGGGCAGAAATCTGCTTGGACGCTAGTAAAAGTGTTTGCCAAATAAATTGAGAGCCCAGAGCTCTAAGCCGAGGTTGGCCAATTATTTTTAAGCACCTTGTCGTTTAAACAGTGAATACAATAGTTAATCCTCTCTTCCTTAAGGCATTTACAAGATTCTCGAAGAAACAGTGGGGCTTCCCTTTCCCTTTTCAGCAGGAGCCATAGAATGCTTTAAAATAACAACAGTAGGCTTTGTGAATGATGCAGACATCCCGCTAGCTCCCCACTCGGCCAGAATGTGTCAAACATAGAAATGACTAACTTTGTGAGTAATGTATTAATCACCTTTGAGATCCTGGAAGATTCTCCATGCTTTTTGCTTCAGAAGACGATTTCATTCAAGCTTCCTTATTCAAGGTCCAATTCAGTGCCCATCTCTCCTAGGAAGCCTTAATGGAAGGCTCTGGCTCTGTCAAAACCACACACAACATAGCGTTCGACCCTCTAAATCATCTCCTAAACCCGATGAAATGATAGTGTCCTGGAAGGCAGAGACCATAATCCACTATGAAGCTCCATGAGCTCTGTGATCCTAGGCAAGCCACGTTCCACCTTTGGGACCCACCTAACAGGGTGGTCAGGAAGAAAATACTTTGTAAACCTTAATGAACTGTAGATAGTTGCTACAAATCATTGCCATGATTTGTGCTGGTCTGTGGGACCCTACACAGAGCAGCAGGAGGGATGGTGAAGTGGGCCCCCCTTCCTCATACATAAAATTCAAACTTCTACTCAGTATTTCATGTTGTTCACAATCTGGCTCCAGCCTCTCCTTACGGACTGATTTCGCATAACCCTCCCTCACATATTCTCACCTCCACTCAAACTAGCTGTTACCTGGACATTTCTGGAATGTTCTAGAACTCATCTAGTCTCACCCTCTCCTTTGAAAGATAGGTAAACTGAGGCCCAGTTTAAGCGACTTGCCCAAGGTCACTGAAAGCCGAGGCAAGTGTTGTCATCTTACTTTGAGATGTGGAACACAACAGTTAGAAGTATTGAAGATGGCGACCACAGTCATGAGCCATGAAGGGATACATGGTGGGACAGCTCAGACTGTAACCTCTGACCTACGAGGAACATCAAGGAGAACTGGAGCAAAGGATGCTATCAGAGAAATGTATGAAAAGAAGAGGAGATGGACTGGTCATGTGGCGAGACTGAGGGAAGGTGGGCAGACCAAGAGATCCACTGGTATTCTTGTGACAACAGGAGAAACTGAGGAAGGCCTCTACCATGGTGGTAGGAGCTCATGGGAGGCAGAGAGGAGAGCTGCCTGGGATGGGCAAGTAACCACCTGCATCACTAGAAGGCATATTCACGTGGAGGGGATCATGGGTCCATTTGAGCATCTGAGTTGTCCTCAAAGCTCATTCTATCAGGATTTGGGGTAATTATCCCTGTTTGGGACTGGGAGTTCGAGACAATGACAGGCTCTGTGGGAGGCAAGGCACACCCTTCTTGACTGCAGACAACCAGAGGCCGAGGCATGTTGAAATTCAATTCGAACTGGCAAACATTTATTAAGTATCAATTCTGAAACAACTAGAGCCCTTCTGATGTGGTTTGAGGAAGTCACAGGATCCTGAACGGCTCTATGGGATGCTGGGACTGAGAAGTTTGGAGAGAAATAGATAGTGGGTCTTCTACCCTGGCCAGAGGGAAGGTTACCCAGACCAGACGATAGGGACCCCACAGATGACATGGGCAGACTTGGTAAAGAAAGGGCCCCAGGCAAGAAGAGGCCAACCACTCAAAACTGAAACTCCCAGCAGCAAAATTCCCAGCTTTTCTTTCCTAAAAGATGCTCTCTCTAGATCTGCTCAGATAGCAGACTGCTTTGTTTTCTACTGTGACTGGCCTCAGGTCTGGAGGTTAGCGAGAGGTGATGGACAAATGGACAGGCAGGTGTGGGCAAGAAAAGCTACTGTCCCATCAGTGGAGCATGAGCTTAATGGGGAATGAGGAAAAGGGCTACAGAGCCTGGACTGGCTGCTCATTCCTAGACTGGGGCTGTTCCTTTACAGGTTTATCCTTTAATTAGTATCTTCCTTGCTCTGATTGCACACATTCCACTGTTCTTCTCACCTCTTTTTGATTTCCCAAGTAGGAAAGTATCCTGGGGTGGGACTGGCAGACAACACACACTCATGTGTGCCAATATTATTCAGCTGTTTTTGTCACTGGGTCACAGATCGAGAGGCATTGGAGAGTACTGTAGGTTATCTTGGCAACTTCCTCATTTTCAAGCTGAGGAAGTTTGGCCTAAAGTGGGGAAGGGGCTGGGCCCAAGGTCACATGAGCACTAAGTGGCCAGGAAGGGATTTAAAGCTGGGTTTTCTGACTCTAAATCTCTCACTTGTTACCCTGTGTTATTTCCTTGGTTTTCCAGCTGCCATGATAATGCCATCTTAAGTTTGATTGGCACTTGGCTATTGTCCAGCCACCTCAATGTCCATGTTGACCTTTGTGTCAAGCCTGTGAGGTCAGCAGAGACCATGTGGTTATTCTCATTCTGCAGACTCAGGATTAGAATTTCTTTTGACAACTCATCTAGTGACCACTTTAACACGATGTTCTTTGGACAAGGCGAGGAGGCGATTGTCCTAAGGTCTGATCTATGCTAGAAAGAATGCTGGATCTGGAGTCAAAGGACCCCTGGTTCAAACCTCAGCTTGGCCATTATTACCTGTGCAATTGTTACCTTGGACAAGCTACTCATGCT
>CM053623.1:17690794-17731828 GCA_028646595.1 Phalanger gymnotis
GGAGGCCGGCCCAGCGTCCCAGGGACCGGCACCACGGGCCTGGAGGGAGGCTTCGGCCGGGGAGGAAGATCGGCAGCAGCAGCAGGAGAAGAAGGAGAAAGAGAAGCGGGAGGAGGAGAAGAAGGAGGAGGAGGAGGAGGAGGAGGGGAGGGCGGGAGGAGGAAGGGATCGGAGCCCCACGGGGAGGTGGGGGCCCAGGAGTGTCCGCCGGGTTGCGCCAGCCAGCCAGCCCCCAGCTCGAGGGGCGGGAAGGGGGCGGGAAGGGGGAGGGGGCCAGCCCAGGCCCGCCCCGCGGGGGAGCCGGCAGGCAGCCTGGCCTGGCGGCCTCTCTGTCACCTGTTACTGGGGAGAACGCCCAGGTGCCGGGGAGGAGCTGCGCGAACCTGCAGCGGCTGGCCGCCCGGACGGATAGACCGACAGACTGACTGCTGGACGCTGCACGTAGCTGCTGAGGGGGTGGGGGCTGCGCTCGCCTTCCTTCCCGCCCCCCAGCTCCAAGGAGCTCCCTTACCAAACTTTTCTCGGGGGGTCTCCACTGGTGGCTTTATAAGGCTCGTTCGCCGCGCTTATTTCCACCTGAAGCAGGGAGGATCAGAGGTTTGGACTCGACTTTATAGGTCAGCTAGGACCGCCCTCCTCCCCATTTTACAGACCAGGAAGGTGAGGCCCAGAAGTGACTTGCCTAAGATCACATAGGCAGTAAGCAACAGAAGTCCCATCTGGATCCAGGTCCTCTGACCTTAGAGCTTTCTATGGAACCATTATAATAAGAGCTGCGAGGTCCTTTGAGATCGAGTTTTACATCTTGCGGAAACTAAGGCCCAGGGAGAAGACAACACAAAAAGGCTATGGCTTTTTTATAACTCACATCCCGGAATTTAGAGGGTTCAGGCACCTTAGCGACCCATTTAACCTACGAGGAAACTGAGACTCAGGGGGAGAAAGAAATGATTTAGGATTGTAAGACCCAAAGCAGGAAGGGAGCCCTGGCACTGGGAGAAATCTGGAGGCCCAGATGCCAGCTCTGGAGCTGTCCCTTAGTGAGCCTCAGTATACATGGTGCCCCCTGTGGTCCCCATCTCCCAACATAGTAGTGAGGATCAAATGAGGTTTCAGTCCCTGAAGAGCTTTGCAGACGTTAAAGTGGGATTTCAGCATCAGCTGTTTATTATGCGGTCCTTAGATCTGGAATGCGAACTCTGGTACTCTGATGGGTATCATGGGTGACAAAGTCAAAGAATCGTAGATTTGAAGTTGAAGGGGACTTTAGAGACTATCTGGTTTAGTCTCCCCTTTTACAGATTAGGTTTCCTAATGAAATGACTTGTCTGAGGTCACACAGGTAGGAAGCAACAGGGTCCATTGTACGTAAGGAGGCACAAAGTGTGTGCAAGTTACACAGGGGAGGGGGACATCAGATCCCTGCCTGGTAGATGGTCCCTGGAGCAGTGATTCCCAGAGCTCCAATGGAGAAAGAGGGGCTAGGGCAGGGGTGGGGAACCTCGGGCCTCGGGGCCTTCTGGGGACCCTCTAGATCCTCAGTGTGGATTCAGTCAAAGGACCACACCCGAGGACCTAGGGCATCGCGAGGCAGCAGGTTCCCCATCCCTGGGCTAGAGAGAGGACCCCCAAACCAATCCCCAGACTCTTCGGAATAGCTCCTTGCACCTCGTTAATTAGCTGTCTTCCCTGTTCTGGCCCGAGAGGCAGGTGTGCGGTTGGGGAGAGCGATCGCCCAGCCTCTCATTGGCAGCCCCACCCCCACCCCCATTGGTCAGCCCGATCATTTCCTGCCACTCCGGTCAGAAACAATGTAAGGAACTTATTTAATCCCTTTCCTCTTGCAGCAATGGACTTCCAAGGGATGTCTTTGTAGCCCTCCCGGTCATTCTGCTAAACCCTGTCACAACAGCCTACTATTATTAGCCCTAGAGTTTACAAAACTCAGATAGATGATAGCCTTTGAAACTGACAGCAACCCTGTGAAACTGGTCACATATTATTATTCCCATTCTTCAGATGAGGAAATCAAGGCTCAAGATTGAGAAAAGTGCCTTGTAAGTGTCAGTTTTGGTTCGTTTAATAATAATAATAATTAATAATACTATATAATAATATAATATATATTATATATAATATAATAACATATTATATATAATATAATATATAATATATAATGAATAACAATAATAAATAATAAATAAAAAATAATTATTTTCCTAAGGTCACACTAGCAAGTCCGTGTCAGAGCCAAAATTCCAAGTCGAATTTTCCACAGATTTGGAGTACAGCATTACTTTTACTTATCTGGGCCAGAACACTCAGAAACACCAAGACTGATTTGATGAAAGTGATGGGGAAATTCAGAAGCTGCTATATGAAAAACAAGAACTCCACAGGGTTTACCAGTGGGATAGTTCATCTCTCTCTAGGAAGGTAGCTTTTAACTCCCATTGAAAGTAAAATGCAAGTGAAACTTAGAGAGATGCAGGATTCTTGGCTCAGTAAGAAGGCAAAGGAAATTCAGTTTTACACTAATAAGTAATGTTTTTATGGGCACTTTTATGATTCCCTGAAGGTTATTTATAGGCCAAAGAACTACGGCTCCTCTCAATTACTCGGTGCTGTTGGAGACGCAGTGATTAGTGATAAGGACATGATCCTAGAGAGATGGGCTGAACACTTCCATGGTGTTCTCAACAGACTGTCATCAATCAATGCCGAATCTATTGACGATTTACCTCAGGTTGAAGTCAATCCCTCTCTAACTGAACTTACAGCTGAAGAAGAGGTTTTGAATGCCATTAGGCTCCTCTCATGTGGCAAAGCACCTGAGAAGTTCATTAATATTGTACACCACTTCCGTGATGGCATGCTCTCGGCGGGGGGGGGGGGGGGCTGGGGGGGTTCTGGATAATGGATGATGCTCTTGCACTTTCCTAGTCACCAGTGGAATGAAGCAGGGCTGTGTGTTTGCTCTTATGCTTTTTAGCATCATGTTTTTAATGATGTTGTCAGACACCTTCAAAAAGGGTGAAAACAGCATCAAGATTAGCTACCACCCTGATGGTAAACTATTTAACTTGAAAAGGCTACAAGCCAAGACTAAAGCGGAGGGAGAGTTGGCGCTGGGCTTTTTGTTCTCAGATGATTGCGCACTTGACGTACCCTCTGAGGTTGATCTTCGAGAGCACGGCTTGATAATCTACTGCTCGTGCTCATTTTAACCTAACAATTAACATCAAGAAAACACAGGTTCTCCGCTAACCCGGCCCCGCGCCGTCCGTAAATGGAGCCGTCGGTTACAGCAAACGGAGAGATTTGGAATGCTGTGGATAAGTTAACTTAACTCGGCAGCATACTTTCCAGGGATGCACACACACATGACAAGGTTGACATATGATTGCTAGAACTAGCTCGGTGTTTGAGAGGCTCGGAAGGAAAGCATGAGAGGGAAGAGGTATTAGGTTGCCTAATGAAGCTGAACGTCTACAGAGCCATTGTACTGACCTCATTGCCGTATACCCGTGAAATCTGCGCTCTGCCAGGGCCGCGCCAGGAAACGGAATCGCTTCCATCTGAATTGTCTTAGGAAGATTCTGAAGATCGCCTGACAAGATAAGGTACCAGGCACTGAGGTCCTTTCTCAAGCTGAGCTGCCCAGCGTTCGAATTCTACTGCAGAGAGCCCAACTCCAACGGACTGGCGGAATGGTTTGAATGCAAACATATGTTTGCCCGAAAGACTATTTTGTGGAGAACTCACTCAAGGCAAGCGCTCACATGGAGGTCAGAAGAAGCTACAAGAACATTCTCCTGGTCTTTCTGAAGAACTTTGGGATTGATTTTAAGACATCGGAGATACTGGCGCAGGACTGCCCAGCATGGTGTACCCTCATCAAAGAAGGCAGTCTGTGAACAAAGCAGAATTGTGGTAGCTCAAAAGAAACATGAGATGTGCAAACTTAGAGATGTTTCTACCCCAAATATTCATGTGACCTCTTTGTGCCCGACCTGTGGTAGAGCCTTCAGACTCATATTTGTCTAGTCAGCTACAGCTGGACGCTGTAACTTGGCTCCAGCATCATGGTGTCATTTTGATCCTCTTTGAGAATGGACGACAACCAGCCAGGTATTAACGCCCTCCCCAAATTACTTGCTATTTACTTGTTCTTTATTGTAAATTTGCTATATGTTCATCTGTGTCCTTTTTTGTTTTCCCCTAATGGAACAGGAGCTCCCTGAGGGAAGGTATTCTTTTGTCGTTTTTTGCCTTTCTATTATCAGTGCCTAGCACAATGTTGGGCATTTCATAGGCATATAATAAATGCTTCTTGAATAAATGAATGATTCCATGGACATGAAGGAGGATGTCCTCCTCAGATTCATGACCCTTTCAATCTTGCCAGTTTATTGAATGAAATTTTTCTTCATCTTTTCTCCTGTGGAGGATCTAAAAAAAACTTTCCAAGTTTCAGTAATTCAGAATGTCAGTTCTTTTTTCCCCTCCTTTCTCCACTTTGTTTATTGGGGTAATAAAAGAGACGTGTGGACTTAGCGCCACTGGGCTTGGGCTCCATTTGCCCACACTTAGGCTCTGTATCTAGGTGCCCTTGAGCAAAGGCAGAGTGTAAAGTAGCCGGGCCAGCCCAAAGGACCCTGGGAATTTCTTTCCAGGCATAAGCCACACAGAGGCAGGTTTAAGGATGACGTAAGGGGAAGTGCCTACCTAACCCTTAGCACTATCCCCAGGTGGGATGAGTGACTTTCCTTCCTAGAGGTCTTTAAGCACAGGCTGGGCAATCACTTATTGGGGGCATTGTGGAGAAGATTCTCTTCTGAGTTTGGTTGGGACTTGATGGTCTTCTGGGGTTCCTTCCAGTTTGGAGAATTTGTGATTCTGTGAACCCATACCTCAATAGAAAACAGGATGAGAGGCAGGCTTGTGCAGGGACAAAACCGCTGGATTTGGAGCCAAAGAATCTGAATTGTTGCCCTTATTGCTTGTGGGAGCTTGGGCAAGTCTCTCTCTCAGTCTCAGTTTCTTCATCTGTAAAATGAGAGGAGTTGGTCTAGATAGCCCAAGGTCCTTTCCAGCTTGGAATCTAGGATCTCCTGTGATTTTTTTGGTGTAACATGCCTGACAACCAGACCCCTTCCTTTCTTTCCAGCCTTCATATACTTGACTCCCCTCCACCTAGCCTTCAGATCCAGCTACACAGACTGACTTGCTGTTCCTGAATATGACACTCTGTTTCCCATCTCCAAGGCTTTGCATTGGCTGTCTCCCATGCCTGGAGCTCCCTCCCTGGCTTCCTTCAAGACTCAGCTAAATCCCACTAGGAAGCACTTTCCAGTCTCCCCTCTTCAACTTCCACCCTGTAAGTGCCTGCCCTCTGAGGTAACTTCCACTCTTCCATTTATCTATCCTCTATCTTGTACATATGTTGTTTGTTGTCTGTCCCAATGTGGACTTCCTGAGGACAGGGGTTGTTTTTGCCTTTCGTTGTATCCTTGGTAATTAGCAACAAATACCTGTTGACCAACTGTCAAGTAGTCATATAGTTTTTGCTTGGGATCTTCTAGGGAGGTAAAAGTTTTCCCTCTACTGGAGGGCTTCAAATAAAAGCCGGATGACTCAACTTGCCTGTTCTGTCTTAGAGGGGACCTTTGGTCAGATAGCGATTGAAGCAGATGACTTGTGATCTGTGATTATCTGTTCCCAAACGGCCCCTCCCCACCTCTCCTGCCAGCTCCTCACCATTAGCTCTGTGGACATGTCAGCACCTTTGGCTTCCCCTAACCACCTGAAACTCTAGCCACTACAATTAGCTGCTAGAAGAATGTTTCCAGCTCAATGGACTCCTCTGAGGATAAGAAGCTTTCCATGCCTTTGAAAACATCCAAGTTCTTCATTTTAACCCAATGCTCTCAACTGCATGCCTGCAGACAGACGGGAGAGTTTCTGGCTGAGGCAACAAAACTGCTGTGGCCAGAAGCTTGCTCTTCAATTGGCCAAATGTTCAATTGTTCTGAACCCAATTTTAATAATGCCTCCTTGAGATCTGTGTGGCCAACCTAATGTTTCAGAGAGGTGCTAACTTGGAATTCCTCCTCCTTTCTTTTTTTTTTTAAAGGAAAATTCAGAGAGAAGTAATACCTGCTGCAAGGTCTTTAATACCTCACCAAGGGAATAGAACCCAGATCTCACTGCTATTGATTAAAGAAATAGCATGGACTCTGGGAGTTTATTCAGAAACTCCTCGATCAGGCTGGCCAAGCTTTGGGTTGCCAAATAAGAGAAGAATTTAAAAAGTACATAGAAGAAAATAAAAATGAATTTAAAAGGGGATGTAAACAAGGCAATGTTGTTACTACCTTCTTAAATTTAACATACTACTTAAAAATCCTAATGTTTATGTAACAAGTTCATTCACAATCCTTTCTTTTTGTCTTTTCTTTCATGTTTTTTGGGGGGGGAGGGACGGGGGTGCGTGGGGAGAGAATCTGGGTTAAGTGACTTTTCCGGGGTCACACAACTAGTGTCTAAGGCCACCTTTGAACTTAGGTCCTCCTGATTCCAGGACTGGTTCTCTATGCACCATGGCGCCACCTAGCTGCCTCTTTTTTGTCTTTTCAAATGTTTCTGTTTATTGGTGATTGGATCATAGGGTTGAGAATGAGAGTGGGGGAGAGTTGACAGCCTGGCAGCATGAGTCCTTACCCCATTTTATGTCATGGCTTCCTCCCAGAGTCTGTAGAAACCCACGGACCACTTTTCAGAAGGATATTTTTAAATGCATAAAATAAAATACAGAGGATTATCAAGTAAACCAAATAGAGTAAAAGACAGTGACTGAGATATTTTTAAAAAGTTTGTGAACTTGAGGTTAAGACCCCTGGCATAATGGAAAAAGCATTGGTTCTGGAGTCCAAAGAAGGGTTCAATCTAATATCACTTGTAGGATTTCAGGCAAGTCAATCCCACTGTGCCTCAGTTTCCTCATCCATAAAATGAGAGGGTTGGTCTTTGGCCTCTAAGGTCACTTCTTGCTCTAATCTGTGAGCCTATAACCATATAAATATATATACAGAGGTAGAGATAAAGACGAAAAGAGAAACAGAGACATGCAGAGGTAGAGAGATAGAGGCACAGAGAGTTAGTGATAAAAAGGAAAATTAAAAATAAGAGGAGAGAATTCCCCTGCTCTTGGGCTGGCTTTGGGACACTTTCTCAATGGAATAAAAGGGCCACTCAATCTGGCAAGTGACCTGGAAGGTACCTAAGTCTATTTTCCCCTTCTTCAGAGAGAAGACTGGAGAGTATCCAAGGACATCTGAGTTCACAAGGCAAGGATGTCAGAGAACAGAGACATTGAAGGAAATGCTGCAGGAGTGGCCGGAAAGAAACTGAACAAACAGGGTAAGGCCTCTCCCCTGCAGCTGGAGCAGACAGAAGGGGAATTGGGAGATGCGTTTGGAGGCCCAGCTCAGGCAGGGAGTCAGTTAAAAGGCATCTTGATGAATTCAAGTCATGGAGGTCCAGATGAGCTGCTTTCCAGGGTACTGAAAGAATCAGCTGAGCCATTGTCAAAAGTCCTTGAAAGATCCTGGAGAATGGGAGAAATGCCACAGGATTTGGGGAAGGGCAAATGTTGAACTGATTTCTAAGAAGAGATAGGGGAGCTTGGAACTATCCAGGCCAATGACCTTGACTTCCCTTTGGGACCAGATTCTAGAACTTGTCCATAAAGAAACACATCTAGTGGGGAAATAGTTATTACCATGTCTTTACTGATGAAAATGGATCCCATCAGATTAGGAAGTTACTTGAGACAGAGAGCTCAAGTCACACCCCTACTCAGTATGCAAGGCAGAATTTTTATGTTCTCCCTATTTTCAAGGTCTCCCTAATTCCAAACCCAACACTAACCACCAGGTACCACTGTTTATTTTTTTTTTCCAGACTATTTCTAAACTGAAAGCCTCAGGTAGTAGATAATGCACCAGTTATGCTCCAAAAAGTCACAAAATTATGCATACCTTTTGACTCACAAATGCAAGGACCAAAAAAAGAGGAAGAGGTCCCATGGGTACAAAAATATTTCTAGCAGTATCTCAAAACTGGAAACTAAGGGAGTGCCCACTTATTGGGGAATGGCTTAACAAACTGTGGTGATATGAATGTGAGGGAATGTTATTGCCCCCTAAGAGTTGTAATGAAGTGGACCATTTCAGAGGAAGCTGGGAAGATCTGTATGAACTGATACAGAGTAAAGGGGCAGAACCAGGGAGACCATTCCTACAATGAAAACGTTATGAAGAAAAACAATTTTGAAGACTTTAGAACTCTGATCAATGCTATGATAAACCATGAATCCAGAAGACCGAAGATGAAACATGTCATTACCTCCAGTAAGAAAGGAAAAAACAGAATGAAGCACACGTTTTTTTGACAAGAGTAATGTGGAATATTATTCTGCTGGTCAATGTGTATTTGTTATGAGGATTTTCTTTTGTTTTTGTTCTTTTTTTTTTTTGGAGGGGGAGAGGCAGGGCAATTGGGATTAAGTGACTTGCCCAAGGTCACATAGCTAGTAAGTGTGTCAAGTGTCTGAGGCCAGGTTTGAACTCAAGTCCTCCTGAACCAGGGCCGGTGCTCTACTCACTGACAATTTTCTTTTTATTGTTCAATTGGGGATCAGAGGTCAGCGGGAGGAATAGATAATAAATACTTGTAAAAAAATCTTTAATGAATTTTTAAAAGAGAAGCTTTTGGACTGGGAGTCAGGAGACCCAAACTCTGGTCCTTGGGTCTGCCACTGAACTTATTATATGACCTTAAACAAATCTCTTCCCTTTTCTGGACCTCACCTTTTTCTGAAAGAAAAAAAGTGACTGGCCATCACAGAGGCTGAGTTGATTAAAAGCAAATGCTGGAGGCTCATTTAGCCAGTCTGGATTGTACCTGCTCTGTTGACTCATCTCATTAAGTACACTTGAGAAATAAAGGATTGTTCACTTAGGAGAACTCCACTTGAACTCTCACATTCCCTCTCCTCCCATCTCCTCCATAGGTCTGAGCCCCCAGTGGAGGGTGGGTGCCTGGGCCTCATCTCCTCAGTCAATATCTCACCTCTGAGCTTGCTGCTGCCAATGCTTTTCCATGCGTCTGCATGAAGCTCTGCCTCATCACTTCCCCACCACCCCCAGCTACTACTGTTTTCCTTACAAGATTATCTCTATACATTTGTATTTACTTTTCAGTGATCGTGTTGCTTCTCTCCAGTATAATGGAACACAGTTTCTAGCTGTGTGACCTTGGGCAAGTCACTTAACTTCTTTTGGCCTCAGTTTCCCTATCTGTAAAGCGGGGGTAACAATAGTATCTACCTTCTGGAGTTGTGGGGCTCAGATGAGATAATATTTGGAAAGCACTTTGCAAGCCTGAAAGTGCTGCGTAAATGTTTGATAATGATTCTCCAAAGGACAAGTCAATGACTACAAGCATTTATTAAGCACCTACTATGTGCCAGCCACCGTGGTAAGTGCTGGGAATAAAAAGAAAGGCAAAGAAAGCTCCCGCTCTCAAAGGAGGCTCATGGTCCAATGAACAGGGACAATTTCGTTTTTGCTTCCGTATACCTAGCGTTGAGCGCAGTGCCTGACACCTAGTGGGTGCTCAGTGAATACTGGTTGATTGATCCTTCCTTATTCCTCCCTTCTCTCTCTTTCGGTCTTGTACCTCTTTTGTCCAGGACTGCCTCTAGCCTTCCAGAGTAACAATAAGCTAGTGATGCCTTAGTTTCCTCCAATGAGCCTTTCTTAGGCTCTTTTTCTCCAACTCCTTGGCTATTTCCTCCAATCCCAATGGGTTTTATTAGAAGCATTATATGGGGAAATTCCCAAGTCTATAACTCCAGGCTTAAATCTTTCTCCTAACTAGGAAGCCACACATTATCAAATGTCCACTGAACATTGCCCCCTGGATATGTTGTTAACATCTCAAACTCAACACATTCAGAACAAAATTCATTTTCTTGTTCCCAAACCAATTCTCCCTCTAACAAAGTAGAAGCTAAGAAAGCTATCTCTTCCAAAATGCTAGATTTGGAATCAGAAGACCTGGGTTGGAATTCTAGTACCACTTACTATTTATGTGACCTTGGGTAAGTCATTTCAACTTTGTGGTCCGTCATTTCCATATCTGTAAAATCAAGGGATTGGACTAGGTAACTTCTAAGCTTTCTTATCTCTGTAAACTTATGATTCTCCCTTTACTGTGCAAGAAGGGGGTGTCTGGATGAGATTCATCTAAAGTTGGAAGTCTGGAAAGAACACAAGAAGAGACATGGAAAATGGAGGAGAAAGCCTTCAGATGCAAAGTAGACATTCAGAAAGATTTGGAGCTGCTTGTGCAAAATATATGTCAAAGGTCTTGCCTTCTCAAAGAGCAGGGAAGGGAGGGAGAGACTCTGGAACTCAAAAATTATTTTAAAATGTTGGAAATTGTCTTTACATGTGATTGAGCAAAAAAGAAGGAAGGAAGGAAGAGAAAGAAAAGAAAAAAATAAAGACAGAAAGATAAAATAAAGAAAGGAAGGAAGGAAAGAAGTGTGTTGGGGATCAAGATGGGTTCCTAGCACTTATTCAACCAAGTGCCCTTGAAGAGTGTGGCCTTTGTTTCCTTTGGTTAATTCTTTGATTGAGTCTTATTAGGTGCTAAGCCCCAGGCCCAAACCCCTATCTATTAGGGGCTAAGCCTATGTGTGTGTGAATTGGTAACTAAGATGGGGCTCCAGGTGGGGTCCATGAAGGGAGGTCTGATTATATCTTTGATCCCAAGTAGGCCCAAAACTCCTTGCTATTAGGATGTAGGCATGAAGCCCTCAAGGTCCTAGGGGGAGGTGCTAACTTCAGAGCCAATTCAGAGCTTAAGTTCTGGTCCCTCAGATGATGTTTGATGATGGCTAAAGAGTGCATAAAAAGTGAAGACAGAGCTATTTGTTTAAGGCTCTCACTCTTGGCGGGCCGAGCTGATGTGGAGACTCTGAGTAGCTGTAGTTAAGAGCCCTCCAGCTTGCCCGGATATTCGGACTTAGTTAAACTCTGGTAACTATGAATTGGGATTTGAATCAGACAAGGTCTATCTGTTGATGTGTGTAATTTGTTGGTATTTGCTCTGAAGTTCAGGGTGCTGGTTTTCCCCCCTGAACTAACTGAATGACATTTGTATGCTGGATTAAAGTAAGCTTGTTAACCCCTTAATGTTGCTTTCCTTACTAAAGCAGATCAAAAGAACCTGGGCTTGCACCTTTCTGTGAGCTGGTTGTTGTTGGTTTTTCCACAGGAGCTGCTAGCCAGATTGTTGAAACAGGAAGGAAGGAAGGAAGAAAGAAAGAAAAAGTCTGAAGTTTGAATAGTTCAATTGTATATGAAGAGTCCAGAAAGAAAATGAACTTGTCTCCAGGGCACAAGCTGCTTCTTATTTCCTCCCCAGCAGCTTCCCTACACAATATGTTAGAGGAGTATGAGAAATGATTGAACTGGGATTATCCACCCAAAGGACAGGTGGAATGCCTCACTGAGGGAAGGTACTTCTGAGCCAAGAAAACGGCAGAGATTCAGAGTTTGGAAGGGACCTTAGAGGTCATTTTATCTGACCCTTTGTTGCAACAATTCAGCTAGCAGCTGTGGTGGGGGTGAAACACCAACACAAGCCCAACAACAAGAATGCTTCCAGTACAGGTTCTTTCGATCTGCTTTACTAAGGAAAGTAACGTTAAGGGGTTAACAATCTTGCTTTAATCCAACATATACGTATAAACTTACTTAGTTCAGGGGAAAAAGCCAGCATCCTGAACTTCAGAGCAAATACAAACAAATTACAAACATACATTATAAACAAATCAAATGCAATTCAGTTACCAAGAAAACATCTGGGTTCAGGAGCCAGGGAGCTCATAACAACAGCTGGCCCAGAGTCATGCACCACTCCTCCTGTGGCTCAAAGCCCCAGCAAATAGCTCTGTTCTGTCTTTTTATACACTCTTTAGCCATCATCAAACGTCATCCTGACCAGAACTTAAGCTCCTACTATTTGCTCTGGTCTTAGTAACTCCCCTTAGGACCCTGAGGGCTTCATGCCCACATAGGCTTGGCATCTAGTAGATAGGGCCTTGGGTTTTGCACCTAGTAAAGCTCAATCAAAAACACTTAATTAACTTATCATTCTAAAACAGTAAAAAAAAAAAAGTCCCAACTTAATTTATATTACACCCTTTCATTTTACAGAAGAGGAAACTGAGGCCCTGGTGATGACTTGTCCAAGGTCACCCAAGTGGTAGTCACACTTTAAGGTATCAGCCCCATGAGAAAGGAGGTATAAATATCATTGCTATATTTTACAGAAGAGGACGCTGAGGCTTAAGTGAATTGTCCTCGATCACATGGCTCTGCCATGTTGCCTCTCCCCTCAAAGGTTGCCAACCTATGGACCAGTTGGTCTCTAAGGTCCCTTCCAGCTCTGTCTCTCCTTTCTCCTCTCCCTGTCTCTCTCTCTTTCTCTCTCTCTCTCTCTCTCTCTCTCTCTCTGTCTCTCTGTCTCTCTCTCTCTCTCTCTCCCTCTCCCTCTCCTTCTCCCTCTCCCTCTCTTTCCTCACCCCCATGTTCCTTTTGACTGTGAGCTCTTTGAAGGCAGAGACTATCTTTTTTTTTTTAATCTCCAGCACCTAGCGTGGTTCCTGTACACAATGTGTGCTTAAGAAATGTTTATTGACTGACTGAGGAGGCTGGGCTATAAGTTCACTTATTGTTCAGGGCCCTGCCCTAATGGGACTCCAGTTTGCCTCTATACCTAAAATAATCCTCATCTCCCATCCAGCTATTCATACTTTTCCCTCTCAGTGACCTATGACAAACTGATATATTTTTAATGTTTTCCTGAAAAATATTTTGGAAGACTAATAAGTTATGTTTAGACATGGAAATAAACAACATAAATCATGATATTGGAGGGAAGGAAAAAAAACAAAATTGATGAATTGTGTCTTTGGAATTTGGCTCCAGTCCGGAAGAATGTAATTTTGATGACAAGATCAGTGAAGTCAGCCCAGAATCACCCTGTGATGATGACGGGAAGCCCACAATGGCTATGATGGCTTATTGGACCCTTGATGGAGATCAAAGAGCATGGTGGACTTGGGGGGGGGGGTATCCTACAAAAAGGAAAAACTGCGCTTAGGAGCCCTGTTGTTTTTAGGACTCTAGGAAATTCCACAAACCAGACGTAACAGCTTGAGAGCCAGATGAAGTTTCAAGGGACAGGTGATAAGAAAGCATTTTTACTTAGCCTTAATTAAGTGAGAATCCCTCAGCCTAGTCTGGGTGCTACATGGAACCTCCTCTCATCAGGCAGAGAGAATTCTGGGACAAGAGGCAGTCAGCTTCCTGCAGAAATATTGCCAAATCTTGTTGATTACACAGCATCTCTTGCTTCCCTTTCTCTCTCTCATCTTAATTCAGGCCCTCATCACTTCCAGCTTTGATGGAGATAATAGTCTTCTAATTGGCCCTTCCTATTTCCCATCTCTTCCCTCTCCACACATCCTCCCCACAGCTGAAAAATAAATTTTTTTCTCCTGTGGTATAAGCATCAATGTGCTTAAAATTCTTCAGCAGCTTCCCGTTTCCTGAAGGCCTGACCCAAACTCAGCCTGGCATTGCAGGCTCTTGAAAATTTTACTCTCATCTACCTTTTCTAGTCTTATTTCCTACTGTTCCCCTTCATACTCTGGTCCTGCCAGACTGGACTGCTAGCCATTTACAGTGGATAGAGAGCTGGACTTTGAGAGAAATTATTATTTCTCTCTTGTATTTAATAACTAATTATTGAATTAGGACTGAGGTTTTTTCCCCCTTTCTCCTTCCTCATCTAGAAATCAACCAATGAGGGAAATCCTGGGCAAAGACTTACCCAACCAGGCCGAGAGAACTGGTGAATTCCTCTTCATTGTGTTTGTCAGACAGATGTGGGGTAGATTTCCTTTTTGATATGTACATTGTTAAGTCTTTTTGACCAACACTTGGGTGATCCAAGTGCTCCCAAAACCCTCTTTAGCATGAGCCCACATCTCATTATAATATTCATTCTCTCGTTAGTTTTTAACCAATCAGAGTGGATTGCGAGCCTCAGGAACACCTGCTCTTCCAAGGGCATGTAAACTGTGAGCCCACCATTGTGAAGGGTTGTTGGCATTTGAGAGGGCCACTGACCTCTTTTTATTAATACACATGCTAGCCTTATTAGTAAAATGATTAAATTACCCAGAAACAATGTCTCTTGAACTTTTTCATTGTCACAACTTGGGAGTCAGGAAGACCTGAGTTTAAATTCAGCTTCAGACACTTACTTAGCTGTGTGATCCTAGTCAAATCAGTTTACTTTTCTCAGTCTTCATTTCCTCATCTGTAAATTGGGGCCAATAACAGCACTTTGTCATAAGGCCGTTGTGGGAACTAAATGACATAATATATGTAAACCGCTTTGTAAACCTGGAAGTTCTATGTAAACGTTGGCTATCTCCAGCCTCACCCCAGGCACTGCCTTCTGTGTGAAGCTTTCCTGATTGTCAGTTCTGTCTTCTTCTCAATTTTCCTTGAAATGCATTTATTAGAACATGTGTTATATTCTGCCCCACCCCCACTCAGTAGAGTTTAAACTCCTTGAAGGCAGGGAATGTTTCATTTGGGGCTTTGTGGCCCTAGAGCCTAGGACAGTGCCTGACATATAGTAGGTGCTTAATAAATGTTTATGGTCTGGAATGGAAGTGAAAAAGACCATCTTGCTTGTTGAGAATGTCATAATGGGACACTTTGTTTTATGTAATGGGTTGAACTACACGTCCACTAAAGTCTCTACTGACTTTCAGACTGTTTCTGTAAGGAATTATCATACATCAGAATCCTGGCTCTGGATTCAGACGATGATCATTAGCTCATATCTTGCCCCTGATATCTGTTACATGGATGATGTTAGGATGTCACCTATGATCTCCGAGACTCGGTTTCCTAATTTGTAAAATGAGAGATTTGGATTAGGTGAGCTCAGAGGTCCTTTTGAGCTCTAAATTTCATGGTCTATCACGGTATTGTGTGAAGAGCAAAGTCTCTGCAGTGAGAGGATCTAGGTTTGGATCTTGCTTCTTAAGCTGCTGACTGTATGAGCTTGGACAAGTCACAATCTCCTTGGGCCTCAGTTTATGTTTCTATAAAATGACCAGGTTAGACTCTATGGCCTCAGAGGTCCTTTCCAGCTCTAGTTCAAGTAAAAATTGAGGAAGGAGAGAGAACTTTAATAACTGGGATGATTAGGGAAAGCTTCAAACAGGCGGTGGTGCCTGAGCCTTCCTTAAAGGAAGCCATGGCATTCTGAGAGATGGAGATGAGAAGGAAGTGTGTTAAGGGAGCAGCCTGTACAAATTCAAGGGTGTAGGAGACCAAGTATCAAGATCAAGGAATGGCTGGTGCCCCAGGCTGGCTGGACCAGAGGCTTGTGAAGAGGAGGAGCAGAAATTAGCATAATACAGATCAGAAGTTTTAAAAAAAATTGTTGATTTTTTTCTGTTGTGTCAGACTCTCTGTGATCCCATTTAGAGTTTTCTTGGCATAGATACTGGAGTGGTTTGCCATTTCCCTCTCCAGCTCATTTTACAGACGAGGAAAGTAGGCAAATGGAATAAGTGACTTGTCCAGGGTCACACAGCTGGTAAGTGTCTCAGGGCAGATTTGAACTCAGGAAGATGAGGCTTCCTGACTCCAGGCCCAGCGCTCTGTGCACTATGTCCCACCTCTACCCCCCCACCCCCCCATTAGAAGAGCTTCTATTCAGGTTAATCTGTTATTCCTGTAGATAATAATCCATTCTAGTCTCCTTATGCTGTGGGATTCTTCTCCAAGCATTCCTGGGAATCCTTCCTAGAGGGTCTACCCAGGAGGATGCTGGAGGTCTTACTCAAGGCCTTCCAATGTTTCATGGGCATCTGCCCAGCACTGAAAGTGCCTTCCAGTTCTCCATCCCTCTTGCTACATCATCAGCCTGCCACCTAATAATAATAATAATGATGACTCACAGTTTTGTGGGATGTTAGGGTTTACAAAGTACTTTTCTCCCAACTATTCTGTGAGGTAGAAAGGGGATATATTATATTCATTTTACAGACAAGAAAACTGAAGCAGAGAGAATAAGTCCTTCACCCATGGTTGGGTAAATAGGAAGTCAAGAGCCTGAAGGAGTGATTATCAGATGACAAGAGAACGCCATGCTTTTGTAAAGAATTCACCAAAAGGTTCTTCTCAGTGCCTGGAGTCATAACACACTACAGTGTTAGCTTAGAACTCATTCTCTGAGTGACAAAGAAAAACTCCTCATAAAGGAAAGAGACTTTGTGAGTGAAGTCTTGGCCAATGGATGATGAATCAGAAACAAAGATAAAACACAAGAGAAATTATACAAAATGGAGCTTTTAGGCGATAGATGTATTTTGAAAAAGTTGCTAAGAAATTGAGTTTTTGTAAATAGAATCGTTTGAAATACATAGTGGTTAGAGCTCCAGTCTCAGAGTTAGGATGATCTGGGTTCAAGTATCTATGTGATATTGGAGAAATCACTTTACTTTTCTGGGTCTCAGTTTTCTCATCTGCAAAATGGGAGTGGGTGGGTTGGACTATATGACCTCTAAGGTCCCTCCCAGATCCATGGCTATGATCTTTTGATCCTTACTGGTCTTATGACCAAGGGCAAGCTGCTTAGTGTCCCAGGCAAATTCTTCAAGGCTATAAGCTACAGAGGAGTTACTACCTATTTTGGTGACCGGAATTTCTGTGTTGGGAGTTCTCCCACTCCAAAGAAATCCAACATCTGGACCTCTGGCACTCCTTTTAAAAAGTACATAGGAGATGCTTGGGAAAAGTAATTTAAAGGATATCTTCAGAGAGTCTTATAATGAGAAAAAAAGATGGGCCAGTCACCTAACAAGAGGGAGGCATAGTGACGGACAATCTATGTTCTCCATTGGGATCCTGTAGGCCTCCTGAGGTGCCCCAGGCATACCAGGAAGGCAGAGATGCCTTGAGGAGAGCTCATGGGAGGGCACAGACTAGTCACTCAGGATGGGCCAAGGCTTGCACTGCTGCAGACAGTACCTACCCTGGTCAGATCACAGACCATCAAAGTATGTGGTCCCTACATTAGGACTACGAGGGCAAACCATGTTAAAATGTAAAGAGCCATCCTCTGAATTATCTGCAGTGGAAATACAGATCCCCACCTTTCAGGCATACTGAAAGTAAGGTGTGTCTGTCTATGATATCTCTGGGGAGGCCATGTAGGCCCTGAATCCCCTCAGGAGTTCACAGGGTCTTAGATTTAGAGATAAAGGGGAATTCAGAATCCATCTAGTTTAGTTCCCTCCCACCAAGGAGGAAATTGAGACCCAGAGGGGTTAGGCAAACTTGTCCAAGATCATACAAGAAAGAAGAGATTTGAACCCAGGGCCCTTTGATTCCAAATCCAGTCCTTTTTGCATTGGACCACCCTGCCTCTCCAGTGTATTTTTGGGAGAGATGCTAGGGGTTGGGAGTAGAGCCTCACCTCCATATGCTGAAGTCATATTAGGAGTGGATTTGTTATTTATTGTATGGTGCACTCTATTCCTGTTCCTCCCATTCCGTGACCTTCCTGTGGCAAGATCTCCAAACCAGCCAAGCCAGTTCTTTCACCCTATAGAATGTCCCTGGGAGAGAAAACATGGGAAGACTCCACAAGCTGGAAGTGGAGCCTTCACATTTCAGAGACTGCCGCACTGCCTCTTTCCATTTTCAAGTACTCCATCGGTGCTGGGGAAGCCTATAGTGTCCCTGCTTCTATTCATGATCCAGGTGGGAGACTGAAGGAGATAAGGGCTCTCCATAGATCTACACCAATGGAGGAAAATTCAAGGTCATCCAGGACATTCCCACCTCTACCCTGATCCCAAAGAGATGGAAAAAGTCTAGGATTTGGAATCAGGGGGCCCAGGTTCAGATCCCCACCTTGGCATTTATTAGCTCTGTTACTTCAGCTAATACTCAGAAAATTGGGATCACCCAGAGGGCAGTGGATAGACCTGTGGTGGGCAGGCAGACGCTCTAACGTATTGCAAACAGAGCAGGAGAAACAGAGTAAAAGATAGTGTCAGAGCACTGCATTGATGGAGAAAAAAAGATGGGCCAATCACACGGCAATTAAAACAAAAATACTAATAGCATTAAGACTTTACACACTTTCGTTTGGTCCTCACGACAAGCCTTGGAGGTAAGTGCTAGTGTGTCTCCATTTTACAGACAAGGCAACCGAAGCCTAGAGCAGTTAACTGCCTTTCCCAGGGTCACACCGCTACGAGGAGCATCTGTGGATGATGAAGCCAGAGTTACACGGGACAGAGAAAAGACACATCTTGCCACCAAAATCCTGGGCATGGCCAAGTGGGCTGATACTGAAAACTGATGTGGTTTGCTCAGTAGGAATGACAACAAGGAGGAGGCATCATTACCTCTGCCCTCTAAACATCTTGGTAGTCAGCTGGAATGCTTTTAAAGGGTTGTCTTCCCCCTTGGAATGTGCATTCCTTGAGAGCAAGGCTATCTTCCCTTTCTTTTGGTATCCTCAGCACTTTGTACATAGTAAGTGCTTAATAAATGCTTATTCATGCATGCATGCATTCATTCATTCAAGTGCTGAGATGGGATTCGATTCCAAGTCTTGCTGACTCAAGGTCCAGTTCTCTAAGCACTACACCACAGTCTCTCTTGTACCTGTACCATGTACTCCACCTGTATCTTCATGATGTGAAGAGAGTAGGGGAGGAGACTTCTAGCTGGCTCAGTGGATAGAGCACCAGACCTGGAGGCAAGAGGACCCGAGTTCAAATCCATCTTCAGACACTTGACACTTATTAGCTGTGTGACCTTGGACAAGTCACTTAACCCTGATTGCCTCAACAAAAAAGGAAGGAAGGAAGGAAGGAAGGAAGGAAGGAATGTGAGAAAGGCCTCCAGCACATTAGGTGGATAACTGTATCGGATTTATAAGGGCAGGCAAGGATGGGTCACTATTTCTGTCACTGGGAAGAATACCCATATTGATGAGATCACAGAGCCTTCGGAGTTTTGGAAGGTCATCTCGGGGAAGTTACTTCATCTGTCTGATATTGGTTTTCTGATCTGTAAAATGAGTCTAATAATACTTACCCTTCCTAGCACATTGTGGGGAAAATTCTTTGCAAATCTTACAGAACTCTAGAAAGTCAACTGATGAGGACAAGAAGGAGACACGGTCCTGCTTTTAATTGTCCATCAAAGATGTCAGCAGCATCTATTCAGGAAACTTGTACTGTATTTATTTCATAACTTGGATTTTAAAGCTGGGAGATGGTAAAAGGGAGGGCAAGGAAATGATCCTGTTCCCTGGACACTTTCAATAGAACCTGTCTCTAATCCCTAAGTTCTTTTATTTGTTATTGCACAGAGTCATCCAATGAGTACTTCTGTTGTATGGAGCCACAACATAGGTTAGCAGATATAACCCTCTAGTTACAGCCAGGAAGACCTGGGTTCAAATCCTGCCTCAAGTCTTTAGCAACTATGTGACTGGGACAAATAAATTTATTCTGAGCTCTCAGGCTCCTCATCTGTAAAATGGGGATGATATGTCCAGTGCCAGCATCACAAGGTTGTTGTGGGGATCAGTCAAAAGAACAGAAGTAAATCCTTTTGCAAACTTTAAAGTGCCATGGTCATCCTCATCCACACACACAACAGGAGAATAAGTAATTGATCTGGATTCCATAGTGGATCTGGATTTCAATCTCAGTCTCAGAGTTTAAAGTCTGTTATTATTTTGCCTAGAGATAGCAAATGGAAGTCAGAAGCAGATTTAAACACACAAGTCCTTGTTCAGGGAATTGCAGAATTCCAGAGTTGGAAAGGGCCTCATCGGCCACTACTCCAACTCGTGCCAGAGAAAGAATCCCCAAGTGATCCAACCCCAGTCTGAAGACCCAGTGTTTCTCCACCTTGTTGCCTACATCCGGAACTGGATTTTAGTGTATTTACTAGAAAGAGAAAGAGGGAGGGGGGAATGTTAAGCTCCTGTACTCAGGACAAGTGAGAGCCGTGATGATCATAAGCCTTTCCCCCTGGAAGTGTTGGCTGCGTGAGCCTTGTTGGGCACATACAACCAGCACAGTGCAGAAAACAGATTCACGAAGTCCTGCAGGCTTAATTCTTGGCTCTTTTCCAGAAGCGAAATGTCTTTCAAGAGGTCTGGTTAAAGAAAGATTAGTGTTCCCATCCCCAGCGTGAGGTAGCTTGCCGTTCACTTGTTTTTTAGTCGTGTCTGATTCTTTTGTGACCCCATTGGGGTTTTCTTGGCAAAGATACTGGAGTGGTTTGCTATTTCCTTCTCCAGTTCATTTTACAGATGAGGAAACTGAGGCAAACAGAGCAAAGTGACTTGCCCAGGTTCACACAGCTATGAGTGTCTGAGGATAGATTTGAACTCAGGAAGAGGAGTCTTCCCGACTCCAGTCCTAGTGCTCTGTGCACTATGGCGCCCCTTAGCTGCCCCATGAGGCTAGCAGAGGAAGGATCGCATCCTGTGTGATGGGCAGAGTTGTAACCATGTTTTCTGGGGCTCGGAGCAACTGCCCACTCAGGGCAAGCAGCAAGGAAACTCCTCAAAGCAACTTTGTAATTCATCCTTTAAAACTAATATAAGAAGCCATCAGGACAAATTGAGTTCGAGCAGGAGGCAGAATTCTATACTGTGGTTGCTTACGGGATCAAAATACAGCATCGTCATTTTGAGCTGGAAGATCCTGGAGCGTGGCGCTGTTTCCTTCTCCAGCTTATTTTGCATACGAGGAAAGTGCAGCTTAGCGATTTGCCCAAGGTAGTAAGGAAGGAGGAGGGGCAGGATTTGAATTGCAACTAACTTCAGAACTAGTGATCTTCACTGTACATTTATATAGAATATAACATATGTTATATATAAAACAAATACATACATATGTGTATATATACATGCAGAGAGAGAGAGAGAGAGAGAGAGAGAGAGAGAACAAAATGTAGACTATAAGCATCGGACACAGAGTAGATGCTTGTTGATTACAATTGGTTGGAGCTCCTCATCCTTGGAAACTCTCTCCCGACGTGTCACTATGGAGCTCTATCGCAGATCCACTCAGTTAATCGACGAGCATTTATTAAGCACCCACTGTATACCAGACACTGTGTTAAGTGCATTGTTGAAAGCCTTTTGCAGCCTGGAAAGGTTAGGGACACACATGGGTCACAGACTACGGGAACTTCAGTGCCCTCTGCCCATATTGCAGGACTTCTCTTGTTTTTAATTGGTCTGCCCTCTTAGCCGTCAGATGCTTCCTGCCTTGCTGGAGGGCTCAGCCTTGCTAGTCTTTTACTTCGTTCTCTGCCTGTTCTGTTCAGCAGCACCCCAGAGAGCGTCCACCTGGCTGATGTTTTCCTTCTTTCCAGCAGATACCATCAGAGAAGGATAATTGAAAGCTGCCTCTGGAACAATGGCCCTTTTATTGCAGACAGCCAGCTGAGGGAAAAGGCATCCCTTTTTTTCTTTAATTATCTTTGAATTTAACCTCTCCAGAAGGATGTCAATCATCACTTCTGTTCTAGGCTTGGCAGTGCCAGCCCAGACTCCCCAAACACACATGAACACACACACACACACACACACACACACACACACACACACACACACTGCATCCTCCCTTCCCCCACCTCACTACCTTCTCCTTCATTCCTTGGGAAAGAATAGGTTTTCATGAAATAGGTGGACAGATGTTGAAAGCAGTGATCAGGGAATTTAATTCTGGGCGAAGAGAGTAGGGCACAGAGCACTTCCAAGAACCAGGAACTGTTGAAACAAAGCTCAGGCAGAGACAAAAGACATTAGGGAAGTCAAGCGAGGACTGCTCCCTGTCTTGGGATCTCACTGGAGTGACCTGAGAGGGGACCTCACACAAACTCTGAAAATATTTCGCCTTCTTCCCTCCCTGGCCTCACTGCTTTTTTATGCTCAGGGACTTAGAAGTCTATAAAGACACTGAGAAATCTGAGAGGATGCCAAAAGCCAATAGATAGCAAAGAATTTCCCATGGTCCTTAACCCAAAGTTCAATATAAAAGATTCTTCAATTTTCCTAGGGCTGATGAGAACATCAGCCAAAGAAACTAATCTTTGGCTCCGTGAATTATAACTTATTTTGCTACCTTGAGGATAGAAATATTTGCTAACATTTATGTAGCATTTTAATGTAAGCGAGGCACCTTAATCTCATTCGCTTTACCCCATTCTTACAGAAGAGAACACTGAAGGTTAGAAAGGTTATATAACTTGTCTAGACTAAGCATCTAAGGCAAGATTGAAACTCAGGTCTTCCTGACTAGGCATCGAATATTCTATGCACCCCTCACAGGCCATATTGCCACTATAAGTAAAGAGTGATGGGAGCTTTGTCCCAGTTGGTGCACTAAAAATTATAGAAAGTTCTGAATAAAAAATTTCTATAGCACTCTGAGGATCGCAAAGCACTTTACAAATACATCTCATTTTATCCCGGAAAGAACCCTGCCTTTATTATCTCCATATTACAGATGAGGTAGACAGAGGCTTCCCAGAGTCACAAGCTAGCAAGTATCAGAGGTAGGATTTGAATTGGGGTATCCCTTGACTCCCCAAATAGGGTCACAAGAATCAGACACAACTGAGAATGACTCAACAACAACATAAATTCCTGACTCCAGGTCCAGGTCTACCTGCCGCAATATCCGGCTACCTCGCAGTTCTAAAGCAGCACGGAAATAATTTAGTTTAGTGCCTAATTTGCAACCACCTTCCTCTTTCCTGGGTATCGTCAGAAATATGTTTTGTGTTACTTACCCTGGGTACAAAAAGTGCTGGTTACTATTGTAGGAGGGGGTCCTTCCTCCATGGAGATCACAACCGTTCTCGATACCTTAGCTCAGTTCAGTTGTTCTTCTGTCTTACCCTTCATGACTCCATTTGGAGTTTTCTTAGTAAAGGTGCTGGAGCGGTTTGTCATTTCCTTCTCCAGCTCATTTTACAGATGAGGAAACTGAGGCAGACAGTGGCTTGCCCAGGGTCACACAGCTAGTGAATGTCTGAGACCAGAGTTGAACTCAGGAAGATGAATCTTCCTGACTCCAGCACTCTATCCACTGCACTATCTAGCTGCCCCTCCGTAATTTATGGAGAAGCTCTTCATAAGTTGTGACAAAAAATTCATCCTGTACTGGCCAGCCTGTTGGTGATGTTGTCTGAGTATCGCTAGGTTGGTCCCATGAAAAGAGAAAGCCCCAGGCTGGTCCTCCAAACCCTTCTAGCTTGGTAAAACCTCAGGGAGATGGTACTTTGTTGGCATAATCTCCAAGACTTCCCAGTCACCTGTATGCCATGATGCCACTGGAGGAGGACTTTGGGGGAAGAAGTCACATGTTCCAGCTCTCAATTCCCTGCTCCCCGACTAATGTGAGCCATACTCTGCAGCTAAATTTCAAACATAGGGCCTGCACCCTCCCACCCACAACAATCTGCAGTGCGGCCAGAACCAGATTAAAATGTAATTGGGAAATATTTAATGAAAATTTTAAAATATATAATAGAACCTAGGTGATATTAATATGTGGTTTTCTAAGTCAATATGAAGTGAGCAGGGATCCTTATAGGTGGTTAAGTGACCCTAGTTTCTATTTGAGGTTGTCACCACTGGTCAAAGGGCCTTCTCTACCATTTTCTTTTTCATTTTTTTGTAAAAATGTATTTTATGGATGCCTTTTGCTTGTACAACAGTCATTTCTGGAAAAATCCCTTCCCCCTTTAGCCTGAACCTTTCTTGTGACAAAGGAACACAGTTAAAATATTTGGTTCAGTGACCACATCTCACTGTGTATACATTTTGCCCTAGTAGTTGCCCATCTTTCTGGCATGAGTAATTGTGATTTTTTAAAACAAGGTCTTCTTTTAAAAATATATTTTTTTCTAATGAACAAAAACTTGTTTTATTTCTTCTCCCTTCTCCCCCACCCCATTGGGAAAAAACAAGAAAAAGAAAAAAACTCTTGTAACAAATATGCATAGTCAAGCAAAACCAATTCCCACATTGGTCATGACCAAAAAACGTCTCCCTCATTCTGCACCCTGAGCCCATTGCCTCTCTGTTAGGAGGTGGGGAGCATCCTTCACCATCTCTACCCTGGGATTGGGGTTGGTCATTTTGTTCATTGGAGTTCTTAAGTCTTTCAAAGCTGAGCAAGCATTGTGTCTTACAGAATGTAGCTGCAGTCTTGGCCCGAGCTTGAGGCTATCAGCACAGGCAGCCTTGTTTGGGGTGGAAAAGCACATTTTTATGACCCACAAGGAAACATGGGAAAGGGGGCCAAACCCATCTTTTGAATTATCCCTTTCACCAACACTTTCCCCAATCCTAAGAGCTCCTCATTTCAATCCACTGATCTTTCCTCTCCTTCCTAGTAGGGCCCTCTTCTTAACTGCTTACCAATTAATGCTTAGAAAGTGTTGACAGATTATCACATCCTGACTTTGCTAAAGGCCTCAAGGGTTTGCCTTTTAAAAGGTGCTCTTGAAGCAATATACAAGCTACAAGTTTGGCTCCAGGGTTTCTTTCTGGTCTGGTCATACATTATTCTTTCACACTCCACATTCCAGTCCAACTGAAATAAAAAATGCTTGTAACTTACTTTGAGGAGAGTCTAAAGTCATAAAAGAATATACATTTAATGGTGGAAATCTCAAGGACCAGATACTTAAGGGGAGTAGGGTCTACTCGGCCCTCAGATCATACTATACTGGTGGCCTCCTATTCTGGTTACTTCTTAATGATGTTCAAGACCCATATTTCTTCATTCAAAAAGACCACACACGTATTAAGTGATTGTTATTACAAGGTATAGACACAGGAGAAGGTACAAAAATAAGTAAGACAGTATCCTTGACTTCAAAGAACTCGCAAGAGAAATGGCATGTGCACAAAAAGATTCCCATAAACACACAATCTAGATATGAACGTGCCACTTGATGGTTCTGAGGAGAGAAAGATTCCTTTAGGCCGAGGGCTCCTGGCAGCTTCACAGAGGTGGTGTTATTTGGTCTTGAGCCTTGAGGGATGTTGGGAAGAAGGATGGTGCATAACCTTTCTCTATGGTCCCTTATGATCAGCTAAAGTATATGGTGGTAAATCTTGGCCCTAGAGAGGAGATGGGGAAGGTATCTCCATCTTTTCCCTTGGAAGTTTAAGGATGATGGGAGCAGAATGTTGCATTCCATGTCAGACATGTGTGACAGTTGTCTTTGTTTTCCTTTGTTAGGAGGGAAGGCACCAAAGAGGGACTGGGATATTTGGGATTGACCATAACATAGAAGAAAAGGAACCAATACAACTTTTAAAATGAGTTAGTCAAGTTTGTGAGGGTTGTAGAGGGTACACTTTGTGTCTTGCTGGGAGATTACAGATCTGACTTTAATGTTGGAAGGGACCTCAGGGCATCTAACACAGACCTGGATTAGAGTCCTCACCCTTCTTTATTTTTAACCCACCAGGGAGTCATCCTGCTTTCGCTTGAAGACTGTTACTGATTCCAGTGAGGGGAAACTTCCTTCTCAAGGGAGACCAGTCTATTTTGAGACAGCTTTCATAACAAAGAAGTTTCTACTCCTCTCCAGGCTGATTTTCCTCTTTGCCATTTGCACCAAACAACTATGTATTTATCTCTCTAACATAACACCTTACCTGTCTGGGCTTCATCTTCTCAGTCTATCAGTCTATGTACAAAGTCCTGCATCTCTAGATTGGGCATTTTACCATCTCTCACCCTCTCATCTCCCTCTCCTTCCTCATCTCCACCTCCTGGCTTCAAGTTCCAGCCAAAATCCCACCTTCTACAGGAAGCTTTCCCTTCTCCCCTTAATTCCAATTAATACAGTGCCTGGTATATAGTGGCAATTTAATAAGTGCTTGTTGACTTGGTTTGTACAAAAGGGGTCTGAGGATGTTATAGACGTCCCATATGATGTCAGAACTAGAAAGGATCTTGGAGACCACCTTGTCCAATCTCTTCATTAGACAATGAGAGAAATGATAATTTCTCTTTTGTATTTAATAATTAATTATTGAATTGAGACCAAAGTTCTTCCTCTTTTCTACTTCCTTAAACAGAAATCAACCAGTATGGGAAATCTTGCTCAAAGACTTACCCAACCTAAGCTCTAATCAAGTACAGTAAAAGAAATTCTAAGTTTGGGCTGATGAGAGGAATGCCGCTCATTGTGTTTACACAGACAAGTCTAGGAAAATGTTGATTCTTCCATTTGTCAGACAGGTGATATGGAAATTAATAAATCTCTTTGACCTAGATTTGGGTGATCCAAGTCACATAACCACAAGACCCTCATTGAAATATAGCCTAGCCCCTCATTGTAATATTTATTCTCTCACTAATTGTTAACCAATCAGGGTTGATTACCACCCTCAGGAATACCTACTCTTCCAAGGGCATGTAAACTGTGAGCCCACTGCCTTGAAGGGTCTTTGGCATTCAAGAGGGCCACTGACCTCTTTTAAATTAATCAACATGCTAGCCTTATTAGTAAAATGATTAAATTACCCAGAAACTATGTCTCTCAAACTTTTTAAATGTCACAACAGATGAGAAAACTGAATCTCAGAAAGGGAAGGGACACAGAGCATATCAGCAGCAGATATTCATGTCTAAAACCTGAAGTCTCGCACCACTACCCTCCCCCTCTTCCCCCTAGTGCTTTAAGAGAGAGAGGAATGTGGATGGGCAGCTCTCCATTGTGAGGGTCATTGACCAGAGAGCTGATGACTTCATAACCATGCCCATATTCTCAGTGAGTATCCTTTCTGTTTCTATTCTTGCCTTCCCTCTCACCGGAATGGTTGAGAGAGTTAATGAGGCAGAACCTGGGATACACCTAATGGTTCCTTCCTGAGTCTCTGATGAATAATTTGCTAGGTGAATCTCTCTCACTGAGCTAGGTGATTTTTCTGATCACTAAAATAAGGGATTATAGTCATTAGATATAATGACTGGCATCACCTTGGTTTTATTTGTGAGAATGGACTATGGACTCACAGTCAATTTTGGATATTGGGCAAAAGGCTGGACTTGGAGACAGAAAGAATTTGATTTTGAATACTGCCTCTAACACCAACCAGCTGAGTGACCTCTGTGAGCCTCAGGAGATCATTAGAGCTACAGTTGGCCCTTCATGGGAAAGCTCTGAGGTTCAAGTGAACTAATGTATGAAAAATGCTTTTCAAACTTTAAAAGAACCATGTATGCTGTTAGGCAGCTAGGGGCACCATAGTACAGAAAGTGCTGAACCTGGAGTCAGGAAGAACTTTGTTCAAATACAGACCCTTACTGGCTGTGAGATCCTGAGTAAGTCATTTAATCTCTCAGTTTCTTCATCTGGAAAATAGGGATAATAATAGCACCTACCTCCAAGAGCTGTTGTAAAGATAAAATGAGGTAATATTTGTAAGACATTTTGCACACCTTAAAATATTATACTGTAATATTATAAATGCTAGCTATCATCAACATCATCATCATCATCATCATCAATAAATCAACTAACAGGCATTTATGCTCAACGCTGAGAATTTATCTGGGAATAGAAAGAAAAATGAAATAGTCCTTGATCTCATGGAGCTTACATTTTAATGGGAGAGACATCTGTCTATCTATCTATCCATTTATCCATCTATCTATTAATCTATGAACCCATCTATCTACTAATCTATGAACCTATCTACTTATCATCCATCTGCCTATTTACCTATAATCTGTCTACCTACTTGTCTATCTGTGTACCTATCATCTATCTGCCTAGCTATCTGGATGACTACCTATCTATCCATCCATCAATCTATCATCTATCTACCTACTTGTCTATTTATTTGTCTGTCTGTATCTCCCTCTCTCTCCCTCCCTCCCTCTCTCTCTCTCTCTCTCTCTCTCTCTCTCTCTCTCTCTCTCTCTCTCCATACAGACTAATCACAAAGCAAATACAAGGTAGGTTACAGAGGAGCGCATAAGCAGATGGGGGAGATCAGGAGAAGCTTCAAGCTTTAATATCCAATGAGGTCATAAACGTAAAGTACTTTCTTAACCTTGAGTGTTGTCGATGGTGGTTTTGATGATGCAGAAAGTAGAGCTTCAGCTGAGCCTTAGAGGATATAAGTGATTCTACAAGAACCACTATCATTGGGTCCAACTGCTACAATCTGCACATAAGGAAAACGAGGCTCTCAGAGGAGGGAAAATGACTTGTCTACGGTTGCACAACTAATTGGTGATCACCCTGAGTCAAGAACCCAGGGTTTTGGACTCCCAGTTCAATGCACTTTCCGTTATGGAAAAAATACCAAGCAATGCATATGACCCCGACCCTAGGAGCTAATGGTCTAGAATAGCAGTTTTCCAAGTGGTCTGGGATCCCTAGGGATCCCCTTTTAGGGAGTGCTTGAGGTCAATAATACTAAGGAGTTTAAATTTCTAATATGGTAAATATCAATAGATATAACACACACAAGCAAAAGCTTTAGCAGGGGGTGGGGGGTCCCCAATGATTTTTTATAACTATAAAGGGGTCCTGAGACCAAAAAGTTTGAGAACCACTGTCCTGGAACATACTATTATGACTATAGGAGAACTAGGCACACTACCCAGGGATATTTTCTAATGTTACTTTTTACAAATATTTTCAATGTCAGAAAATTCTGTAATGTCAAGTCCCAATGGTTGCAGTGAAGTATTGTGTTCAGCTCACTTTGGGAAGGCCTGTGGTAAACTGGACAGGATGGAGAGGGACCTTGAGACCATGCCATGTAGAAGTCTACTGGAGGAACTGGGGATATTTTGTAGAATGTAAATAAAATGTAAGCTCCTTGAGGGCAGGGACAGTACTATTTTAGTATTTTTATCCCAAAGTGCCTAGCACTGTGCCAGGAACACAGTAAGGCGCTTGGTAAATGCTTATTCACTGGTGGATGGATGTCTAACCTGAAGAGAAGACTCAGGAGGGACATGGTGATTGTCTCAGAGTATTTGGAGCCTTGTCATATGGAAGACTCATTCTGCTTGGTCTCAAGAACTAGGAGCAATATGGAAGCTGCAAAAAGTCAAATCGAGGTTTAGTGTAAGGAATAGCTTCCTAAGGATTAGAGCTATCCCATAGTGGAAGGAGACACCTTGGAAGGTGGTCATTCTCTCCTTGCTGAATATCTTCAAGCAAAACCTGGATGACCACTGAAGGAGTATGTATTGGAAGAAGTTGCTGTTCAGTTACAGATTGGACAAGCTGGCCTTTGAGGGCCCGTCCAATTTTGAACTTTTATGATTCAGGGGAGCTTCCGTAAGATGGTTATGCTCTGAATCCTAGGAGCCAAAATATGGAAGGGAGCTTGAGGTCATCTAAACCAATCTAGATCTGAAGCTCAAATCCCTTCCGTGACCTCCCCAGCAAGTGGACTGCAGCCATCACTTGAGGAAGCACCATCACTGTGTCCAACTGCTACAATCTGTAGATAAGGAAAATGAGGCTCTCAGAGGGGGGAAATGACTTGTCTAAGGTCACACAACTAATTGGTGATCACCCTGAGGCAAGAACCCAGGGCTCTGGACTCCTAGTTCAATGCTGGACACAAAACTTTAAATAAGAGAAGGGTGCAATTGTACTTAAATACTACTCTTACTGCACCCTCAGATAAAATTATTTTGTCTTCCTCATTATGCTGCTAACTGATGGTGAACTTACCGTTCACTAAAATTTCAAGATCTTTTTGCTGCTCTCCATTCATATTTCCTTCACCCAGTACTAGCACGGTTGACTTTTTGAACCCAAGCATGGGACTTTACATTTATCTCTATTAAATTTCAACTTATATTGTATAGACATTGTTATAGACAGGTGAGTAGTTTTCAACTCCAGATTCTTGCATTCACTATGTTCTGCTGCCATCTTGATTTTATCAACCACTGATAAGTCCTCGATCAAATCATAGATAAAAACATACAATCAAAGGGAGCCAAGGACAAGGCCTTGAAGGGTCACACTGCCAATATACCTTTAGATTTACATGGATTGTCACTGGGTCCACATGGTTGTGCTATAATCTAGTACCCATCTCCTCTTGTGACCAAGGGCACCATGAAAGACTTGGTCAAAGGCCTTGTTCATCTTCTGAGCTATGAACAAATAGCCCCTAAACATGGAAGTATTATTACTTTAAATAATGGGTATGTCTGGATGTGTTAGGAGGCAAAGTAGTTTAAGCACTTTTAAAATAAGTTTTTATTGAATTTTCTGTTTCTTACCTCACCATAGTTATCCCATGTATCTTGGCCTCCCAGACAGCAATCTCATAAACAAATAGTATTTTATAGAGAGGAAAAAACAGGATAACTGACAAATACATTTAAAAAGTCCAAAAATATGTGCAATATGTAACACCTATACACATCCCATGAAGGGGTAGAGAGGTGACACCTTCCCGTATCTCTTCATTTGAATATTGCCTTGATCTTTATAATTTTGCTGCTTTTATTTTTTATTTTCTTATTATTTAGTTCTTTTCCATTTACATTGTCCTAGTTACTGTATATTGATTTCTTGGCTTTGTTGACTTCACTCTACAAGAGTCATAGACATCTTTCCTTGCTTCTCTGTTTTCATCACACTCATCATTTCTTATAGCATAGTTATATTCAATTACATTCATGTATGACAGTCATTTAGTATTTTCCCAAGTGATGGGCATCTGTTTTGTCTCCAATTCTTGGCTGTCACAAAAAGTGCTTCTATAAATATTTTGGAGTATATGGGGACTTTTTCTTATTGATGGCTTCCTCGGGATATAAGTTCAGTAATGGAGTCTCCGGTTCAAAGGGGACAGATATTTGAGTCATTTTATTTGTGTAATTCTAAATTGCTTTCCAAAATGGTTGTACCATTGCCAAGTTCCCCTCCCACTGACTATTGTCATTTTTGGTCATTTTTGTCAATTGGCAGGGTGTGAAGTGAAACCTCAGGGTTGTTTTGATTTGAGTTTTTCTTATTATTAGTGATTTAGAGCACTCTTTCATGTGATTGTGAATACTTTACAATTCTTTTGAGAACTGTTTGTTCACATCCTTTGAGTAATCTATTGGAGAATGGCTTTTAGTCATACACACATTTATTTATTTATCATTTATGTAACTTGGATACCAAACCCTTATCAAAATTATTCGACACAAAGATGTTTTCCCCATTTGTCCCACCTTCTTATCCTCCACGCATTAATGCTGTCTGTGCAGAAGCTTTTCCATTTCAGGTAATCAAAGTAATCTATTTTATCTTTTGTAATTCCCTCTCTCTTGCTTGGTTAGAGATCTCCTACCCATAGCTGTGAAAAGTTAATCAGCATTTATTAAGGGTCTACTATATGTCAGGCACTGTCCTAAGTGCTGGGGCCACAAGAAAAGACAAAAGCTAGTCCCTGCTCTCAAGGAAATCACTGTTTAATGGGGGACACAACATGCAAACAGTGATGTACATACAAGATACGTACAGGACAAATTCGAGGTAACAAATAGAGGGAAAGCACTAGCATTAAGGGGAGTCAAGAAAGGCTCCTCATAGAAGATAGGATTTTGATTGGAATGAGAACGCTAATAGCTATCCAATCTCTTCGGCTAGAGCTTTGGAAAAAGTTCATTCTCCCTTTGCCTTGGTCACTCTAACACCTTGTTTAGGTTGAATAGTGAGCAGAAAGATCACAGGATCATAGGAAAGTGACCTAGAGATCCAGTCCAATGCCCTCATCTTACAGATGGGAAAACTGAGCCCCAGAGAATTTAAATGACATTCCCAAAGTCATAGTCCCTAAAATAGCAGAGCTGAGATTCAAGCCCAATGCTTTTGATTGAAAATCCAGATGGGCAGCTCCACCATTTAGGAATCTTTTGTGTAAAGAAATTGTAAGTTTTTTTTTTCTAAATGATACCATGCCTTTTAGACATATAACTATAAGGGGGCACTTAAAAAGCAATTGGGCACACTGGATGGACGGACCCATCAAACCTGAGCTAAACTAGATAGAACACATTTGCATAATTGAGTTCAAGTTCCAGCTCTAACCACCTGAGTGATCTTGGCTAAGTCGTTTCCCTCTAGGGGCTAGTCTTGGATGAACTCTGAGGTCTCTTCCAGTTTCAGAGCTATGATCCTGTGAATCTATGACCCACTTGGCCTCAGTTTCCTCATTTGTAAAGCAAGGGGGTTGGACTAACTGACCCCTAACATGAGCTCTAAATCAATGACTTTATGGCTGGATAATGTCTCTTCTGAGTCTGTGATTCTGCGATCTCGGATTGGAAGCACAAATAGAGATGTTTTTAGGTGCTGGGAACTAGATATATCTGACCTCCACAGGAAGGACAGGGCAGTAATTGTTATTACAAAGGAGGTCGGCAAGCCTTTGAGCAGGACTAACCTTGGTGCTGTCAAAACCAAGGTTGTTTTTTTTTTTAATGGAATGAGATTGTTTGGTTTTTGTTCGTCTTTTACAAAAGCTTGATTTATTTGCTTCCTATTTTAAATCATGCTTGTGTCAAATAGCTCAATCTGGAAAAGAAGTTGAGAGCCCAACTTGGGGCTGGACTCCCAAGGGGTGATGGGATGGGCCCTCATGGGCCACAATGACCTCTGTGACTCAAGCGAAGTCTGCCATGCAAATGACTGAATCTGAGGACAATCTCCCTGTTTATCTTAACTTGGAGCCAACTCTGCATCTTAAAAAACAGAAATAAGAGCTAGTCTTTTCTTTCTTTGCTGATAATGCAACCAATCCTGTAACAACCTATAATAATAAGAATTGGTTTTTTAACATAAAATTTTACTAAATCTATCCTTAGGTGCAAGGTGGGATATATGTGTGTGTGGGGGGGAGGGGTGAGGACCCAGAGATTTCATCAGAATAGGAGCCTCCCAGCGTGGAAACTTCCTTTACTGCTGCAGAATGACATTCAGCAAATGCCAAGAGGGCACAAGGTCCTTTGGATCCCAGTTTTCTCCTTGCTATGTTCCCCTGGGCTTCTTGCCAGTAATGACTAGACTGGATAAAGATCACAGTGTGGAAGGGCATCACACATATTGGTCCACTTGCAGGGGTAGAGCCCCCCAACATTATACAGACCCAGAGTTGAAAGACACTTTGGAAATCATCTGGTCCAATACCATCATTTTACAGATAGGTAAACTGAGGCCATGAGGAGAGAAGGGGCTTGTCAAAGTCACATGGTGGTGAAACTGGGAACTGATGTCAGGTTAGATCCTCTGATTCCTTGTGCAGTTTTTTTTTTTTTTTGAAGGCAGCTGACTTGTGAAGTGTAGAGAGCGTTGAGTTCAAATCCAATCTCAGACACTTACTAGCTGTGTGACCCTGGGCAAGTCACTTAACAATGTTTGCCTCGGTCCCCTCATCTGTAAAATGAGGATAATAATAACATCTATCTCCCAGGGTTGTTGTAAGGATCACATGAGATAATCATCATAAAGCACTTAGCACAGTGCCTGGCACATAGTAGGTCCTTACTAAATGCCTATTGTTGATTGCTTGCCAGAACGAGGGGATTTCTGATTCAGATAAGGGTTGATCTAGATGCCCTCTGAGGTCCTGGTGATATGCAAAAGTAAGCAGCAGACCCACAATGAATCTTCCTGATGAGTATTAGAAAAGGCAGGAGGGGCAGGAGACCTGAATGCTAATCTTGGTTCTATCTCCAGCTGGCTATGTAACCATGACTTAATTTTTCTGAGCCTCAGTTCAATCCCTGTAAAGTAAAAGAGCTAAAGTAGATGGTCTCCAAGGTCCATCCCTGCTCCTGTGTGTATAAATATGTGTATGCACATTCATACATGTGCATAAATAACAAGGGTATGCTGGTAAAGGTTTTGTAACCAGCTCCCTCACTCCCTCCAGACATTCCTGTATACAAGACACACTTTTAAGTGTTATTGGCGTTAAACACTATTAATCTTTCTCTGTGATTAATTATTAATATTTCTCTATATTATTAATATTTCACTATCACGTTCTTAGCTCTAAGCAATCAACAAAACAGTAAATCAAACCCTGCTTTGGAGTTTGCCCATTTCTGAGATGCAAATGCTCATGCTGACAATTTAACAAGCTGGCTCCAGCCCATACTCACATACACATATATGTGTCTCTACATACTTACACATACCACATTTACATATGTGTATATACAAGCACATACATGTACATATATGCATACGCATATTTATGTGTGTTACTTATAGGACTGGGCTTGGGATTTCATTGCTATCAGGTGCTCCCAAAGAGAAAACTCTCCTTACCAGTGCAGATCAGGCCCAGCTCTGTGATTTATGTCTGGGAGTGGTTCTGGGGGCACTGAACAGTGGAGGAGTGTGCCCAGGGTCCCACAGCCAGTGTGTTACCAGGTGAGAGGAGACCCTACCTCTTCGTGACTCTACAATCCATGTCATATATCGGGTCTCACGTGACATTCACCAAGGGGAAGAAGACTTCTAGCTATGAACCAGTGTCCTCATGGCCATGTTTATTCACAGATGTATCTTCTGACTTATCGAGTCACAGTCAAGCTTTGGGATCATCTCATTCGAATTCTGCCTTTTACCGATGAGGAAATAGGCTCTTTCCAATGCCAAGACCTGATGTGAAGATTCCATGATTCCGTGATTCCGCCATTCCAAGGTCGGCCAGAGAAATCCTGAGCCAACGCGCTTCTTGTTGCTAGGGTTGGAGGAGTATTTCTATAGTAAACAAGACCTTGGTCCCGAGAGATTGCCCCCAATGCCTCTGTATACAAACCTGACCCCATTCGGTTTACCTGCAAACTGTGGGTATTAAAGCCCTAACAATGAATTCTTTATAGGCAGGTGGAACATTCCCAGACCAAGCAGCCCATCTCTCTGCCTCAGAAAACAACTTGCTTTTAGTTTGGAAATGGCCTGCTACCTTCGTTCAACCAATCCTGGATGTCAGGATGTGGCCGCTCCCTCCCCTGGGGCCAGGCAGTCCAACCCTGCCTTCCTATTCTGGGTAATCCCCTTCCATCTCCTTCCATGAGCAGGGTGGAAGATCTAGCCATTGTCCAGGAGGTCTTTGTCTGGATCATTTAAAATATTCTATGGGTACTAATGCAGCACTCAAACTACTCATCTGATTTCTTCTGCTTTTGGGACATGATCAGCCCACTTCCTTATCCAGTCATCTGTAGCCTTGATGGTGCTTTTGATACCCTATGTGGAGCACAAATCATCCTCGGTAATAGGCTTCTTACCCCCACCTCTGGTATCTCTAGCCCAAAAGATCACCTACAGTTTTGATTTTTCTGACAGTCGATCAAATCGATAATCACTTATTAAGCACCCTCTACACGTCAGGCACTGTGCTAAGCACTAGACATATAAGATTAGACAGGTGGCAAATGAATATAGTGCCAGACCTGGAGTCAGAGGATCTAAGTTAAAGTCTGGTCTCAGACACTAGTTGTGTGGTCCTGGGGAAGTTACTGCATCGCTGCCAGTTTCCTTATCTACAAAATGGGGATAATAATAAGCACTTTCCCGGGTTGTTGTGAAGATCAAATGAGATTATTTGTAATGTACTTTGCAAGTTTTAAAATACTATATGAATGCTAGTTGTTATTATGTAATGTTATATAATAATTACAAATGGGTTAGATACATGAGTATCCTAATACTTATTCAATTACAAAAAAACCCACCAATTATTTTATCCACCAGGGCAACAGTCTCCAGAGCATTATATGTATGTGTGTATATTTATATATTATGCATATATAAATATACACACATGCATACATCAAACATTTATGCCAGAATAGCAACTGGACCATTGGACCAGTCCAAATGGTCCTTGGATCACTTCTATCTGAATTCCACCAAAAATATGAGAATAATGATAGTTAACTTTCATGGAGAATCAGTCATTAAGTCAACAAGCACTTAATAAGTACTATGTGCCAGGCAATCTGTTGGAAAAGACAGAGGGAAAAGACCATGTTGGCCTTGGTAAGAAGGATCGCCCCTTCATGTGATACAGGAACGAAGGATAAGATGGTGAGAAGATACTTGACTGATGAGAGTTGAGAAGGAGGGGAGTAGGAGTTCTCAGCAAGCGGCTGCCGTTTTTTTTTCCCAGAAGACTTCCCCAAGCAAAATGGGTGAATGAGAACAATGTGTTCCAATGGCCATGAAGGCAGCTGAAGCAGAAATTGTAGAACACTTCGAGTTTGGTCAAACCTCGAAGATACCAAGGTCATCCACTGCATTCCGAACTGACTTTGATCTTGCCACTGGATTTCAATGACTTTGGAAGACAGCGTAAGGCTGACTTTTGTATAACTCTGCCTCACTTAAATCCAGTTCACACACAAGTCAGGATGTCACCTGTGATGTCATCGGTCCTCTTCAGAAACAAGGGATGAATAATGACAACAGTGAGGTCCTCTTTAGCAGAGACATTGGGAGGAATCTTGAGGAAAGACAAGATTTGGAGAAGGCACTGTGGAGAATGGAGAGTAAGACAATCAAGGGGGAGTAGAATGACTTTTCATCTAGGTTTTCATGACATTGCTTTCTCCTGGTTCTTCTGACTGTTCCTTTGAACTCTCCTTTGCTGGATTTTCCTCCATGCCATGCACACCAACCAAAGGTGTTCCCGAAGGCTCTGTCTTGGGCTCTTTTGTCCTTTTTCTATTTTAGGGATTCTTAACTTTGGTCCCATGGACCACCTTGGGTCCTTGGATAGATTTCAGGGGGTCTTAGAAAGTGGATAGGAAAACTACATATTTAATTCAACAACATTCATTTTTTTCATTTAATAACATTATTCTGAGAAGGAGTCTATAGGCAGTGAACACCTCCATGCAGATCCATGATTCCCAGATCCATATATCTAGCCTTAGTATCTCTGTTGAACTGGTCACATTATCATCTGCCTTTTGAATGTCTCCAACTGGATGACTCATAGGCATGTCAAACTCAACATGTCCAAAATGGAACTCATCATCTTCCCTCTCAAACCTTCCCTTGTTCTTAACTTCTCTATTACCCTTGAGGGCACCACTATCCTCCTATATACCCAGATTCACAACCTCCATGTCATCCACGACTCTAATGGGTTGCCCAAGTGAATTTTCTAAAGCATAAGTCTGACCATGTCACCGCGCCCCCCCCCCCATCTCTTCAGTAAGTTCCAGGGACTCCCTGGTGCCTCCAAGAGCTCATCACAACTTAGTCCCTTCTTACCTTTCCTGAACTCTTACCTGTTACTCCCCTCTACGTATCCTACAATCCAGCTAGACTCTGTGCCTTCATACTGGTTATTACTCATGCCTGGAATGCTCTCCCTGATCACCTCTTCCACTTAGTTTCCCTGGCTTTCCTCAAGCCTCAGTTCAGGAGCCCTTTCCCAGCATCCCCACATGTCTCTCCCAACTCCCTTTCCCATTGTCTCTTGTCTGCTCTGTATATATCTTGCATGTATCTTGTTATTTACAATAATGGGAAGAAATCCCCCAGTAGATTGTTATCTCCTTGAGGGCATGGACTGCCTTATGCCTTTCTTTGTATTAAAGATGGCCTCTGGGATCCCTTCTGGCTCTTAATCTAGGATCCTGTGGTCATTTAAGGAATGACTCAAGAAGAGATATGTACTCCCTCCTCTCAGCCCCCAAATATTGCTATGTGCCACCTCCAACGGGAAACCTTTCTCCATCTCTCTAGTCATTCTTTACCTCAAATTAATTTGTGTTTGCTTATCTGTTTCCATGTCATATCCACCCCATTGTTCTTTGAGTAAAAGGATGGTTTTTTTCATTCTGTCTTTGTATCTCTAGCCCTAGCACTGTGACCTGCGCATAGTAGGCATGCAATTGGAATGTTGTATGTTAGATTTGGTCATCAGATTTGCTTCACTATCTTTGTTACAACAGAGAGTGCATGTGGGGGTGGAGAGATGGAAATCAATCAACAAGCATTTTAAAGTACCTACTATGTGCCAAAGGCTGTGCTAGACCCCGTGGATACAAAGACAAAAATGAAACAAATCCTGCCCTAAAAGAGCTTACATTCTATCGAGGGAGACAACTTAGGTATGAAAGTAGACACAGAATAAATGCAAGATTGTTTGAATGGGAAGGCTCTTTCAACTGGTGGGGGAATCAGGAAAGGCCTCAAGAAGGAGCTGGAGCCAAGATGTGAAGGAAACTGAGGATTTATCCTAAAGGCAGAGGGAAGGTGGGAGGGCATTCCTTTGGGAAATGAATACAGCATAAAAACCAGAAATCAATGAAACTTTAAGAAAATGAACTCAAAATCTTTTTTACATGAAATCCAGAGCTGAGGAAAAGTAGTTTATAAAAACAACTGCCCCCAGAGTCAGAAATTGTTAAGGTCCTTTCATATTTATGGTGACACTATGTGTTGAACAGACCGAATTATTTAAAGAGGATGACTTCCCTGTGGTTGCGGAGTGATGTGTTTGATGTTAAAAGCATAAAAATTACACCATGGGATAATAACCTCTCTCTGATCAGTGATGAAGAGGCCCGGACCCCCTCGGCTAATCTATGTGGAATATTCAGACTTAACATCACAGAGCTCATTTTTTACTAAGCCTGCTTGTTTTTTTTTTTTAAACTGCAGTTTTGATAGATTAATTTATTCCCACAAGTGAAAACATTTCAAACGGAAACATCGAAGTCATGGAAAATAGGGCAAACCTGCTTCCTAATGTTTAAGGTTATTCAGGGATACTTTCAAAGGGGAAATCATGAGTTTGGCAACTATTTAAGGGAAACTTTACGGTCACTAGTTGAAAAACTAATCTTTTCTTCCTTCTCTCCCTTCCTTACTTCCTTCTTTCCTTCCTTCTTTCCTCCCTCCCTCCCCCTCCTCCTCCTCCTCCTCCTCCTTCTTCTTCTTCTTCTTCTTCTTCTTCTTCTTCTTCTTCTTCTTCTTCTTCTTCTTCTTCTCCTCCTCCTCCTCCTTCTCCTCCTCCTCCTCCTCCTTCTCCTCCTCCTCTTCCTCCTCCTCCTCCTCCTCCTCATCCTCCTCCTCATCCTTCTCCTTCTACTACTACTTCTTCTTCTTCTCCTTTTCCTTCATCATCATCATCATCATCTTCTTCTTCTTCTTCTCTTTCTCCTTCTTCTCCTCCTCTTCCTTTTCCTTTTCCTCCTCTTTTTTCTATTGAGTGCATTTTTATAAGCTAAAGAGCGCCAAATTCAGGGAAACTTCAGAGAGATGGACAGACATAACTAGGAGAGGGTGAATGGGTCTCTGCCTCAGGGTGCTGACATAGGAAGGTGTATGAACAACCAGCCCTTGTCTAGCCTTGAACTGTCATTCCTTCTAGTTGTCTCTATGATTGTTTTGTCCCCTCCTCCTCTGTAAAGACAATACTTTGTCTCCTCGGTTGCGTTAACTTAACCTATTTTGAGGAAAAATAAAAAAAAAACCTATTCCCAATGGCTCTCTTCTCCTCACCCTCAAGGTTGTTACTCCTTTCCCCAGTTTTTGGATCCTGCTTGACTTACAAACTCCTTTTCCTCTCTCCTGTTATCTCGTTATGTAACCATTTCCCTCTTTTTCTTTTAGTTGAGTTGTCTTTGTTGTTCAGTCCTTTCAGGTTTTAGTTGTATTCAACTCTTCGTGATCCCATTTGAGGTTTCTTTGGCAGAGATACTTGAGTGGTTTGCCATTTTTTTCTCTAGATCATTTTACAGATGAGGAAACTGAGGTAAAACAGGGTTAAATGACTTGCCCAGGGTCTGAAGTTGGATTTGAACTCAGGTCTTCCTGATTTCAGGCCTGGAACTCTATCCACTGCACCACCCAGGTGCCCTCTTGGTTAAGTAAAGTAAAATTTCCATCTTCTTCCTTCAACTTGGTTTGTTCACTATTTTTAATTTTTTGTTCCTTTTTCTAAAAAAAAAAAAAGGATTTCCTTCCCTCATTCTTGTCATTGTTTCCTCTTCTTTTTTCTTTCTGTTCTAGACTTTTATTCCTAGATTCATGACCATTATACTTATTTAATCCTTTTTTCATCTCTGCATTCCTCATGGTACTAAGGCCAATCAGTTAGTCAGCTACAAAGAATGTATTAATTGCTTACTACATGCCAGGCACTGTCCTAAGTCCTGGAGATACAAAGAAAGGCTATATGTGTATGTATGTGTGTATGTGTGTGTGTGTGTGTGTGTGTATAAATATGAGTTCTCAGTCTAAGGGGGGAGATAGCATGAAACAACTATGCACAAACAAGATACATATACATACATACATATATACCTACATATGGTTGGCTCTTGTCCTTCGTTCTCAAAGAGGACCAAAACGACATTACTATGTTAGAGTCAAGTTCTGATGCATGGCTGTGGCTGATCAGACCAATACGAGCTCAGAATACTCTACCATAGGCCAGGCACAAATAGTCCATGTGAACATTTGGGGCGCATTCTCTAAATCTGTGCACTGTGTGTTTCTTTTGAATTAACATATGTACATACATACATATACACACGCACACACATCTACATATTAGAAATTGAAGATATAACCTCAGAGAACAGGCACTAAGACCAGGAAAGACTTCATGCAAAAGGTAAGACATTAACTGAGACTTGGAGGAAGCCAGGGAAGAGAAGAGGTAGACAGGAGGAGGGAGAGCATTCTAGATATGGACCACAGCCGGTGAAAAATCCCTGGCATCAGGAGGCATGAGGAACAGCATGCTGGCCCCTGTCATTGGATCTCA
>CM053623.1:17732328-17750768 GCA_028646595.1 Phalanger gymnotis
ATCCCCTAATTTGCCTGGGCTATGTCTGTTAAGCGATAGACTTTTCCCTTTCTGAATTATGTTCTACCTATGCCTGAAACACAAGTCTGAACAGGGCTCCCATTCCCTCATCCCTCCCCTCTCCAAAATATTCAGTGGCTCCCTATTACTTCGGGGATAAAATCAGTCCTCTGGCTTATTATATTGGGAGCTCTCTACCATCTGGGTCTTACTTATCTTTCCAGTTTGATTCCACACTATTCTCTTTCACTCTCTTTGTTCCAGTTAAACTAATTTATTAGCCTTCCTCCTCTCTGCCCTCCCCCCACCAGTCTCCATGTAGGACATTCCATTCCATACCTTTGCATAGGAAGAAGTGGTAATCCATGTCTGGAATGTGTCCCTAAAACCATAGTCTAGGTGTCACCTCCTACAGGAAGTCTTCTCTGATTCCCATGACTCACTGGCCCTGGACCTTTGGAAATTACTTTATATTTGCTTGTATACCTGCTGTAGTCTTCCCAGGAGGAACTGGATTAATTTTGGGTAATTTTACTATACATTATTACATAATTAAATACATCACTATAAGGCAGGCATAGAAGGCAGCCTTAAGTAGATCTGTCGTAGAGGCCCAGGAGTGGGGCAAACCTGAGTTCAGATCTCGGCCTCAGACACTCACTAGCTGCATGACCCTGGGCAAATCATTTCACCCTGTCTGCCTCCGTTTCCCCATCTGTAAAATGGCCTGGAGAAGGAAATGGCCAACCACTCCAGAATCTTCACCAAGAAAACCCCAAATGGGGTCATGGAGAGTCATGACAACAACAATTTATCTGCAAGACACTGCAAGACCCTGGGGATAAGAGGCCCCAGGTCCCAACTCAAGGCATTTGCTAACTAAGAACAGTCTATCTTCTATACCCAATATCTAGCATAGGACATTCAATTCAACAACATGCATTATTGTCAGCCCAGAATATTCCCTAATGGAAAATCTTAAAATGTAATGGTATTTCCATTCATCTGACCAACATCTGTTAAGTGATAACTACAGCTCACCTCCTGGGGAAGCTTTTAAGGATCCTCTCCTGGTTCTTTCATGGTCTTTTTCCCTTCTCAAATTACTTGGGATTTACTTTCTTCTTTGCCTTTTGTCTTCTCCCATGGAATATGACTTCCTTGAGATCAAAGACCATTTTGTTTTGGTCTTTGAGTTCCTGGTGCCTAGCAAGGTAACTAACTGCTTATAATAGCTAGCATTTATAGTGTTCTTTAAGGTGAAGTGTGAACTATAAAGCCATTTGGACAGCTCCTACCCCTGGTTGATTGATTGGACTAATGGGTTCAAGTGCCCTCTCCGCCCCATTATCAGCTGTGTGACCTTAGGCTTAGTTTCTTCATTATCATGGTAGAAAGAGCACTTTGCTCCAGTGTCAGAGGAGATGGGTTCGAATCCTTCCTCTGGTGCATACTACCTGTGACCTGGAGCGGTTCATTTTACTTCCTGGGGCCTCGGTTTCCTCATCTGTAAAAGGAGAACATTGGACCACAAGGCCTCTGAGGACCTTCTGTCTCTAGTTTTATGATTTATTAAAAAACAAAAAACCAACAGAAAACAAATCAAAAGGATAAATGATGACTGCCCATCTGCCTCTTGGGAGAGATAGGGTTTTGCAAACTGCCTTCAGCGTGGATGTGCAAAGGTGGCCATCCTCTCCCACCCCCATGGTCAGTTCTGAGCCAGGCTGATCATGAACTGACCTCCTGTAGCAATCCCAAGGAACGCCACAGCTGAAGGCAGCCAAAAGCTCGGGCCACAAAGTCTCTGGAAGCCCAAGCTTCATTTCCCCAGTCTCTCTCACCCTTATTCATATCAGGTTCTACTGAAGCCCCCATCCAAACTGAAGGAAACCCCAGAAACAGAGCTGCAATAGGACCAACACACACCTGTTAGTCACTGTTCTGGAGCCTGGAGATAGGGCTGGGGACAATCTCATTTGGTATAGGGAACTCCCATTGGGGAAACTCCATCTACTAGTTGAGGTGGGCTATTTCTCTGTCACTTAGATAGACTTTTAGAGAGATTCCTGGGGCACTGAGTGACTTGTCCAAAATCACTCAACCAGTTCATGTTAGAGTGTGCCCTGAAGCCCCAGGTCTTCCTGGTTCCAAGGCCAGCTCCCCACTCCCTCCTCTGTCTTCATTGTTCCCTACCTTGTGTTATATTTACCTGGTCACTTGTCATATTTTTAGCTCCCACTCCACCAACTAAGATATAAACTCCATAAAGGTAGAGATTGTCTTTGCATCTGCAGGACCTAACATTTTATTTATTAATAAATATTTATTAGATTGGATTGAGGCACCTAAGGCCAACAATAGGAAAACTTTCAGGCCCATCCCAGTTCTTTGGCCTCTGACCAATCTCCCCCCTCCCCCTCCTCCTCATCCCCTACTTCTAGGCCTGCCTCCTTCTCCCTAAGGGCTCCACTTGGAGGCAGGCTCTGGCCAGGTGTCAACATTGCCTTTCACTAGAGGAATGTATCCGGTTTGGCAGCTCTCTAGATGAGTCTAAAATACTTTTACCTGTGAGGGGTGCAAGACGTTGCTATAAAAAGCTCCATGCCAAATTCATAAAAACCTTTCAGCTTCATTTATCCTAAGGTTGGGGTGGGTATGTTTTTTGTAACCAGGGTCACTGACCTAGAGGGAGAGAAAAAATCAATTGAAGATTAGAAACACACACACACACACACACACACACACACACACACACAATCCAATTCAATTTGAGAGAGGTTTTCTTTCTTTTTTTAAATCCTTCCAGACAGAAAGGTCATTCTATTACCTGCTATCTAAGTTAGGAACAGGGAACAAGACCAGAACTCTATGTAATTATAATGACCAAGTTTGGCCCAGAAGGAGAAAAAAAGAAAAACGGGCACGTTCCCTCCTTTTTCTGCTGAGGCAGGGGACCATGGGCGTGAAACGAAGCACGTCCAGTCTGCTGATATGTTGGTTTTACTAAACTTTTTTTTTCCTTTCCTTCTCTTTCTAGTTGTTGGTTACAAGAGATGGTTCCTTGGGGAGAGGGAGGAAGTATATATTTGGAAATGGAGGGGATGCAAGAGCAAACCATATCAACAAAAATGGGGAAAAAACCAAACACTTTATTGAATAGGACAACAAGGCTAAATAAAACACATCAGTTGTATTTTTCTGCCAAGAAAGAGAGAGAGAGAAGGGAGGAGAGAGAGAGAGAGAAGGGAGGAGAGAGGAGGAGGAGGAGGAGGAGAAGGAGGAGGAAGAAAAGGAGAGGAACAAAGAGGGAGGAAGAGGAAGGTGGAGAGACAATGGATTTTAAGATGATTTAGCTGGAAACCACAAGGAAATGGGGACCTTTGGTGTGGTGGGAAACGAAAATGAACCATTTTTGACCCCTCTTCCTGCCCCTTAATTCTTTAATTTCTAGACTCCACTTTGCCAGGACTAAGCAGGGTCAGAGTTCACACCTTAACTGCCATTTTGGGGCCAACTCAGAGGATTCTAGATTGAGATCTGGAAGGAACCTTGTCCAACCCACCCATTGACTAGATGAGGAGACAGGTCACACAGATAGTGGCAGAGGCTGAATTCAAACCCAAGACCTCTGACTCCAAATCCTCTTCCATCACAATCCTCTTTTTTTCCGGGGTGCCCAGAGGCTGAGTAATCTGCCCAGGGCCATACATCCAGTATATGTTGGAACTGGTACTTGAACCCAGGACTTCCTGAAGCCAGGACTAACTCTGCTAGCCCATGTTTCTTTCACTCCTTCTGCCTTCTGTTTCTTTCTCTCTCTTCCTACCAAGGCAATGAGCTTTAGCAACAGAGGGCCAAAAGAGCTTGAGCCAAGGGATGGAGTTTTGTACCTCTTTTCCGTGTTCCAACAACACGTACAACTTGGCCCGCACTTAGGTCCAGGGCCCCATTCAGGAAGCAAGGTCCCCTCTGCAGATGCAGGACCAGACAGTGAGGAAGGGATAGTGGTGTCCAGTTCCTTCCACCCTATCACAGGGGTAAGGGTGGTAGTGGTCCTGGGGGCTTATGGACAATGTACATATACCCCCTACATTGGCATTGCCCCAGAAGAAGAAGCCTATTGCTGCTGGGAAGAATGTAGCTCAATAAATGACTGGCTATCCTTTTTTTTGCGGGGGGGGGGGGGGGAAGGGGAGGTGAGGCAATTGGGGTTAAGCAACTTGCCCAGGGTCACACAGGCAGGAAGCACCTGAGGCTGGATTTGAACTCAAGTCCTCCTGACTCCAGGGCTGGTGCTCTGTCTACTGCCTTTCTAAGATTGAGTGGCTGTAGAAATTTTTAGGGAGTCAGAGTCAGAACTGGGTTCTGAGCTCTGCCTCTGACACTAACTGTCTGACCTCATATTATTATTTAATAAATGGGAGCCTCGGTTCCCTCATCCCTAAAATCACTGACTTCTAAGGCTCCTTTAGCTCTGGGTCCTGAGCACAGGGTTCATTCAGATCCTCCCTGGGATGCTTTTTTACCTGGGTTTTCTTGGTCAGGTCACAAGCTCCCTGGGCCTAAGTTTCCTCATCTGTGTAATGGGGGGAGGTGGGGAGGTAGGTCTAGATGGCCTCTAAATATCCTTTCAGTTCTAATTCTAGGATCCTATGATCTAGGTAGTAGGGTCACCAGACTCAAGAGTGGATTAGATATTTTGGCATTAATTAAAAAGGGACAAGAGGGGAAAAGAACCAGCTAATGACCTTGAAAATGGCAAAGAATTTTACAAAGGTCATGCATATCTGGGTCCCAGCAATTCAAGCAACAGCCCCCAAGGGAAGATCAGAAATCCAGCTGTTGGTGACAGCTGATCCTGCTTGAATCTGGCAAAGTCGCCTAGTGGGGGAGAGAGTGTGGTGGTCACCAAGCCCCACTCAAGGGATTGAGGACTTCTAGGCACACGAAGGACATTTTTAGGGAATTCTATCTGGACACTGAGCCTCCAGGGTACTAGATTTAGGAATAACCTTCTGGTTCTAAAAAAGTCACTTGGAGACAACTCTCTGAGTTCAGATTGGGAATTCTGACTGTCACATAGAGGAGACAGGGCTTGTGGACAGCAAGGCTGACTGGACCCCTTGGAGGACCTTGGAGATTTTGAAAGTGGATCTAAGACCTACCTGGTGGGGATTTCAGGAACTCCTGGCCCTTGGATGCTTTCCTGGGGTTACTCCCTTCGACAGCCCAAGGTAAGGGGTCATGGGAATGGCCTTAGACTGAGAGTCAGATTCAGTGACATCTTTGAATTGGCCCAGGGCCTGGGCTCCTCCTTTGGTCTAGAAGGATGGGAAGGTGCTCACTAAATCAGAATAGATGAGCAGGTAAAGTAGCCCAGGTGTTTGAGATCTTGCTATTTGTCAAACCTGAAACCAGTTTACATTTGCCTACTTAGAGCTGTAACTAAGATCAGGCATAGCAGAAGGGGCTTGGCCCCCCAGTGCCTGAATTTAGAGGGGCTAAGGAGGTGTGATGGAAAAATGCTGGGTTTGGGATCTGAAGTCATGGCTTTGCCACTCTGCTTAGCATGTAGTAGGTGCTTGATAACTTTTATTGATCAACTGCCACCTGCTATCTGTGTGGTGTTATAAGTCTGGCCTGTTTCCCCTAGATATCCTCAACAGTCCCAATTTATGATTTTATGAGCACTCCAGCAGCTAGAAACAATAGAGCTTAGCAATTAATTAGCAAGAATAATTAGTTAATAGGGTGAAAAGGTTAGTCTGTTATGTTATGGAAAGGCTTGTTTTATTTCATAAATTAAAAATAAAATAAATAAAAAATGTTAAGGATAAGCTTAACCCATTCTGGATTATAGGGAGCTCCTGCATAGTCAGCCATATGTTTTGTTCCAAACATAAAAATTCCTAGATTTGATTGTAAATTTTCTATCATACCTGAGAGTGAGCACAACAAAGTGAACAGGGTGCTAGACATGGAGTTGGGTTCAAATCCTGCCTCCGAAACTTACTATGTAACCCTGAGCAATTAACTTCAACTTAGTGCCTTAGGACTTTTTAAATGAGTGGCTTAGCACTGTGCCCAGCACATAGTAGGTACCTGATGTTTATTGGCACATAGTAGGCACTTAATAAATGTTTATTGATTAAGTCCCAGATAGGTTGGATTTTGCATTAAGGGAGGGAGTTCCAGACTTGGAAGAAATCAGAGATCCTTTATCGGGGAAGTATTTGAGTATATATCACCCTTGTATTTGTTAGACTTTTAGATAAAACTTGTAAACAATATTGGCTCAGCTCAGGCAGAAATAAAAATCTCATTCAGGAACAACATAGAAGTCCAGGGATTAGGGAATGAATGCAGATGGAGGTACCCAAAGCGGATGGAATCCTCATAAGAAATGTCACATGTGGGCACCATGAAGAAATATAAGCGCTCACATGAAGTGATACATGGTGAAGGAAGCAGGATCACAGCATTGTGGACACTGACCACAAGCCCCTTATAGTCTCAGAGTTTCAGGTTTTGGGTATAGTTTTTGTTGTTGTCATTTGTGCATCTTGAGGTATTGTATATGGTAGAGAGAGGGTAGTCCTAGAAGCCAGGATGATGTGCTCAAGTCTCACTTCTGACAAGAGTGACCCTGGGCAAGTTACTTGACTTTTCCAGGTTCTAGGAAGCCCTCTGAGAATCAATTGCAAAGGTGCTGATCTACATTGGTGGTTGGGATTTTCTTGTACCAATGAAACCACAGGTCCCACCCTTGTCTAGCGTACTATTTGTTTTTCCATTGTACTTGCCACTTTTGTTTTTAAAAAAATTACTAAAAAGGAAGGTGTCCATTGTGGACCATCTTTACTTCCTCTTTTATTCTTCTAAAACCACATTTAATATTTATTCATTTATGATCTCCATTGATTTTTTCTTATGGTTGAGATGATTAGATTTCAAGATTATTGAAATTGATTATGATATAAATATTGTGTGTGTTACAGGAGAGATCTGGCTTAGGAGCCAGGAAGACCCAGGTTCAAGTCCTACCTGTGACACACACTGGCTTTGTGACCCTGGATAAATCATTTAACCTCCTGATTGACTTAGGCCACTGTCCAAGAGGCTAAGAGGTGGAGCAGGCTTGTCACCTGAACTCTACACATCACAGCAATGCCAGGTACAGTCCAGTCCTTACTGTCTCATCTGCCAAGGAATGTGTGTGAAAGCAGGAAATCCTTATGGGAGGCTCACGAGGCTGCCAGGGCTGCTTTTATGAAGATCAAGCCAGAAGAGGCACCATAGCCAGTGGGGGACAAAGTACTTCCTCCACTGTCTGTGTCTGCCTTTGCTTCCTTGGCTCTGAAGACCTGGATGCAAGTTTGGGGTAAACAGGCCCATTACTAAGTAAGTCAATATTGCCCAACAGTGATCTTCCAACAACAGGGCCTGTAGCTGTAAGCTGAACCCTGATGAAGGCTCTGGTGCAGCCTGGTCCCTCCCCTTCCTCTTAAAAAAAAAAACCAAAAAACAAAACCCAGAGAATAGCAAACGACTGTGGGAGCCCCAGCTGGGCATTCTGGGATGATCCCACGGATGGGGATGGCCCCAGGGCTGGTCTAGTGACAGGCATTGGTATTTACTGCTCAGTGTCCTCATCTCTAACACCAGGTGGCTCCCATAGATGCTGAGATTCTCTCTGAGCTGGCCAGCTCCACATGCAGCCGGACCTGAGAGCTGGGAAGAGGAGGCTTGAATCCTACCTCAGGCACTCTGTAAGAGCCTGGGCGTTTCCTTCCCTGTCAAAGGAAAGGGTTGGATTCCCAAGGCTTGTTAGGGCCCTTCTAGTACAAAATTGATGCTTCGATGATCCTGGGGCTGAGAGCTGGGCCCAGTGGGAATCCTGCCTCAGACAACTACCCGCTGGGGGACCATGTACGCTCTTGGTACTGAGGTACCAGCTCTTGGCTACATACGATCCTATCAAGGACATTAGCTGGAGTTCCAAATTCAATTAAACTTTTAAAAATAATGTAAACTCTTTATAGTCTCAATGCTTTGTACACAGCAAATGATTAACAAATGGGTTATTCATTCAACATTTGAGGGCAGAGACTATCTTACATGACTATTTGTATCCCCCATGCTTTGTATACAGCAAGTGATTAATAAATGCTCCTCCTCCTCTTCCTTCAAGGTAAGCTATTTGAGCGCAAGAACAGTTTCATTTGTCTATCTTTTGCGCTTGGCTCAAAGTAGGTGTTTAATAAATGCTTATTGATTATAGGCAGTTTCCAGTTATAAAAAAGGCACCAAATCTATTTCTTCTCAAGAGAAAAACACAAGTGAGCCTTAGAAGTCCAAGGAGTGTGTGAGCAGCCTGGCAGTGTCTGCAGGGTGTGGCAATACTTGGTCAATCAGCATTCATCAAGTACCTACTTTGTGCCAGGCACTGGATGAGCCCTGGGAATAGGAAAGAGGCCAGTCAGTCTCTGCCCTCATGCAATGGTTTACAATCCAGGGACCCAGGTCTAATCCCGGCTTTGCCACTTGGTCCTTGGGTGCCTTTGGGCCTATCTCTTTAGCTCTCTCAGCCTCAATGCCCTCCTTCATAACAGGTGGATGAATTAAATGGCCTCCCACATTTACGACTTCTATTTATGACCCAGAAAACAGAGGGGAGAAAGCAGACCCCAGCCCTGGGGCTGCCATTCCAAGAGGACCCACCACGGCCAGAATGGACTGGCTGGGTGACCCTGGGAACTTGGAGCCTCCATTCCCTCCCAGGTTCATTTTTTCCAGCTTGATCATGTGTGATCCTAGAAAGGACATGAGCTAGAGCTCCAAGCTGAGGCCCAGTATTTGGTGTCAGAGGAATTGGGTGCACATCATGGGACTCAATGAAACCAGGAAAATCCTAACCTCGAGTTAGATCCAGGCCAGCTGACCGAGCTTTGAATCAAATGAAAAGCCTTCTACTGTGTCAGTACAGAAGAGTCAGGGATGTTTGAGGCTAAACAGGGAACTTCCAGTATTAAAAACTCTTGGAAAGTGTTGCCAAGTTCAATAACTGGCCTGAATTCTTGGAGAAGTTGGCTGTGAGAAAAAAAGTCTGATCTTGTCTGGGCCTGTGCTGGGGCCTGGAACCCGAGAGGGCCTTTGTCTGCCCAAGGGTGACCTCTAGTGGGAACGTTGGTTGCCTGGCTTTGGGCCTGGAGATGGCTTCAGGGACCATCTATCGTCCACAGGCAGAGTGTTTTACAATTTACAAAATGCTTTTATATGTTATTGCTTCATTTGATCTCACAATCCACGGGGCCTCTTACTGTATTCCCCCCCCAACCCCCAAGTAAAAAGCCAACCCACCACAAGGGGATAAAAACCACCCCAGGAAGGTGTGTAGTCTCACCTCCACTGGAGCAGGGTCTCAGATCTAGACCAGAGCCCAACCCTCTCATTGTATAGATGAGGTCGAGCTCACAGAGTCAGGAATCAACAGAGGTGGGGATCAAACACAGGTGTTCCTGGCTCCAAGGTCAGTTTTCTATTCTCTTAAAAATTAAAAAGACTATAAAGACCAGGATTTGGGGATAAAATGTTTATTGTACCAAGCTTATTAAATATGCCCATCTACAACAGGCAAACAAATACAATCCATGTAAAAGTAAATGGTGGTTATTAAGCTTAGTAATGGAGAACGGATCCTTTTTGTCCATGGGCACATCTCCTTTCCCCATCCTCCGCCTGGTCCACACAATGGGACCATGACATAAACGAGGTCCTTTCATTCCACTCTCTTAGACGGGAAATCCAAGGAGGACACTGGCTCCATGCTGCTGTTGGCCATGCTTAGCAAGGCACCGATGTGGTTTGCCCATTCACAAATGGGCATCCCTCACTTACCGTCATTAGTAGAAGTGTTAATATGAGTTAACATCAAACCAAAGGCTGCAGATGAAGACAACCAGTAGAACAATAAATAGATCCCCAAGGCGCACAATTTTTAAAAAATCTGCCCCTTTCCATAATATTTGGTTGTTGTATATGCCTAAGATTTAATAAATTGACTTTATTTAGAGAGAGTGGTACCAGGGCCTTTCTAAAGGAGAAAACACTCAAGTATAAAATCCAGAGAAAGAGAGACTTATAGAGGAGAATCCACAAAACCCCAACCGCCCCCCACAGTTAAGCTACCCGGGAGACCCCGTGATCAGTGGGCAGCCCTTTAGGGATCTTAAAATGCAACTTTTTTGTATGAATGTACAAACTTTTAAAAGGCTTCTCACCAGTCAAATGGTTCAAAGTCAATTAAGAGAGTAACAGCATGAAAGTGGATTCAATTTGGGGCATTTCATGTGCTTTTCACAGGTGTCCGTGTTTCTGACTCTGAATACCCAGTGATATCTGGGATGGAGTTTTTTTTTTAAAAAACCCATAAAACATTCATCTACAATCATTTTAGCAATAGCAAAAATAAAGAGCAAATGTTTCTCGGAAAGTGATTGAGCAGGCCCTGAACACTTGGAGACATTCACATGTTCCCTTACCATTTGTCAAGTGCTAGAGGGTGGGCAAAGGAAATGAGTCAGGCCCCTGGCTGAACCCATACCCACCCAAATCCCAGAATGAAAAAATCACATGGGACATAATGTGCGCATTAGTGAGGCTGATTTCTCCTAGGTTCCATTGGCTTCTGGAGTCACCTTAATGCATTGCAAAGAATTTGTGGGAGATCTGAGCAGAGTGCAACGGCCACCTGCACAGCTCAGTCTCTCACAGGGACTAAGGTGGAGGCTAACGAGCCAGTTCAAGATGGCCATGAGCCCAGAGCAAGCCTTCTGAAATGCAGACAGGTTACACTGGTAGATGGGTCTGTCTCAATGTGCGTGGTTGGCCATCCCCGGTCTCAGGCAACCCCTTGAACCTTGTCTACCCACTCAGCCCTCATCCCAGGTTGGCAGAGAGACTGAGGTGAGAATGTGGAAAAGGGAGAAAGCCACGGTCGGCTTCTTTAGGCCTCTTTGACGTGCCATGGCCAGATTATCTTCAGAGAATCATGGTTCCCTGGTGAGGGAGGCCCAAAGGTCAGGGCTTTTCATCCAGGCTTCTCCTCCCACTTCAATCTTGCTAAAAATCCTACCTGTAGTGTTTTCACAGCATTGCAAACAGAGACACACAGGATGGCTTGGCTACTGATGAGGCCAAGGAGGAGATGCTTCAACTTAGAGAGGTGACCTTGAATAGCAGGCATCATACAGGCCTGATTTTGCACCAGGCCTCCAAGATGGTGGTGCTGAAACCTTCTTTGGAACGCCAGGCACACTAAGGGGGTCAGGCTGTGGAAGCCTGCAGATGGCTTGGCCCAGAGATGCTGAAGGCTAGTAAGCTGTAGCAGGCACAAGTAGCGATGCTATTTACACCAAGCTACACCAAGCAATTTCTTGGGTGACAACACAGAGCTGGGAAGGCCTGAAGCAGGCTTAAGAAAACTACTCTGGAATTTGGGGTGGGTGGGAGGCTTGTGGTTTTCTCAACGTTGCTCTGAAAATTCTAAGCCTAAGCAACATCGAAGAAGAGCGAGGGAGGGGGAAGAGGCCCATGATTCCAGACCAGCCCACCGCCATTGCCAATGGACTTCCAAAAAAAGAGCAGAATGGCAGCCAACCAAGATGATTAGAAATGCAGAAAACTGTAGAAATAGGAACAATGTAGGTGGCATAACCTGATTTCAAATGTCATTAAAAAAAACCACATGCAACAGTATTAATAAAAAACAATGCTGGCTTTGTTATTAGACAGTAAGTTCCTTGGATACAGGGACTGTTTTTACCTTTCTTTGTAACTGCTTCCCCACCCCCACCCCACCACCCTACCCCCAGGCACTTAACGTGGTGCCTGGCACACAGTAGGTGCTTAATGAATGCTTGTTGATTAGACTAGACTACATTGGATGAAGTAAAATTCTCATTGTATATTTGATGAGGTGAATAGATAAAGGTTATTCCTTTTTTCCCTCCCACCACAATAATGCTGGTTAATTGTCATTTCAAAACAAAACTGGCTTTACCCAAAGACCTAATATTAATGAGTTCAATTTAAAAACAAACAAAAAGAAACAAGTAAAGACAGTCCCGATCTCCCAAGCTACCACTATGGAGTAATTTCAAAAGATGAATCCCAAAACCCACGTTAGTGGGCTTTGGAGGTACATGCACACGCACACACATACGGAGGACAGACAGACAGACACACACACACACACGCAGGGACAGCTGTGCAACATTTGCATGATGGTGTTTTAAACACCCACATATTGGCCAACGAAATGAGTCCCAAATCCATCCAGCACTGGACCATTCACCTATTCCCCCTCCACCTGGGCTAGAAAAGAATGAACCTGGAGAAATCCACCAACATTCACGTTTGGAGTAAAGCATCAGGCAAGGAGCTTCTGGCCTTCACCATCATTGCTGCTCAAGCCTGTGGGTCACTTGGAAAGGCAGAGGCTGCCTGGCACATGGCGGTATCATCCCTGTTAGAAATGCTCCGGGTGGCTCTGGAGGCAGGACAGCAACTCCTGGACGGGTCGGCCTTCGTAGCAGATCTGATAGATGGCTGTAAACAAGGGAAACCTGGAGAGAAGGGCGAAAGGGGATGCAGTTAGATGGATGCCAAAGCCTGCAGGGTGCTAAAAAGGCACTCCACCTCCCCAACCTTCCTTTACATCCTGTTTTTTCCCTTCAGAACTGAGACTTTTCCTGGCCCTCGTCAATCCCAAGCATGCATTAACATTCCCATGTGACAGGCAGGGAGCTCAGAGCTGGGCATAGGAAGGCTCTGTCCCCTGCTGATTCTGAGTTTGGGTGATTTTAGCATCTTCATTTATGTCGTCAGCCAGCACATCTCGGTCCCCAGGTTCTGCTTTCTTTGCTCTGCATCGGCTCATCCGAATCTTCCCCAAGGATCTCTGAATTCCTCACATCACAGTAATATCCCACCATTTCTCCAGCTATTCCCAGTTTATCTACCATCTCTGTGTCCAGGTCAGTCCTACCCCCACCTCCACTCTACCAGATGCCAATGCCTTCCCCTCCAAGGATTCTGTCAATCAGTTGACATGCATTTATTAAGGGCTTACTATGGGCCAGGCACTGTGCTAAGCTTTGGGAATATAAATAGAAAGAAAGGCAGCCTCTGCCCTCAGGAGGCTTCCATTCTAACATCAAGAAGACAACATGGAAAAGAACGAGGGGGAAGTGAGGAGGACAGCCTGGAGAAGCATGAAGATGTGAAGGGTCTTGGGACAAGCAGCCAATCAAAGGGAGATGCCCCTGGGGCTAAGGGAACTCCAACGTGGGAAGCTGTCCAGGGCAAACAGCCCGCAGGGTCCCACCGCTGTGGTGCCCACGCCTAGAACTCCCCTCCCTCGGCATCAGCTCCCGATGGCTAAGGGCTGGCCTGGGCTCGGCATGTCCCCCTGTGGCTGGTCTTGTCCTAGGTGGAAAAACCCCTATTGAATGCTTTGTGCTTTATACACCCACCATGTGCCTCCCCACTGTGCTGTTGCTATTTTCAAATGACTCCCAGTTTCTGGTGTGATTTTTTAAGTTGGAAGGATTTTAAAATCGCAAGTACCTGCCATTCCTTAGCTCTCTGCTAAAGCATTGGCTGTAAAACTAATAACACGGTGTTTCACTTCTCAACGCGACTGACCAGCTACAGACTGCTGGAAGAAGGGACTTAGGATCCCACTGACACTTGAATTAACTGGGAAAAAGCATCAAAGCAGGTGTGGGGAGAGCCTGTGGCCTCAAGGGCACCTGCGGCCTTCTAGGTCCTCAGGTGCTGCCTTTTGACTGAGTCCAAGTTTGACGAAACAAAGCCTTTTATTGAGGGGATTTGTTCTGAGAAGTCTGGATTCAGTCCGAGGGCCGCCCATGAGGACCTAGAGGGCCACGGGTTCCCCACCCGTGCACCAAAGTGAAGGGTTAAGTTTTATTTTGCCCCTACTTCTCCCCGGAGAATAAAGTCACACAAACAAAATGCTGGAGTCAGATGACTAATGGGAAACCTGCACCAAAGCCCATGACCAGGAGAGGGACGAGCCACGCCAGCCCAAAGCAATGCTGTTCTGAACACCCAGGGAAAGTGGGAGATAAAGTGCGTTCATCAGGAGACACACTTGGCTGTTCACAGACTCTAACGGGCTTCTCTGGGAAGAAGCATGGAGAGGCTGCCCTGACCATGGTCTCTTTGTAGCAATCCCCAGGACCTATCACAGTGCCTGACAAAGAGCAGGTGCTTAATACACGCTTGATGACTGACATTCAAAGTACTGGGGACCCAACAGCTTAAGAGGGTCTCAATGTCCACTTGGGAGACAGAACACAGCCAATGAATCACAGACCTGGTCAGACATGAAGTCATCACGTGACGAAGCGGTAAGTGGGGATAGAGACCATCACATCACACTCCACTGGAGCGCCTGGTGAGTAGGGCCCGAGCCTGTCACTCTGTGCCTCCTAAGACGCAGCTACTTACTTATCCAGGACCCCCTTCTGCTTGACGATGCGATACACTTCTGCTGAAGTTGGAGGTCCCTGGAGCTTCTGGCCATTCAGCATCTCTTTCTCCAATTCCTCGATGGTCTTAAAAACAAAAAATCCAAGTGCTCGCAACAACAGAAGTCGCCGGAGATGCCCCTGGCCAGAGCTCGGCCCACTCATCACTGATGACCAAGCAGCACCCCCACCCCCACCCCATCCTCCTGCTGCTGAGGCTCAGAAAGCCTTTGCCCAGGCTGACTGGGACCTGAGGCCGCCCCACCCAGTGCCCGGGGGTGGGGCAGGCTGACTACCTTTCCTGTCTTGACAAATGCTTCAGCTACTCTCCGGTTCCGGCCCCCATAGCACGTGGTGATCAGGTCAGCCACCCCGCAGCTCTCCAGGAAGGTGGCCGTGGACACCTGCCCCTTACAGAAGATCCTGGCGAAGGAGATCATTTCCATGAGCCCCAGGCGGATGACGGCAGCCTTAGTGTTGTCCCCGCAGAGGAGCCCATCGCAGAAGCCAGCTCCCACCGCCACGATGTTCTGGGGGGTAGGAGAAAGCACAGCGTTAGAAGCGGCGGTGAACAATCAGAGAGGCCCATCTCCGAGAGGTCATGCTGCGCTTGCCGCATCCTCCCATTACCTCCTGACGCTGATCCTGGGGGGAAGGACTGGTCTGGGGGCTCCCAGTGTAGAACTTCCTCCTGCTTTCCATGAACAATTTAGTGTCACGGCATCCTAGATCTGGAGTCAGAAGGGCCTTTGGGGGTCATCTAATCCCACCCACGTATTTACAGAGGAGGAAAAGGGCACACTCGCCCAGGTCGCATGGGCAGTAAGTGGTATAGGCACTGGAACGCAGGTGATGGCTGGGGGCATCAGGCTCGGATAGCCAGTGTGCATCAGACACAAGACACAAACCCAGGTCTCCCCCACCCCCGGCATGGCACTCTGTGCCCTACGCCACCCTGCCTTCCAGGAGAAGGTATCACCAGAGGCATGGGAGTTGACGGTCCGAGGGCAAGAATAGAAAAGTTAACAGTCAGCTTGGCTCTAAAAATACAGAAACATGGCTGGTAAAAAACACAGAGACCTTGTTCAACAGACATCGTTTCATCCACATATATTCACTTCACAGATGGGAAAATGGTGACCGTAGGAGGCTACCCGCCTCCTCTCTCTCATTTCTCAGGGGAGTGCCATGGAGTGATGGTCCAGAATGGCAGGGACTAGCCTTGTGATGAGCTGTGCTTATTTTCCCACCTCCCCCTGGGGGCTCCTGAGCCCCCTCTCTCCCCGAGGCCTGCCCCAGACCCCACCTTCCTACAGGCCCCTGCCCCTGAGGGTCACATCCTACTCTCCTGTCCTGGTGATCACCTTTGATGTGGCATCTTCCTCCCTCACCATCTTTTCTGCTTTTATGTTCCCAGGGATTAGCACAGAGTTAGGCACATGGTAAGATAAATAAGATAAAGATGAGTAAGATAAATGCTCTGTCTAGACCTGGGAGATCAGCCACGTTTCAAGACATGTTGCTAAGCCCCTAAACTCAGGTCTGCCACCACTCCATCCCAACCCACCTTTTCAGCCAAACTGGCCTCCCCTCTGTTCTTCACACAGGACATTTTATCTCTCACCCCGTGATGTGGGAGCTAGGGCGGTCAGGGGGCATGGTGCTGGAACTGGACTCAGGCAGACCCGAGTTCAAATCTAGCCTCAGGCACTCAAACTTGTGTGACCCTGGCCAAATGACTTAACCTCAGTTATGATGTGGACAATGGGAGAGATGGGGAGAAAAATAGATTTTTATTTGAAAAAAAAATATTAAATACTGAGATTGCTCAAACACCATCTCCTGCAGGAGGCCATCAGCCAGTCAACAGGCATGAATGAATTATTAATGGTCACTTGGTACTAGGCCCTGGGCTAAGTGCTAGGGATGGAGCCTCCAGGCCTGAGACTTCTTTGTTTTTTGTCTGTATCCTCAGTGGTGGGAGCATAGGTTGGGGGTGAGGGGGGTAGGATGGGGGTGGGTTAATATCCCTCAGGGAGGCAGCCAGGCAAAGGGGAGAACCCAGGACACTTGGCAGAGTCATGGGACGGTGTGGACGGCTGAAGAAGGCTGGGATGGTGTGGACACGGGGGCTGCAGAGGGCTGGGATGGTGTGGACATGGGTACTATGGAGAACTGGGATGGTGTGGATGCAGGGGCTGCAGAGGACTGGAATTGTGTGGACATGGGTACTGTGGAGGGGGGCAGGGATGGTGTAGATGCAGGGGCTGCAGAGGGCTGGGATGGTGTGGACATGAGGTTGTGGAAGGCTTGGATCTGGATGGAGGCAAGAACAGCCCTATCTCCCACCCCTGGGGCCGGCCCATCTTAGGGCTATTTTTATGAATATTTTTTATAATTTCATCTCAGTAGGTTTCCTTTTGTAATTCCCTGTATTTTAATACATTTAAAAACATGACCTGAAAGTGGGCGTCAGCTTCCAAGCCTGACAAAGGGGAGCCTGGACCCCAAAAGGTGAAGAACCCCTGATCTAGACACTAACTTAGGTTCCAAGAACCATCCCATAGTGTCAAAGCTGGAGACAGAAGAGGCCAACCTAAGACCGACTGTCACTGATTCTGGGACAGACATTTACCCCCTTCACCCTAGACCAGGAATTCCCATTGGGCCCAAGAATTCTGCTCAGGCATCGAGTCTTCCTTGCCCACTGGTGGGGTCACTGTGGAGTTACAGGCTCTTCAGGATTCCTACTGATTTGTTTTTAAAGAGGTTCATCCCTCACCCCATACAGAGCTCTCCCCAAAGTGACCACTCCCTGGCCTTTCTGCACTTTGGTCATGACCAACGAAGGGGTGGGGGTGGGGAGAAGTAGAAGGAACACTGTCTGGAGAGTGAATGACGGTGCTGGGTTCAAATGCGACCCAGGCACTTACCACCTCCATGACCATCGATCAATGAAAAGCCTCAGATGAAATGCTAGGGGGAGCCGGACGAAAACACAAAGAATGAATAGGCCTAACCTCGAGGAGCCCCACACTTGTATTGGGAAAGCTGTGTGTGCGCACGTAAGTGTAGGCATCTGCATATGGACACACGTGTGCGTACGTGCAGATACATACATACGTGTGTGTGCACAATCCAAACACACATATACACAGATGCATGTATCTAATATAAAATTTGCTGTGCCGTATACAAGATCTATCCTACCATGGCCACACCACACCTACACAGACAAGACAAACCTAAAGACTTGGCTTGAATGCCCAGGAGGCAGTTGGAGGGGAGGCCCTGGAAGGCTTCCTGTCCAAGGGGGCATGGGAAGGAGGGTCTAGAAGGAAGGAGGGAGCAGGGAAGGCCCGAGGCAAAGGACAGACACGGCCGGTGGGGCGTCATGTGTCATGAAGGGGAGATACAGCCTGTTTGGCCAGACTGCAGAGGTAGGAAAGGGCAGAAGGTGGAACAAGGCTGGAAGGGCAGGCTTGGAAAGAACTTTCAATGCTCACCCCAGAGGAAAGGGGGCTAGGCAATATCCTCTGGGCCCTCTGTAAAGTGAGGGCGTCCAAGGTCCCTTCTGGCTCGAAATCTATGACTGGATTGCCCAATGGAGGGTGCCACCAGAAATGTGAGGAAGCTCCCAAAGATGGCTCAGGCAGAAAGGGCCTCTGACAGTAAAAACAAAAACAAAAAACAAAGCAGGTGTGCATCTGTTGGTAAAGGGAAGAAGATTGTTACGTGAATGTAAAGAAATAGAATTCCAGAGGCAGCTGGGCCTGGAATCAGGAGGGCCCGAGTTCAAATCCAGCCTCAGACACTCACTACCTGTGTGATCTTGGGCAAATCACTTCCTCTGTCTGCCTGAGTTTCCTTCATTGTAAATAG
>CM053623.1:17751268-17812213 GCA_028646595.1 Phalanger gymnotis
CCCCCCTCACTTTAGAGGGCACCCCGCCCCCTTTCAGATGGAATACCGCTGCCTTGTGATCAGTCCCCAAAATACCTGTTACTTCTATCAGATGCGTCTGGCAAAGGAAAAATAAACCCATAGGCCGAGGTCTGGGGACTGTGTTGGGCAACCAGCCTAGCAGATGTCCCTGTGCCTAGCTGTAAGAGTTACCATGACACAGGTGGCAGCTGAATCTGTGGCCATTTTCTGAGCTAAAATTATCCCTCTTTTCAGCAGGTGGCTGTACTCGGGCCTCCCTCATTGGCTCTGTTTACTGCAAGCCACAAGGCTGGTGAAACCTGTCTTCCAAACCCAAAGGGGAAAGAAAGGGGCCAAGCTACCGGACAAAGCCTCTCTCCCTGCCATGCCACAGGATCATAGACACAAACAGAGCTAAAGGCATTGCGTGCTACTGAGGCCGAACCAGCCAACGTCTCCTTCCCTAAAACACTGAGCCGGAGGAGAAGGGTCATGGAGGCTTCCCCCCTTCGTAAAACACAAAGAACAGTTGTGGGAAGGGAGGCAGAAGGAGCTCCGGACAGAAAAAGAAGGGGCACAGAATGAAAGACCGGACCCGGCTCTGGAGGAACCTGAAGGAGCCATTAGGTTTCATAGCTATGTACTCTGAAGGCTCCTCTCAGCTCTGACCTTAGTTCTAAGGTCCCAGTCTGGCTCTATTGTCCTAGAGGCTTGATCTGGCTCTACCATCCTTGGCCCTAAAGGCCCAGTCTGGCTCTAACGTCCTATAGGCTTGGTCTGGCTCTAACATCTTTTGTTCTAAAAGTCCCTCTTGGCTCTGAGCTCTGACCTCTATGTTCCAAAGGTCCCTCTCACTGTGGTTTCTCCATTACCCAGATCACAAGCCTGCAGGAACCACTGTTACTGAGTTTCCCAGGCTCATTCTGGGGAGGCTTCCTCACTGACTTTCTTTCTTTCAGAGACTCCCTCTGCACAATGGTAGCCAACATAACCCCACTTCCAGGCTCTTTGCCAGAGAACATTTCTCGTCTATTTCAAGTCCGAACACGGGACGTTCATGCGATAGCTGACAGCTGAAGCTTGCCAGGAGCCCCCTTCTCTTCCAGCTCCCTTGGTCCCAGCCAGGATTTCGCCAGGCTCCAGCTACAAACACCACTCACGAGCGGCACTTAAAACGCAGCCTTGGAGTTTCCAGGCCAACCGCTGAGCAATTAGGCCCTTGCCAATATCACTGGTGTCCCTGCTGTCAAGCAGTCATTACCTTAATGAAGAACCATTAAACGGACATCTAAAAAGGGGACCAACAAAAGTCCAGTGGCCTGAGTTAGTATTTAAACTAGGCACTGCCAACATTGCAGGGCAGGCATCCCCCTCCATGAGCATAAAGGGAGAGAAAGATGGCAGCTGGCCAGGGGCCCAAGACTTGCATGAGCTTCAGTTAAACAAACACTTTTGCCGCTCAGAGGAGGGGGCGAGCACCTATGCTGGTCATGCCAGGAATTGGTTCTTCTATTCCTCTTGCCTCCCTCCCCCAATTCCCCCTCCCCACCCCACCAAAAACTAACCACGCAGGAAGTAGAATTCTCATTTCCTGGAAGGTCAAGGATAGGACTTTTGGGAAGGGTGGTAAAGTGGGTACAGAACAAGGCATATACATGGCCAGCGTGTTCATTTGTTTTAGTTAATTCTGCTTTGTTAGAAGAGAGAATTCTATTTGGGGAAGGGCTGAGTCACTGAAGTGATAATGATGCAAAAAAAGAACAAAAACCATCTTAAACAAAAGATTGCATCTCAACAACCTCTGGTTCTCTCTACCAAAGAAGAGAGAATTTATGCTGTACATCCTATTAAAAATACTTTCTCATTTTTTGATGGCTTGCCATACCGCTTTTGTTCCCAAAAACATCCCTCTGCCCTCCCATCCTCAGACAGTCATCCACAGTTATTGTGACTTAGAGCCTGCAACAGCTCGGTATCCTCCATCCATGGAGTCAAGAGAGCGCCTCCCTGTACCTCGGAAATGGCTTTACCTTGAGCGCCCCACACAACTCTACAGTGTCAGCATCATTCACGACGGTGATTCGGAAATTTGGGGTCTGGAGGAGTTCCTTGAAGAGAAGCCCATTCTCCAGGACCTTGCTGCCTGTTATCGAGGGGCAACGGGGAATAAAAAGACATTAACAACTTTTGATCTTTGTTGTTTGTTCTGGTTAAAAAAAGTTCCCCCCCCCATGATCAAATGCTTATCTTCTCTCCCTTCCATCATCCTTGTTTGAGGGAAAAAAGACAAAGAAAACTCTTGTAACAAATAACTTAGACTCTCAGAAGTCTTTAAAGCATAATGACATCCACATACAAGCCCTAGATTTAAAATATTGGGGGGGGGGGGGAGTTCCCCACCACCCTGCTGCTGACTGAAAGTTTCCTACTGAACAGTTTAAACCATCTATAGAGTCCTCACGGATGGCAAGCCTCTGCTTCCGAAGCCAACAACAAATAATGTTGACTCAAGTAGAGGGTCATTGGGGCATCTTAATAAATTAAAATGGGCAGAGGAGAGAAGGGAAGGAAGGCCGGAGCAAAGCCAGGATGGGCGGGACAGCCCCAAGGGCGACAGGAAGGAAGAGCTACACATTCATAGGCCAGGGTTCTTTATGGTGTATATGAAGATGGGCGCCATTTAGAATAACAAAAAAGAAGAGAAAAGCCCTGCAGAACCCTGAAATGCGGAATGTGGCTCTAATACGCCAAACACCCCAAACAAGCCCTGCCTCTGAAGAGCAGGGAATTTCTGGGCAAATCGCTTAAAGGGAAAATCAGAAGAAGGAATGAGGGGAGACCTCCCCGAGAGGTGGCACTGCACCGCTTGGTTCTGAAGGAGGCTCCGAATTGGTGGAATGGGACAGTGAAATGAGATGCTCTGGCTAAAGCAGTTTGGAGACCTTAACCTGCCACCTAAATACAAGATATTCTCGTCCTCACCCACACCCTCACTTAGGAGGCAGGCACTAAGCTGTTTGATGGAGGCCTCCTCTGAAGCATTACTGTCACACGGAGGCGTCCAAAGGGAGGTCAGGGAGCAGGTGGGTCCTACCAAGCTAGGGGGCTTCCAGCATGGACCTCAGTGTGATGATATCAATCAATGTTTACATTAATTAAGGACCTACTATGTGTCAGGCACAGGACACAACCAAGACCAACCAAAAGAAAACAACAACCCTGTGAAACAGCTTACATTCTGTTGGGTGTAAAAAACATCTACAAAGATAAGTAATTACTGAGTTATTTCTAGAGAGACGGTGTCTGCACCTGGGGTCAGGGAGGAGGATTGAAATCACACAGGCTTCCTCTAGGCAGCCATTGAGCTGAGAGTTTAAGGGATTTTATAACAATGACAAGCTCGCACACACACGCACACACGGCACTTTACACATATTATCTCACTGGATCCTCATAACTTTGGGAGGTATGTGCCAGTGTTATCCCCATTTCACAAACAGGGAAACTGAGGCCAGCAGCAGTGAAGAGCTTCGCAGGGGTTCCACAGCTGGGCAGTGCCTGAGGATGGACTTGAACTCAGGAAGAAGAGCCTTCCTGACTCCAGGCTCCTTGCTCTATCCACTGCACCATCTAGCTTCCCAGTTACTTGGGTTTCCCCTTGTAGTTACTAGTTCTATATTATCATGTTGTCTTATTTGTCATTTATACTAATCTGTGTCCATGTTTCCCTCCACAGAATGTGAGCTCCACGAGGGCTGGGACTGCTTCCTTTGGGGCATTTTATTTCGGTGCCTAGGATACTGCCTGGCATATAGTAGGTGCTTAATAAATGCTTGTTGAATGGAGAGGGACAGAGTTAAGAAAGCCTGCTTCAGCCCTCTAGGTTCTCTGGGCTCAGCCACAGCCTGTCCCACTCCCGAGAGTTCTTCTCTCCCCTCCTGCTCGGGGCTGTCCTGGCCACCGTAGTCACTCCAGGCTGCCTCCTTTCATCCCTACCCAGAGAGCTACAATCCTAGATGCCAGCATGTGCCTTCCTAGTTGGCAGCTGATCTATGCTATAGTAAGGGGGTCTCTGGATCCTGCCTCCAATAACAAGTGTTTGTGACAGTAGTATTCTAGGGTCAAGATCCCACCTCAAGAACCAGGAGGGCAACAGTTCATTATGCAAAAGTAACAGGAGCATGGGATGGGATGGGGGAGGGCCCAACCCGGGAATTCCAAGGTCAGGCAAGAGAGGAATGAGCCAAGGACACCAGCGAGTGTCAGAGTCTCCTCTTGGGCCAGTGGCAGCAGGTGATGCCTCGGGAGCAGGATAAAACCATTTTACTGGGGAAAGGACCTTTTAAAGGGACAGTAAAGACTAAAGGGGTGGGTGGGAGGAAGGAAGAAAAGCATCACCTGTGCAGCCCAGATCAAAGCCAGGTGCCCCAGGCCAGGAATAATTACCTGAGGGGTGGGTTAACCCAGTTTTCTAGGTGAGTAAAGGAGGAGACAGGAGTGCCAAGCATCTCCCACTTCTAAGCCCTTGGAGGGAATGCAAAGTCCAGCAGGGCTGTGAGAGCTCCCAGAGTTGGATCTGGACTTAGTGGCTGGCTTTTGCCTTGGGTTTGGATAAAGGGAGGGACCCTGGGAGACCAGGGATGGGGAGCCCAGGCATGGGGCTGCCTTCAGGGTTAGTTTTATTGTGACCTCTATGTTCCTTAAAAACCTTTGGGAAATTAAGATGGTGCTAATGAGCTCTGGCCCTCAGCTGTCTCTGCCCCATATTGGACAAGGTGAGAGGATCTGAGTTCCAATTCTTCCTCTGACACATACTGGCTGTGTGACCCTGGTCAAGTCACTTACTCCCTTAAGGGGCTAAGATGCAGAGCAAGAAAGGGCCTGCCCTGATATAGAAAGGGTTTTCACTGGGAGCTCCCCATGAAATTCCAGGTACCCTACACTCGGGTCATCAAAACAAAATCTGTTAAACTCACGTTAATTGAAAACAATAACGTCCCCATCTAAGCTTCCCATCTGGCCTGACTCCCCAAAGCAAACGCCTGTCACAATCTCAGGCTCCCACCCCCCAGGCTGGGCAGGGCCGTGCTGAGGAGAAGGCCTTTATTCTCCTCCAACACTCAAGGCCACGCACTCCCAGACTGGCAGGTCCCTCCAGGTGGGCTGAGACCACCTCCTCACAGCAGCCCAGATGGAAGGCTCATTGATGGCCCTTCCTCTGTAAAGGTCAGACAGCGGCTCCTCCTGCCCTTAGGACACAGGGCATAGGCAGAAGGAGATTTCCGAGCCCTTTGGAAACACCAGGTTTCACAATCGGGGAGGCCTGGTGGGTCGCAGGGTCACAGATTTAGAGCTGGAAGGGTCCCTAGGGTCCAACCCCTTCATTGTACAGATGAGGAAACTGAGGCCCAGGGAAGGGGTGGACTTGCCCCATGCTCACAAAGGCAGGATTTGAACCCAAGGCCTCTGACTCCAGCCCCAGTACTATATGCTACACTATGCCATCCCCCCCAACCCCAGGGCTGCTTCCTGTGAATCTGAGCTGCAGCAGCATGGCCAAAGCAACCCTTCCTGACCCCTCACCTAGCCCTGTGGTGCCCTCCAGGGTCCCTATTAACAAATGACCTCTGTGTGAGACCCGGGCCACCTCCCCCAGAAGTCACTGGGGCCTCTTCTGTTTTGTCTTGGAATGTATTTCTTCCCCATCCACCCAAGCTAGCACAGGGCCTGGCATTCAGAGGATGCTTAGCGAGTGCTAGCTGAATCAAAGAAACTTGCCAATGTCACTCAACTAGTAAGTGGCAAGATTTGAACCCAAGATTTTCATCGGTATCGAGAAATTCAGAGTTAAAGATGGCTGCCTGCTCCAGCCACTGCCCGCGCCCTTACCGATCGTGGTCTCACAGAACTTCTCAGCAGCCACCTCGTTCGCGATGTTGGCTCCCATTAGCACGCTGATATCGATGCCCATCTTCTCTCGGATGATGTCGGAAATAAGCTTGAGCCCTTCGGGACCCTCGTCAATGCCCTAGAAATAGGACGCAAACAGGTCAAGGAAGAAACGCTTGACAATTCGCTTGCTAGTCAGCTCTGCCTCTGCTGTCTCTGAGATGATAAAAAAGGGCGAAAAGGAAAAATGGAGGTGTGAACGCGGGCGTAAAGGCAGCTGTGGAAATGCTGGCGCTGATGCCAGCCCAGATAATTCCTGCCTGTGGCTTTTGTTATTTTCTCCCCAGGAATATTTACTCATTTTTATCAAAAGCCGATGATTCATTTTCTTTCCGAGACCCACCAATGCTCAGGCTCTTATCTGCACAAAACCGTTTCTAGCGGCTGTATTCGTAACCTGGGAAACAACCTAAATGTCGGGAGCTCAGACAGGCTGAACGAAGTGTGCCCCGAGAATGGATGGGGAGGCTCCTGCACCGTCAGAAATGGCGGAGAGAGAAGGGGAGAGTCCTGTACGAAGTGAAGCAACAAAAGAAAACGCTGACCACGGCAATGTCAAGAAGGGCAGCCTCGAATCACGGGAACGAAAATGATCTCTGGTCACCTTGTCAGCAAAGAATACACAGACAGACAGACAGAGACACACACACACACACACACACACTTGTGTTTAAACTTTTTTGAGAGAAACGGTGGTTTTAATCTTTCTAGTTGAAACACAGGCACTTAACAAATGCCTAATTTCTGCAGGGCTGTTTCTTCATTGAATCGGTTTTCTCATTTGTAAACTGAAAAGGTTGGACTAAGTGCTTTCCAGCTCTAGATAGATGATCCTAGGACCCACAATTTGATTGTCATCCTCATACGTTGTTGGAGGAATTGCAAATTTGGTCCAAACTTTCAGGAAAACGGGATTATGCCAAGAAAGGGAAGGAAAAACCCTTGGACCTGGAGATCCCAGCATTAGACACATAGCCTAGGGAAGTCAAAGATGTAAAGGAAAGCCCCATATACACCCAAATATTTATAGCAGCACCTTTTGTAAGAAAATAAGAGTTATCAGATAAGGGTCTCTAATTAATAGGAAATAAAAGCCCTAAACATTAAACTCAGACCAAACATTCCAATAAAAGTTATTAATGACTGGAAAGGAACATCCCTACTTGCCATCAGCTCACCTTCGAGGCCTCTCCCATTTATTATCTCACCTTTCTCTTGTATCCCTCCCTCCAGAGAAGCTCGTCCCCAAAGCTGCCTCCTCACAGTGAGGAGAAGACCCCGGCTGCTTCTCCACTGAGGGAACATGACCTAATCGGCAGGTTTTACCGAGCTGGAAAGGATTCAGGTTCAAGTTTGGGCGTGTCTGAGGAGCCGACTCAGCTCAGGATGGCTCATTCCCAGGAGCCTGGTGACCAGGGATAACTTTTTATCACCCCCAAAATGGCCCTTGGTCACCCAGTGGAGAAGCATTTAAGTGCAATATGTACCAGGCATCTGGGGATACAAAGAGAGCACACAGACCGTGCCTGGCCTCAAGGGGCCACGTTCTAAGATCCCCTCACACTGCCAGAGGAGGCCAGCAGAGAATAGGGAAGGGAGGCAGAGGGTGCCAAGGCTCGGGGTCCTTGGGCTGGCCACCAACACTGACTACACTTGATTGTGTGAGCTGCTGCCCCCTGGAGGCTCCATACCTCTGCCCAACTGAGAGGGAGAGACATCAAAGAAACAGCAGCCCTGGGGCAGGGGTGGGTGGGTAGGGGTCAGGCCAATTAGGGCGATGATTTCTCCAAGTTCCCTGAAGTAAACATTCAAGAGCCCAGACCACCCTGGAGAGAAGTAGAGCTAAGGCACAGAAATTCACTAATGAGGGTGGAAGAGAAAGGGCCTGCAAATGTGGCCAACCTGGGACAGCATGATGGCACCCGAGCACATCCACTCAAAGAGCCACGGCAGGTGGGGCTGAGGAGATGCTTACTTATTAAGGGACTGCCTGGGGTGCCCAGGCTACCTTGGTGTGGCTTGGGCCTGTGAATGCATCAAGGCAAGGGACTCCGCCAAGGAAACTCAGGTCCACCAACACAGAAGGGCACCTTCACTGCAGCGCATAGACTCGGAGCAGGGGTCCTCAAACATTTTGGTCTCAGGACACCTTTGTACTCTTAAAAATGGAGGACTGTGCTGCTCACACTCCCCCTCCTCCCCAGTAGTTTGTCTTTATGTGGCTCATATCTATTAATATTTACCATTATTAGAAACTGAAATGGTTTCTTATTATTATGAAGGCCCAAGACACCTGCAACAGTGGGCAGGGGTCAGTGGATGAAGATCTTTAAATGCTAAACCACAGACTTCAGCTTTGGTCCTGGAGGACAGAGACTGGTCTAAGTGCCCCACTAGCAAAATAAAGCCGGATGAAAAAACATGAACCCAGCCCCCGACATGAAGGTGGATAGGCAGTCAACTGCGTCAGGCCAGCCGTCTATGCATCTGACCTTCTGGACTCTGTCTCCATGGATGCCTCTTAGAGAATCATGCTGGCCAGAGCTGGCCTCAGAGCTGGGGAGAGCTGGGTTCAGAAAGCTCAGGGCTGTGTGACACTAGGCAAGTCACTAACCTCTCTGAGGGCCAGGAAACAGGGCAGGTGCTGACCTGCCCTGGTGGAAGGAGTTTCTCATGCGGTACCCTCTATACCAAGGATATCACAGGTCTGATTAAAAAAAGACTGTCTCGTATGGAGGACGGGTGGATAGACCCATGCAAGGACCAATCGCACAGGCTTGTGATCTGCACTGGTGGAGAGAAGAACCACCATCAGGGAGACCCCCAGGCCCACAAAGGATCAAAGCGCCCCACCTACCTTGATGAGGGTAATCCCCAGAGCTTTCTTGGGGACTCGCCCGGTGATCTCATCACAGATCCTGTGAATGAACTGGTGAGGAATCACAAAGACCAGGAGGTCTGCATCTCCAACGGCCTCACTGAGACTTGGGACAGCAATCTGTACACGTGAAGGATGGTAATCTTTAGGGAATCCCATGGCTAAATCCCACCACACACAACCTCATTCACTCCCCAAGAATTTACCAAGCTTCTACACTGTGCCCAGCACTGCGCAAAGAACCAGCAAAAACTAGAAGGCTCACGATGCAGTGAGAAGAAGGCTGGAGTGGTGGACTCGTGAGAAATATATCTCTACCACCATGCCTTTGCTCAGGCTGTGCCCCACACCTGAAAATCCCTCTCCTGCCTTCACTCTAATTCTCAGAGTCCCCAGCCTCCTTCAAGGCTCAGCTCATGAGCCCCATCCACTGGGTTCCCTTTCCTCATCCCCTGGCTCCTGGCTTGCTTGATCTGATAAGCAGGAAAAGTCGTATCTGTCCGAATGTCTTGTCTTCTAAAAGAAGGCAGGCACCTTTGGTCTATCCTAATAGTCCCAGCACATAGCACACAGCAGGTCCTTTAAAGTTGCTGCTTGGATTGAATGGGACCTTGCCTTCTCAGGCCACTTGTGCAGGCTTTGCAGTGAATTAACAACAGTGAGGGCTGACAGGTCCTTGAGGGGTTCTGCCCATTCATATCACACAAAGACTGTGTGACTGTGACCAAGCCAGGTCAGCCATCTGTGCTTCAGGCATCTCCTGAGGCTCCTGGCTGCAAAGGGGGGGCCTCCCTGCCTTTCAATGTGGATTTGGGAGGGGGCCTGGGGCCGGGCTGGTGATTTTGTGGGAGCAGAAAATTCTGGGGTGAAGAAACCCCCGCAGCTCCACCCTTCCTGTACCAATGATGCCCCACTCTATCACCTACATTAGGGTAATAACCCTCATGTAATCCTGGAAGGCAGGGGTCATTTTCCACATGAGGAAACAGAGAAATTACCCAGTGAGAATGAGGGGCATGAGCTGGGGCCCAAGCCTTCCCGCCCCCAAGCCTAGGCCCTGTCCACCTGGACACACTGCCCTGGGAGACAAAGCACTGTGGTGACTCTGGGTCAGGATCCTGGCACAGAGCCCGGGGGCCTCTCGGCTAATGAAAGCAGTCTTCAATAAAAGCACACCTGCTTGGCCTTGCACTGACTGCTCAGGCCTGGGCTCTGGCTGGGACAAGACAAGGAGGCCATCACCTCCAGCTGCCAGGGAGCGCCCCAGGTAGCAAGCCTCTGCTCCCTCTCAACAGCTGGCCACTTAATTAATTAATTACACAACACATAAAGAGCAGGGCAGCTTTTTGAAAAGAAATCTCCAGGATCTAGAGTCTGAAGGCTCAGTCATTTGGGCCCAGCTTCATCAAGGCCCAGAAAACCACAGAAATAACAAATATTTCCTGTGATCATGCCCTCCTCCAAAGGAGGGATACCGATCCCCTAATTCTCTTTTCTCCCCTATAGGACTGAGGCAGCCTGGGCAGTTTGCTCCTAGAGGGAGGAAGGACAAGCAGACGGGGCAGAGGAATCCACAGGTTTGATCACTGACAACACAGGAAATGAGAAATAGCCAATGGAGGGCCAGACTCACAGTTGGGGAGATCTGGGTTCGAATCCTGCCCCTGATACAGCCTAGCCTTGTGATCCTTGGGCAAGTCTCCCCCTTCCCCAGTCAGCCCTTCCCCACTTGGCTCCAGGACCCTTTCCCACATCCCCTATGAAATGGCCCACTACTCAGCACCCCCAATGCTGTTCTCCATCTCCTGCCCCCCAGCAGTCCCGCCCCACATCATACTTGACCCTCACTGCCTGCTCTGACCACTATGGTGCCCCGCCCCTCACTGCCTGCTCTGACCACTATGGCACCCCGCCCCTCACTGCCTGCTCTGACCCCTACGGCACTCTCTGTGCCCCGGTGAGGCCTCGGGGGTGACCCCCATGTCCCACCCCTCTGGGGACCCCAGGCCTCACTTACCACATTTTCGGGCAGCTTGTGTCCAGGAAGGTACTTTACATTTTCATGGTCGTTATTGATGATATCCGTCAGCTTTCGTCCGTTCACCGTCTCCTCAAAGACCCACATCTTGACCATTGGGGCAAACTTCTGATGCCTCTTGACATTATTGCCAATGATTTTGGCCACGGCGGAGCCCCTACGGAGAGAGCAGAAAGGACCGGCTGCGGTCAAGGCCCGCAAAGTGAGGGTCTGGTCCTGGCCCAAACCCGGCCAAGAGACGCCATCCATAAAGTGAGAAGGTCTCCTCAAACGAGAGGAGGTGCGGGAGAACACGGTGAAAAGCACGAGATCCTGGACAAATACAAGAAGTCATGTGTCTGATCTCACTCCCAAGGGCCCAGGCTCCCAGTCAGCTCAAGATCCCCCCAAGGTCCGTCTATGGCTTGTGCCAGGTACTGGGGAGGGCCTCGGGCGGGCCGTAACGGCCTCAGCACACACGCCACGTGAGGAAACTCCCGCCACACGTGCGGATGGCCTTCTTGGAGTCTCCGAACAGAGATCCATGTGTACTTTGATATATTTATATTTGGCTTCCTTTATAATCTCTGTATTTTATTTTATGAACCAGAAACAGGATTTGCTAACCGTCCAAGAGAGGAAGCCAAGATGCCCAAAAGGCTAACAACCCTTGGTTTGAGAGAAGCAGGGAGCCTCCGGAGGTCAGTGAATGGCCTAGGCTCTCATAGCCAGAGGGAAGAGTCGAACGCATAACTTTGGGAACCCCTCCCCCCTCCGCAATAAACACAGAGACAGAAATTAGTAAGTCCTTGAACCTGAGGAGCTTGTGGGGCAAGCAGGGGAGTTAATGTATGACAAGGGCTTTAAATGCCCTTGGAAGCAGTGAGTAGCCACAGAAGACTAAAGGGATGATGGGAACAGTCATCTGTCTGGCACCTTGTGGACTCTGAAATGGGACAGAAAACAAGAGATGAAAACTGAGAGTCAGGGAAGCTGCGGAGCAAATATCGCACACAAGGACAGGAACCTAGAGTTCTCAGAGGCGTAGGCTTCACAATCGCCTGAATCCCAGGTCTCACGGCCTTTGTTATCCCACTTAACAAGTGATAAAACTGAGGTTTGGAGAGCTTTAGAGACTTGCCTGGGGTCAGACAGGGTGTCTCTGATGCCGCACTTTCTCCACGACCACAGGGAACCAGAGTCCTGGACAAAGAGCTGGGCTCCAGATTGGACAACAAGAGGCAGCCAGTGGGCCAGATGGCCTTGGGGCACTGCTCAGTTCTCTGAATGACTCCAAACTTTTCCCCCAAACCAGGGCTCATCTCTTGCAGAGCTGGTGTCTGCATGGTAGGCTGTCATGGGCAGGCCTGCCCTCCAAAGCCTCCACACTGAGGCTCACGTGAAAGCAGCAGAGGTGCAGCCCCGAGGCACGAGCCCAGAACCCCTCCTACTACGGAGGCCGAAGCTGGGAGATCCCACCAGGTGAACATACAGAGTCTGGCACCAGCCCAGGGAGCACTCAAAAGTGGGGGGATGATCGGGCTGAAGTTCCTATGCCAATCAGCAGCGGGACTGGGCCCTGAATGGCCACTGTGCTTCCAGCCTGGATGGTACTGGGAAACTCAGTCTCCAAAAAAGGGGGGTGGAATAAGGGCCAAACAGTGAAAGGGAAGGGCGTCACAAAATTGCCTCAGTGAATGCAGAGGTAGAAAGGGTGTCAGATGAGGAATACCTAATGGTCAGACAGCCCATGTCCCCTGTGGCACCACTCAGTGCCAAGACCCCCAATGCCAAGCGTTCCCATCGGCCTCTCCTTCCCCAGACTGTATCAGCGTGGTGGCCCTGCACTGGGAAGCCCCCCGGAGCACCTCCCCTGTTTCCGCATGGCCGTCCACACTTTAAATGGGATGGGCACCATCAACGATTCTATTTCTTAGGAGGCAGAGACTCTAGGACCCCCAGTGCTCAACACAGTACTTGGCACATTGTGAACATTCTCGTTCATTCACCTCAGACGTCTCTCCCTCCCAGGGGATCCCAGACAACCTCAGAGGACGGGCTGGGCCTGGACTGGTTGCTGTTGGCAACCCTAGAAGGAACGCCATGTTGATGAGGGGAGGTTGGAGGTTGAGAAACAAGATGGAAAGAGCCATGTCAGGCCACTCCCAGGAATGAGCCAGTAACATGGAGACAATCTAAGCCCCAAACCCTCCTGGGGTTGGCTGGACACCCATGGAAGCAGGGTCTAAATCCAATCTTCCCCTTTCCTGTTTCAGCCAGTCGACAAACATTAAGCCCTACTATGTGTCAGGCACCACACTAACAAATATGGAAAAGGAAGTCGGCCCCTGCCCTCAGAGCTTACAATCTAATAAGGGAAAACACAAAAGATGGGGTGAAAAGGAGATGGGGGGCCCAAAGGAAAAGTCCTAAAGAGTGTAACAAAGCAGGAAATGGAGAGCTGGCAGTGTAGGTACCCTCCTGTCCTCTGCTCTCTAATCAGAGGGTGATGATGAGGTGTGAGTAACCAGGGCTGGGGCAAAGCTTCCATGGGTCAAAAACAAGCAGAGTCCCTTTGTACTTCCTAACACAGACTTCGACGAGCATTTATTATGCACCTACTGTGCCAGCATGTCAAGAAGCATCAACTCTGTACCAGGACTGGGCTAAGCATTTCAAAAGCAGACTTTGCCCTCAGTGGGGGAGGGAGGGGAGTGCAAGACAAATACTGACTGAATCCTTGGCTTACATTCCACTGTGGAAATTAAGTGTGAGACTTCTGGTATGGAAAATCCCTCCACTGCCTATCTTGGGGTGAGGGGGTTAAGCCACCAGCCTGTGGCAGGATTTGAACCCAGATCTTCCTAACTCCAAGACTGGCCCTCTATCCACTAGGCCAGAGGGGTCAAACAGACAAGGGCCACATGGGGCCAGGCCCACAACATTTCCAAGTGTAGGCCCAAACCGAATTAAAATGTACTTCCTATCTGATTTTAATGTGTTGATGTATTAATAAAAAAAGAAATTTATAAACATGTGGTTTTCTAAGTCAATATGTGGTCTGCAAGGATCCTTATGCAGTTTGGTGGCCCTGGTTTCTAGCTGAGTCTGAGCCCCCACCAGGCCACACAGCCTTTCCAATCAGCATTTAGTCTCACAAGGCACAGGCCTACGGAGGACCCAAAGGGCCTGATGAGTGAAAGGTGAATGAGATGCTTATTCGGGGATCGACGGGAGAGCATCTTCCTTAAGAAAGACAGGTAAAGAATTCTTTATGAACCAATGGGGAAACTTAACTGCCTGGGGTACTCTAACATGTTTTCATATTGGATTTCAGAAGAAACATCCTGGAATCCAGGCCCATGGCGCCTGTGCGATCTGCCCACACAGCCCATGCCCTAGCCGGCTCTGCCAGCCACAAGGTCCTCATTCCTTCCTGGCCTGAGGAAAGGAACCTTTGTTTGTTCCAAGAAGCCTTCTTTGGGGGGTGTTCTCTCCATAGTCCCTGAAAGGATCTTCTCTAGACTCTTCCCTTGTCCCTAACGGCAATACATTATGTTTGTATATAGGTATTATCCGTGCAAAATTTTATATGTGTGTGTGAATATGTACATATACACACATATCTATAAAGTGCTTATCTATCCATCCATCTATCAATTAAAATACAGCACCTCCCATCCCCTACCTGAAAGCTGGGACTGGAGCTCTGGAAGACCAGGAGCCTATTAGCTTAATAAACATTTCCTCTTAAGCAGAAGCATTTAAAAGCCCCCAATTCTGACGTGATCATATGGGACCCTTGCTGGCCCTGAAAGAAACTGTCAGCTCACACCTGTCCAAGCCCACGCGGCGGTCAGGAGATGGCCTGGCCAACAGGAATCCAAACAAAGTCCCCCAATTGCACCATGGATGGTGATCCTGATGGTTTAATCTCTAAACCAAGTGGCTAAGAAGGGGCTGGGTTGTTTGTTGTGGGCCACCCTTTGGAGACAAACAATTATGCAACTCCCCGGGTCTGTGAACCACTCCAGGGCTGCAGAACACACACCCTGAAGGGGCATCCATTCCATTCTTTCTCACCAAACACTCAGAATGTTCCTTTCTCCCTTTCCAGGATCTCACAGCTGTCAGGGACCTCTAATGGCCCTCACAGGGATGAACAGAACCCTCTCAACAACAACCCCACAAGTGCTCCTCCAGAAGAGCCATTATGTCTGAAGGCAGCCCCTTTCAGGCTTACAGCAAAATCTCTGCTCTCCTCCTCTTTCTCCCTCTCTGCAACTGCTCCCAGTTCTTAGTTCTGGCCTCTGGAGCCAAGTGGAAGAAACATCTGCTCTCTCTTTCACGTGATAGCCCTTCAAATAGTTGAACACGGGTGTCCTTTCCACCACCCACACCCCTCGTATCTACTCGGCCAAACACCCCAACCCCATCACCCACTCATCCTCTGGCAAGGAACCCAGGATGTGGCCATTTCCTTCTGGACATGCTCAGAATTACACCTCATGTGCCAGATGGGGTGTGTCCAGGGCACAGGACAAGAGGATCATAGCAGTCTTTCAGCAACACTTTCAAAGCCCTTAACAAGATTAGGCCATACATGGCCATGCACAATACTGGGTGCCTTCCCCAGAGGCAATCTCTAATTAGGACTCAGGGAATGCCTAGCAAAGAAAGGTCAGTTCCCAGCTTCAGGAAGTACCACTGGTGGGCAAGGAGGAGGTCTCAGAGGATGGCCCAGGTTTGTAAGGGATAGCCCTGGGTGACTGAGGTCATTCTGAGGGCAGAGAGTAGCCGGAGCCAGGACAGGGCCAGGGCAGGACAGGATAGAACAGCATGGCTGGAACATGGCATGTACGAAAGGGGAGATGGCGAGACAAAGATAGAAGGAAGGATCCTCGGATGCTAAAGACAAGATGGGAAGGGGCCTTGGAGATCACCTAGCTCAACCTACTTGTTTTACAGAAGAGGAAACTGAGGTCCAAGGAATAAGTCGTAGCAGGTCCATGGGCTTCACATTCATTTTTGTTTCACTGCACTGAGCTGAATGCAGGCCACAGAACCAAATTCACCAGGCAAGGAGGAGGTCTGGAGGAAAGGCCCAGCACCAGCCAGCCTGTGCAGAAGGAAGAATGGGAAGCAGGGAGGCCAGGGAGCCATGAGCACAAAGGAGAAAATGTCCCTGCTCTGGATGAGGCTCTGGGGCTGGGGGTGGGGGTAGGGGTGGGGTGGAGGGGGGGAGGTGGCGCACGGCACAGCTTAGTTACCAGTTCAGTCCAAAGCAACAATCCTGGCCAGGACTGCCCTGTGCCATGCTGAGAGCCCTCCTAGGGACTGCAGATGGCAGCTTCAGACTGACGGTGAGCCATACAAAGGGCACACAAAGTCCCCAGGCAGGCAGACACATGGCAGATAGAGAGAATGTCTATCACTCTTGTCTCTGTCTCTGCCCACCCCCCTACTCCCCAGAGAATTCTTTCCAGGCATCTCTCCAGACAGTATCTGGCACACAGTAAGCACTTAATAAATGCTCTAAGCTTCCAAGGTCATCACTGGCTTTCCAAGCCCTGCCCCTAACTTCTTGGGTGAGCTGGAGTCAAATTCTTCCCTGCTCAGATTACTTCACTCCTAGAAATGGAGAGAAGGTCCCCTACACTTTATTAACAAAGGCTGTTTTGTTTGTTACCACCTTGAACTGTGGAACAGAATCTGAAAGAGCAGAGTCAGAGGGCCTGGGTTCAGGTCCTGGCTCAGACACTTGAAAGCAGTGTGACTTTGGTCAAGTCACTTAACTCTTCTGGACCTCATGTGAAAGAGAGGAAGGGGCAGTGGGTAGAAGGCAGATCAAATAACCTCCAGTGTCCATCCAGTTCTCAATTGGGGGGATAGAGGAGGGGATTCTTATCTCTTTTGTCCTGACAGCCTTCATTCCTCCCCTCAACACCTACAAGGGGCACATGCCCCCAGATGCCAGGCTGCCCCCTGGACAGTATCTGGTCCTTTGGTCTCGTTCTCAGACAAGAGGCACAAAGGCCATCCAACCACACCCCAACTCCAAGTTTCCCAGCTTGTTATATCCCCTGGCAGAGCTTGGGCTTCACTGGTGGAGCCCTGAGAATCAGGGTCACCTTCAGCCCCTTGGAGGCAACCAAGAAGGAATGATGATGACAATGGACACTGATGTACCATTTTTACCCACGCGCACACAGCTACTTTGTGTGAGGGCCAGCTGGAAATCCAGCCCTCAGACCAGGCAGCTTTCCCAGAGCAGTCCTGAATATGACAATGACCTTGAGAGGTCTGGAAGCCATGACTGGGATTAGCTAGTAAAAGAAGTGGGGAGGCTTACCCTGAAAAAGAGAAGACAACCATCCTCCAATATTTGGCACAGTTACAGTTCCTGGCATACAGCAGGCGCTTAATAAATGTTTGTAGATGGGTTGATCATCCACGAGCACTGATTTAAGAGCTTACTATGCACCGTGTGGCTCCACAGGACAGAACATGGCCCAATGGTTACAAGCTACAGGGTATCATCTCAGCTAAAAATAAGCTAGAGCTTTCTAGCAACCATGGAACGGAATGAGTGTCCCATCCCTGGGAGGGACCACCTGTCAGATGTGTTGTTTAGAGACTGGCAGGGAGGTTGAACTACACGGCCCTGAAGGACACCCCAACTTTTACATGACTGTCTGGACTCACTCATTCTACTGGGACTCGTATTGAGTAACGTAGGAGCCACTGCCTGGATAAGTCTTTTTGTTATACAAAGATTCTATTGTTATAGAATTCCATTTTCCTCAATGTTTCTCAGACTAGAGGTTCACAGAATTTCCTTCTTAGTCAAACCCTTCCTTTTACAGATCAGGGCAACTGAGGCCCAGGAATATTAACTAAGAGGGGTCAGGATTTAAACCCAGGTCCTCTGACCTCTAGACCAGGGTTCATGACCCAGGGAGAGGAGGTTTGTCCAGCATTCTTCTGCATAAGTCTGGTACAGGTAAAAGTCTTCTTGACATAAAATGAGGTGGCATTTTTTTCAGCCTCCATTGGGTGTGGAGGTGAATGGACCTGTGCTTCGGTCTCTGGCTTTCCCTGTTGGGTGATCACCAGGTGAGATCTCCCTTCATCCACCCTTTAATCACCCTGGCTGTGAGTGCAGATCCCCTGGGGGAGTCTGTGAACTGGGCTAGGGAAAATGACGTATTTATTTTAATTAACCTCAAACTAAAAATGAGCATTTCCTTCAATTGTGAAATTAAATATTATCCTGAGAAAAAGCTCCAAAGGCTTCACCAGACTGATGACCAAAGGAATTCAGGACCCCAAAAAGCTTAAGAGGACCTGGGGCAGATCCAAAGGGACCAAGAGTCTCTGAGTTGTCCCAGGTCCTGCCTGACTCCCTAGCCAGCCTTCTCTCTGTTTCTGCCATGCCAAGTGCTCTGTTAGGAAATCAGGGATACTGAAAAACAGTGCCCTAAACCTAGTAAAGGCACCACTGCCCAGTCCCAAATTAGAGAGGGAGGAGGAGGGGGGGCACTTTACGGGGACAGGAGGAGTTCTTTGGGAAGGGGCCAGCTTGAATAGTCTCCAGGATCGTGCTCCCTAACGCCCCTTCTGACCTCTCCTCACACTTGCTCCCTACATAGCCCAGGACTTAAGGCACAGAAGTCAGATGACTGTTTTTGCACTGTGATCATTGTTGACTGTGAATATCCTCAGTTTATTATTGTTATTAATAATAATGTCTAAAGGGCAGAGAGCACGTTCACTAATATGGCCGTTAATGTCTATTACCCAGAGAAAGCGTCCATTGCTCAGATCACTGATGCACTAGGAAGCACTATACTGTGCTATATAATTCCACAAGAACATTCCCTTTCAGCCCACGCACTGTTCTCAAGCCCCTGAAGGCCCTCAGTCCTTGACCCCCTTCCTCCTTTCCAGGCTTCTTGCCCCACCCAGCCCCTGCACGTCCTGCCTTCTGACAAGGCCCCAGACACTCACTGCCAGCCTCTTCCCTGGCCGGCCCCCTGCTAGGAACGCTGCCTGGATCATGTCTCAATGCAAATCCCCCCCTTCTTTCCTTGTCCTCCTACATCTAGGGGCCTCCCTCTGTGGATTACGTCCCACTGAATGTGTGTGTGGTTCATCTGTATGGAGCTGTCTGTCCCGTTAGACTGGGAGCTCCCTGAGAACATGGGCTTCTTTGCCATTCTCAGTATTCCTAGAGCTGAGCACAAGGCCTGGCATATAGTAGGTGTTTAATGAATGCTTGTTGAGACTAACTGGGGGGGGTCTTGTTGGGGGAAAAGAGAACAGAACATGAGGAGGAGAGTGGCCTAGACAGTCCCCTCCAACTCTTAGACATTTGAGTGACAGCTTGAATGGGCAAGAGGTGGGTGGGGTTTTTTCCCCTCCTAGACTAGAATGCTCCAATGGGGGAGGTGGGGAGAGAATACTGGATTCAGTTACTGGTCTCCTAACCACTTCCTCTAGTCTTTCTTCCATCTGCAGGGAGATAAGTGAATCTTCCCACGGAATGGATAGAAGCCTCTATCCCTTTAAGCATCAAAATCTTCATTCATGAATCTGGACAGAAACTGAAAATTTGCTCAATAGGACATTGGAGCAGCGTATTTCACCCTGCCTCGAAGGCGAGTATACTCACAGGAGACTACCACATTCCCACACTGCAGCACCCTGTATGCATCCTTCCAGCCGCTCATGGCAGGATCCACCCAGCAGGCTGATGGGCCTTCCTCTGGACTTTATGCCACTTTTTGAGTATCCCAACGCCAACCTCCATGCTGCCCATCCCTCTCCTTTTTGTGAACTCTGATGTCCCTGATGTCTTTCCAGTCTAGATTTTTCAGCGGAGCCCAGAGTAGCCAGAGTACCCCAAACTTACTCAGCCAGTTATGAGGGAGTCAGGACTAGAAGATAGTTATGCAAGAAATCTACCCCATAGGGCTATTGTGAGGATCAGATGAGATAATGTTTGTAAAAAAAAAAGCACTTCACACAGTGTCTGGTAGACCATAGGAGCTTAATAAATGTTAACTGCCTGACAGAAACTCCTTATATCATATTCTGTGTTTAAAAGGAAGGCACCACAAAAGTATGTATGTGGGGGGGGGGGGTCCCATCTAGTCCAACTCCTCCCTCCCACCCTAGGCTTTAAAGTTGTTTTTCTTTTCTTTCTGCTTTTAGTTTTCTCTCTGCTTTTCTATATTTGGTTCCTACTTCCTCGCCGTGAGGCCAGCAGCTCTCACTTCACTGCCAGCAATGGGCCTGTCTCCAGCAAGCATCCTAACCTCTAATCTGCTCAGGCCTAGGAAACCAGGAAACAACCAGAGTTTGACTCCTACTGGCCCTTCACAGTGTTGTCACATTCACTCTCAGTTAATCCTAACCAGGCTCAAGCAGTAGCAAGGGACAATATCATGATTCCCATTTTACAGATGAGCAAACGGAGACTCAGCACAGTACCCATAGCCCTAGGCAGGTACTATGTCATGGAAGGAAAGAAGTATTTATATAGCACCTACTGTGTGCTGGGCATTGTGCTAAGGTTTTTTTTTTTTTTAATAATTATCTCGTTTGATCCTCACAACAACCCTAGGAGGCAGGTGCTATTATTATTCCCATTTTACAGCTGAGGAAACTGAGGGAAATGGCAGTTAAGTGACTTGCCCAGGGTCACATAGCTAGTGCTACCAGCATACTCGGGAGTTCTTAACCCAGGATTAATTGTGAACTTTTAAGATTTTGTTTACTATTTTAATAACTACTGCAATATAATTGATTTCCTTTTCAGTCCTATTTTATGTGATTGAAAATATTATTCTGAGGAGTCCATATGCATCACTGCCAAAGAGGTCCAGGATGCAAAAAAGGGTGAAGAATCCCTGTACTAGACTGAAGTATACATTTTCTGAATAAGTTTGATGCAGCAATTTGTTTGGTTTAACTATGCATATTTATTACAAGAGTCTTGTTTTTCTTTTTTTCCCATGGGGGTAGTGTGGGGAGAGAAAATAGATTTTTAAGTTAAGAAAAATTTTAATTGTGAAAGAAGCCACTTGATATAGAATGCTTTGTTGAATTGGATAATGTTAAAAAAAAAACAGTAATAACCACAGAGACAACCAAACTCTGGTCAAGTTCAATTGTCTATTTTCATGTCAATTACTTTCACTTACTCAGAGACAAATGCTGGTCAATTACAATAAACAATGTTACTGTCATGTTAGTAACTTTCACTTGCCCAGAGACAGCCGAACCCTGGTCAGTTACTAAGGTTACTGTTACTCTCACTTGCCCCAGTTAAATAAGCTATTTCTCTTCCCTATTAACAACTGATTTAACTTTTCTTCCCAATCTTTGATGAATGCAGTCTCTGTTTTAGTAGGGGCGTTTTTGGATTATATTTTAGAAAGTCCAAACAAAATGTCACAATGAATTTTTTTTTAAAGTTGTTGAATTGGAGTGTCATAGCTAATGTCAGAACCAATTAGGAAACTGAGGAAGGCAATCAAGCTTGTTGATATACAATTATGCAGAAGAAATAAAGAGTATGTCAACATTTGGAAAAACTCTTTAAATTCCACCCATGTGATTTCTCTCTTTATCTTACAGTCTTATCAAGAGTTAACCAAGGCTTGGGAAGGTAACTGAACCATTCATGGTCACAAAGCCAGTGAGTGAATTCAGGGGCAGGATTTGAACCCAGGTCTTCCTGACTCCAATTCCAACATGCACAATACTATTTGTCCACAGAAATGTAACAGAAGTGTAAATACTGGCTCTGAATGACACATTTTGTGACTTAAAGTTCATGGACTACACACTCTCTTGCTTAAGCAATAAGCACTTATAAATAAACAAACTTTATGGCAGGGCTGGGGACAGAAAGACAAAGAATAAAATAGGCTGTCCTCTCATGGAGCTTACATTTCCAGAAACATGAGGGGGCTGGTGGGAGGCGGCAGACGTTCCTAGTACTTTCTTGTCAAGGGCACCTTGACAGAAGTATTTGTAATTCACAACTGAATATGAAGGATGATTGCAATAGAAATATGGCAGTCAGACTCCTATCGGGATATGAGTTGGGATTTGAAGCCTGCGCTGTGACTCACAGGGTGACTTCAGACAACCCCCTCCCTCTTCTAGGCCTCAAGTTTCCTCCTCTGCAAAGTGAAAGGGTTGTGTGAGGCCTCTTTGAGCCCTAGGATGCTCCTGCCAACAATTCTGTTCACTATTAAAACCAACTTCTATGGCTGCCCTACCCTCCCTTGGATCACCTTGCAGCCCATCACTCTGAGTCCACTCAGTGGTTCAGAACACTCCGCTAATGAAGGTGGAAGGTAGAATACGGCAATGGCCCTGCCCTGCCCCTGGCTGGCTCTCAGAGCTAGGAGAACTTGAAAGAGTTTGGTTCAATGATTAACAATTCATTCCCACTCCTAGAAAATCAACTCAAATGACACCCTGGACTGGACACTACTATGACAACTACTACTGGTAAATAAAAACGACTCACTTTTAGAGCACTTTAAGGTCATGAGTTCTTTCTTTACTCAAATAATAATAATAAAAACAACAATGGCTAGCATGTACATATGGCTGCAAAGTTTGGAAAGCATTTTATAAACATCTCGCTTGATCTTCATAAGGAAGGAAACAAGCATTTATTAAACTCCAACTATGTGCCAGGTGCTAGGCTAAGCACTTTACAAACATTATCTCACAACAACCTAATAAAGGTAGAGGTAGAAAGATCAAACAATGTAACAGATTGCAAACTTTAAAGCTAAGTGGTACAGCAGATGGATTGCTGGCCCTGGAATCAGGAAGACTTTGAGTTCAAATCTTGCCTCAGATATTTACTAGCTAACAGGATCCTGGGCAAGTCACTTAACCACTGCCTCTCAGTTTCCTCATCTGTAAAATAATAGCAGCATCTACCTTCTGGGCTCTTGTGAGGATCAAATGAGCTAACATTTGTAAAGCATTTTATAAATGTTAAAACACTATACAAATGCTACTACAACTAGCTACTAAAACACTACATAAATGCTAACTATTATTATTAGAGTATTTATTAAGCACTTACCATGTGCCAGGCACTGGGGATACAAATATAAGAAACAGCAAAATGGCCCCTGCCCTCAAAGAGCTTCCATTCAAATGGGGGAAGCTGGAAGTGGAGGAGAAGCTCAGGAGGGTTATATCCTTGGCTAAAGAGTAAGAAACGTCAGTTCCCGATAAGCTTAAGACAAAAATTCACCTCTTAGAGCTAGAGGAAGAGTCCAAGGTTCCACTAAGAGGGAGAGCAGGGGGGTGGACATAGAGCTCACAATCATGAAGATTGTAAGGCAGGGCAAGTTTTACACCCATTTTACAGATGGAAGAAACTAAGGCCCAGAGAGGTTAAATGATTCACCTAAGACCAGTTCCCACCACCACTGACTCACAAGGGATCTCACAATATTGATACCAGACTTAATAAGGAAACCTGCTCAGCCAATTCCACTGAAGCTCAGAATTCCCAAATTCAAGTTACTGCTTCTAGCCACAGCTTCCAGGTGACTGGGATTACAGGCCTGCACTACCCTCTCATTTTAGAGATGAGGAAATAGACCCAGGAACATAATTAGTCATCAGCCAAACTGGGATTTAATTCCAAGTCTCTTCCCCCTTTCATTAAACCCTATGGCCTCTCAGAAGCAGGAGCAAGAGGATGGCTGCCCACTTGTACTAACAAACCCAGGGCTTCAGAAATTAGCTAAGATGAAGGCACAGCCTGATCATACCCGAAAGGAGGGAAAGCAATGAATGTCCTTCCTTCCTCTCCCAGCAAAGCACAGCAATCCTGTGGAGGGGACTTCTGGGGAGAAGGAGACAAGGAAAAGAGAAGGGTGGAGGGCTTGAGCTGTGAGGGGCTGCTGAGCACAGCCTGAGCCTAGACCCACTTGGAAGGGAGAACAGAAAGACTGTCAAGCCCAGCTTCCTCCATGGAGGGACGAGGGGAAGCAGCATGAACTCAACCTTCTCTTCTCATCTGGTGTACTTTCCTCAGACACCCTCTCACTTTACAGGTGAAGAAACTGAGGCTGAGGGAGGTTCTGAAGTTTGATTCAAACTCAGGTCTCCCTGTGCCACCTAGCTGCTAGTGTTAACTCTGGAGGAAAGTTTAGGAGAGAAGAGGTATTAATCTGACTACCAAACTGAAGGTCTACAGAGCTGTAGTGCTGACTGACCTTATTGTTGTATGCCTCTGAAACCTGGACAGTCTACCAGCGCCATGCCAGGAAACGGAATCGCTTCCATTTGAATTGTCTTAGGAAGATTCTGAAGATCACCTGGCAGGAGAAGGTACCAGACACCGAGGTCCTTACTCAGACTAAACTGCCAAGCATTCAAACTCTGCTTCAGAGAGTGTAACTCCAATGGGCTGGCCATGTTGTTCGAATGCAAAACATACGCTTGCCAAAAAGACTATTTTATGGAGAACTCACAGAGGGCAAGTGCTCATATGGAGGTAAGAAGAAGCCATACAAGGACACTCTTAAGAACTTTGGGATTGTGTGACATGGGAGACACTGACCCAGGACTGCTCAGCATGGCATGCCCACATCAGAGAAGGTGCTGTGCTCTATGAGCAAAGCAGAATGGAAACATCTCAAAGGAAACGCAGGATGCGCAAATTTAGAGAATCCACCCCAAATGTTCACATGGACCATTTGTACCCAGCCTGTGGCAGAGCATTCCAAGCTCATATTGGTCTGATCAGCCATAGTCAGACACATTGAAACCTGACTCTAGTACAGTGATTTCATTCTGATCCTCTTTGAGAAAGAAGGAACAACTAACTGCTAGAGTTTAAGGTCCACAATTTAATAGCTGGGAGATCCTGAGTTAAGTCCCTTCCCTTCTCTGGGTCTCAGTTTACTCATCTGTAAAATCAAGGTGCTGGGTCTGGAGTCAGGAAGACCTGACCTCAAATTTGGCCTCAGACAGTTAGTAGCTGTGCGTCCCTTGAGAGTCACCTGACCTCTGTCTCCCTCAGTTTCCCCTGCTGTAAGATGAGGATAATAATGGCACTACCTGCCAGGTTACAGTGAGGAACAAATGAGTTAATTCTTATAAAGAGCTTTATGTAAAAGCCAGCTATCTACAGTCCCATCTGGTTCCTCACATGCCAGGTCATTCTACCTGGCTGGAATTGGCAAACAAGTATGTCCTGGGCCTCTTTTCAATTCTGTCTGACCTTTTCACTTTTTAAGAGGAAGTGGGCCCTAAACACCAGCACAGCAGGCACCCGCTCCAGCGTCTCCACGGGAGCAGTCAGATCAACTCAGGCACAAAGACAAAAGACTGAGGGTGGGGAGAAATATGAATAGCCTAAAACAATATGGGGCACATACCTGTGCCAAGCAGATGGTTACCACTCCCCAAAGTCAAAATTCTTCCAGGTCTCTCAGAATTATGTAAATCGTCAGCTGGGCTCAAGGGTAAAGGCAGGTCACCCTGGCCAAGCAGTGGCCTGGTGGGGCGGATTCCTAAGGTTCCTTTCAAATCGAAATCCTCTAACTCCTAGAATACACAATCCTCTTCTTAGCACGCTCCCCCCTTGGCACCCCCCTTACAGCAGGGGTATCCTAGACCCCCTTGGGTAGTCTGGCAGAGCCCAGGTACTCTCTTCTCAGAAAATGCTTTTTAAATGCATAAAACAAAACAGACAAGATTAGAAGCCAGTTATACTGACACACAGCTATAAACATATTTTTAACGACGGACTCCAGATTAACAACACTAGCTGCTATAGAGGAGGCCAGAAGGTGTCCCCGGTCCTAATTCTTAGACGGGAACTAAAGACAGGGTCCCAAATCAGAGTACGGAAAGGTCTGAGTCTGAGAGCTTATTCACTCCATGTGACATATACACACACTCATTCCCTTCTGGTGGTCTGTATACATTCGAAGATCATTCAATCAACCAACATTTACAAAGTGCCTACTAGGTGCCAGGCCTTGTGCTAAGCACTGGATCACAAAGCCATGATAAAGTTACAGTCCAGGATGGTGATGGCCTGGTCCCCATGGGGCTGACAGGAGCCATCCACACATGTTGGGAAGAGGCTCAGAACTCCTGCTCATTTCTTCCCTATAACTACTGCTGGGAGCAAGGTGTGTTGAGCAGCCAGTTACTGCCAAAGGCACATAGATGTCCCCCTCATCGACTGCTTTGCTTCCCTGCATACAGTAGGGCAAGGCAAGTATTAACTCCAGAGGTGGGAAGACCTGGCTTTCATCACCAAGTTAGGCTCCTCCTGGCTGTGTGGCCCTAGACAGCCCAATAAGCTGGTGAGCTCTTTCCTCATCTGTAAAAGGGTCCAGTAACAGTATGTACCTCATAGGGCTGTTGTGTGCTTCAAAGGACAAAATGCTTTGCAAACCTAAAGCGCTAGTTACGGTTTTTATGATCATGGGAAAGTCCCCTGTAAAGAGAGTTGGGGGGGGGACGGGCCGGGGAGGCTGAAAGGTCAGGGGCAAACTTGACCCTAGGAGGCAGTCTCTCGGGCTGTTAAACAGTGAGGCTCTCAATAAATAATACTTGGCATCTGGTACCAGTGCCACATGGGGACTGATACCAATGGAAACACAACTTCCTGATATGTGGCGATAGGGAAGGGCTCCCGGGGCTCTGTAGGCCAGCCCAGCCGCAGGAGCACCTGCTGCCTGAGCAGTCCCATGCAGGAGGCGTATTAGGGAGAAGGCCCCACAGCAACAACAAAAACTTCAAGATTCAAACTCAGATCTGAAGGGACCTCAGAGGTCGAGTACATTTTGCAGACGAGGAAATGGAACCCTACAGCAGTTTAGTGTCTTGCCCACACAAGTCTGTACTGGAACTCAGACTGTGCTGAGCTGGGAATGAAGACACAAAGACAAACACAGAATTATGTTCAAACTTGAGGAACTTAACCTTCTAGCAGGAGAGGCCCAAGGACACGGGGAATTCATACTAAGATACAAAGTAATTTCAACGCGGAGAATGTTTCCAACTTGGGGAAACATGGGAGAGAAGGAAATTTGGCAAAGCCTAGAATAAAGCTAGGGCTTACAGTGGGTAGGCAAAAGGCAGGGTATTCCAGGTATGGAACCTGTCCTGGGCAAAGGTAGGGAAGCAGGAGATGACTGATAGTGCTGGGGGATGAAGAAAGGGAGCAGCATCCCGGGCAAGAAGGCCATACCTTGCAGCCAGCAGCCAGAGTTTGAGCACAGAAAAGGAGATGGCATTTGGAAAAAGGAGAAGTGAGCTCCCCAGTCACAGGGAAGCTGCCACCTCTTCCTCCCCTTCTCGGAAAGTCATGTCTCGAGGCTCGAGCCTGGGAGGATGGAGGCCAAGGGTGAGAGGGCAGAGCCTTCTCCCAAATTCAAAGTGCAGACGCTGCCCCGGGCCGGCCTCAGTCCTCCCAGGATGCCCAGGCTCCGGCCCCCCTCGGTGGCATATAGCAGCCATGGAACGCAGGTTCACAGCTGGGTAGGAAATACCCCCCCGAATTCCTTCCTGCAGACACCTGCCATGCAGCGTGCGGCCCCCCCAAAACCAAAGCTCCTTCGATTCTCCATCCATAGCTCCCCTGGGGTTACACAAGCCGGGTGAGGGCAAAGGATTGGAGGTAGGAAACGGCCCAGCTCCCCGTACCCTCGGCTGCGCAGCCGCCTCCCAAACGGAGCGAGGGGCTGCTTCCCTCCCGGGTAGAGGGTGTCAGCGGCCGCAGAAGAGTGCGGGGCGCAGAGGGGGTTCCCCCAGTCCGTGTCCACCAGCGCCTGTGGGCTGCAGGGGCATCCCTGGTCCCGGGTCGTCTCCAGTCCGAGCCCCTCCCTCCCCTCCAGCCCCGCAGGGCAGCGCAAGGCGCGGGGCCCGAGGACTGGGCGCCCAGGCCCGGAGGGTCCGGGGGTAGGCACGCGTGGGGCGGGGGCCTCGGCTGCTCCCTCCTCCCGCCCTCCCTAGCTCGCTCCCGCCCCGCCCGCGCTCACCAGTTGCCCGAGCCCACGATGCACACTCTGAGAGGCGCGGCTGCCATGGCCGAGAGCCGGGAGGGCCAGAGGGACTGGGAGGCAGCGGCGATAACAGCAGCAACAGCAGCAGCTCCGACCGGCCGCAGCAGCAGCAGCCGCCGGGCCCAGCCCCAAGTACCCTCCGGCAGGCCCCTCCCCAGGGCCGCCCCAACCCTGCAGCCCCGCCCTCCCAGCCCGGCTCGTCCAATGGCCGCTCCACCCCGCCCCTCCATGGTACGACGGACAGACGGATGGAGGCCGGATTCGCGTGCACGCGCACGCGCACGCGACCCGCCCCCGCGGCGCCCCGGGGGACGCTCGGACTTGTAGTTCTCAGCCGCCAGAGGACCGTAGGCGGCGTGGATCCTGGGCAGGGGTGCCCTGGGGGGCTCGGAGCTGCGGGAGCGCCCCGTGGAGGCTTGAGAGGGCCAGGGGGCAAAACTATGCGGGGAGGGGAGGGGCAGGGGAGCGACCCTAGCATCGTAGCTTGAAGGGCCTCCGTTGACGTCATCGTCGACATCTTCAGTCTCATCATCATCGTCAACCACATAGTCACGAACAATAACAATAAAAATTAGCGCTTACATGCACTTCGCAGTTTGCAGAGCGCTTTAAATGTAGAAGCTCATTTATCCTGACGCCAAACTTGGGAGGTATCCCCATTTGACAGATAGAGAAACTGAGGCAGACAAGTTGAGTACTAAAGCCCAGGGTCCCATTCGAACCCATGTCTTCCCCACTCCAAGTCTGGGGCAGTATTCACACGTGACACCTCGCTGCCTCTGCAGCTGCCTCTGTTGAAATACTCCCATGTTCCCCGACAGCTTATTTAGATGTAGCCCGTAAGCGAGTGGATTTCCTTACAGTCCCTCTGTGAGCTGGGTAGTGAGCTCTTGGTTTTTTGGTCCAGTGAGTTCACTGGTTCAGGGAACTAACTCCCTCCAGTGCCTGCCTTAGAATCTGGGAACGGCGAGAGGTTGTGGGGTAATTTGCTCCTGGTCAGTATTAGAGGTGCGGGGCACTTGGACCCATTCTTCTGATTGTACCGAAGTCCGGCCTCTTTAACCCCTGAATCGTGCGCCTCCTAGTGCCCTGTTAGAATACTCCTCGGCTGGTTGGTTGTCGATTCTTTTCCTGACTCAGCATTTCCCCTGGTTGTCCCAGGGATTCTCCTCCCTTCTAGTCTCCTCTCAGGCTCTTCTACCTCCTGGCTTTCCTGCTTTTGTCAAGTCATCTTCCCCATCCGCCTTAACCATTGTGCTTTCCCTCTGAGATATCCTCCATTTATATTGTCTATGTCTTATGGTTTTCGACTTGGTGGTTTACAGGTGGTCTCCCCCACAAGATTGAGAGCTGATTGAGGATAGAGACCGTGTCTTTGCCTTTCTTTGAATGTCCAACACTTTGCACCATGTCTGGCACATAGTAGGTGTTCACTAAATGTTCATTAGATGTCTTGACTTGCTGAATACCTCCTATGCACAAGTGGCCAAGGTCACCCAGGAGGGATGCCTAGGCTCAAACCTAGGCCCCCTCCCCCCAACTTCATACTTGGTATTCCTTTAGCTAAATCAAGCTGCCTCATTGCTAGGATTTTAACAGGGGCCTCTTAACCCGTGGTTCATAGACCCCTTGGGGCTTGCTAAACTTGGATAGAAAAAAATGACATCTTTATTTCAATAGAATTGTCTTCCTTTGTAATCCTCTGCATTTTATTTGATGCATTTAAACACAGTGCTCTGAGAAGGGATCCCTAGGCTTCAGCAGGTTGTCAGAGGGCTCCAGAACACTAATCCTGGAGGTAGAGAGACCCTCCAATCAGACAGTGGAAGCTACTAAAGAACCATGATATCTGGACTCGGCAAAGTCAAGACAACCCCTGGCAAGAGCTGATCCCACATAGGATCTACAGATGAATGGGACTTTATAGATGATTTAGACCAGAGGTTCTCCAATCTTTGGTTTCTCTCTGTACTCTTCAAAACAATTGAGGACAGACCCCAAAGAGCTTTGATTTATGCAGTTCTATCAATATTTACCATATTAGGAATTAATATTGATCCATCTTAAAAAAATCTATTCACTAAAAATAACAAGAATAAACCTATTACATGTTAACATATTTTTATGAAAAATAACTATTTTCAAAAACTCAAAAAATTAATGAGAAGAATGACATTGTTTTATTTTTTAAATTCAATTTTCTTTTTTTTGGCACTGAATTTTCTTCCTCCCTCCTCCACTTCCCACCCATTGAGAAGATAAGAAAAACAAGACCAATTACAAATATGTATCATCATGCATGTTTTACATATTTTTGCAAATCTCTTTAATGTTTAATGGAAGACATCTGGATTCTCCTATCTGCTTCTTTGTTCAATCTGTTGGGATAAGTTGTTTTGGCTGAAGTTCTAGACAAAAAACAGCACCCTGGCCTCATGAAGATATGTAGTTGTGAAAGGAAGGAGTTTTTTAATCAGCAAATGACATCTTAGTATTATTATGAAAATGGTTTTGGCTTCACAGACCACCTGAAAGGGTCGAAGGGGCCCCAAAGGTCCAAAGTCCACACTTTGAGTGCTCAGATCCAGTCCAAGCTCATCTTTTTTTAGAAATGAGGGAGCTGCCTCAGAGAGGCAATCTGTCCAAAGTCACACAGGTATTTCATACCCAGAGTCAGAATTCAACCCTAGGTTCTCTGAATTCAAGTCCAGCATAGATCAAAAAATAGGTAGATAGGAAAGTGTGTGTGTGTGTGGGGGGGGGGGATGAGAGAGAGCGCAATAAAATATTTTTAAAGGCTTACTACGTGCCAGACACTGTGCTAAGTGTTGGGGAAACAAACAAATATAATAGTTTCCAAAGAAGAAAGGTAACACATAAAGAGAAGCTAGAAAGCTGGGCTTGGAGGGAAGGGTAGAGCTGTCCAGGAGAAGGAGGAAGAGGAGGAACAGAGAAGAAGGAGAAGTCTGGGAAGTAAGCCCAGGCATCAGTGAAGTAAAGCATGGAGGGTGAACAGGCCCAAGGGGCTGTGGAAAGTCTGGAGAAATCTAGAGCTGAGTAGGCATAAGTAAGGGATGCATCTCTGTATTGTACACAATACATGGCCTTCCCCCCTCCCCCACACCCCGCCCTTGGCAAGACTTCAGAATGGCATGACGGCCTTGTTCAAAGATCGGTAACATCAGCACCGCTGTAAACAATTTGCCACATTGGCTAATCTCCAAAGTCTTGGGGAATTGTTCTATTTATTCATTTTTAAAGTTCATAGCGTCTTTTATTTTTACACCTCGGACATTTCAAAATATACATCCTTCACCATTAATCCCTCAACATAACATAACATAACATAACATGACATGACATGACATGACATGACATGACATGACATAACACGACATGACATGACATGACATGACATGACACAACATAACATAGCATAGCATAACATAACAACATAGCATAACATAGCACAACACAACATAACATAGCACAACACAACATAACATAACACAACGTAACGTAACATAACATAACATAGCATAGCATAGCATAGCATGGCATAGTGCATTAGATCCCAAATTCAGAGTTCCTGAGGCCTCATCTGGTCCCACTGAGTAAACTCAGTGAATGCCAGTTTCAAACTGTGCTGGATCATTTCTCTTCTGCCCAGCCATGGGAGACCCAGCCACTGAGGCTGAACAAACTGAATTGTGCATTTCCCAGCCCTCCTGGGTTTGGAGCGGCAGCCATTGTTTTTATTGTCTGGAAACTGCAGGTGAGTCACTGAGAAGCCGGACAAGCAAAGCCAAGTAGTAAATACTTTATTTTGTAGTTTCTTGCTTGTATGGATTTTTTGCTCAAAGAAAATCAATTAATAAACATTTGTTAAGCATCTATTACATGCCAAGTGCTGGAGTACAAGTAAAAAAAAAGATAGGCCCTGCCCTCAAGGAGCTTACAATCTAATAGGGGAAGGCTTTATACAAAAAGAAGCTGAAAAGAGGAGGATGGTAGAGGAGGAGAAGGTGCCTGATTTGGGCATGGGGGCATGGTGAAGCAGTCAGTCTCAAAGTAGTACAGCCAATGGAGAAATGAGACACTCTGAGCTGAGGTCTCTCCTTAAATGGAAATTTGATGTTCGTGGCCACGTCCTCCAGTCAGAGGGGCAGCGGGTAGTGATGAGGTGGAATCCCACCAAGTCTGATGAGTGTATCCCAATAATGAGCTTCTTGGGGCATGAGGTTTGGGGAGTCAGTGAGAGAAGTCTCAAAGCAGTTGGGCCAGGTTAGAAATGAGGAGAAAAGCCTCCTATACAGGTGAATATGCTTTGTCCATGCCCGTGGAAAGTCGACTCCTTCTTGCCAATGCCATATGACTGGGACTTAATGAGATAGAACGAGTTCAGGAATGAGACAGAGTTTGCTGCCAGTGGGGCCTTGAGAGCTGATTTGTAGCTCGCTGTTGAGATTGGTGAAAACCAAGTGATTTAACCTGAGAGATCAAACACAGAGTGACTGGAGTGAGCAGAGGGCTTCGAGGCCTATGTGACAAATGCCCTATCAGTCAAGAAGCATTTATTAAGCACTCACTGTTTGATTTGTACTTAGTGATAGGCACGAAATACTAGAAAAAAAACATTTGACTTGGGGGCAGTTAAGAGGAAAAATAAAACTTTTTAAATTGGGCTTAAAGTGTCCCAAGTAGGTCCAACACATTTCTTCCTATATGGCTTACAGAAGGAACACGGATTTGAAGACTGAGGTAGAACAAAAATACACATTTACAAATAAATCAAGATATTCATAATGTAGAGATAAGGAAACAGCTAGAGGCTGAAACAACCCACCCACTTGATACTAAAGAACTCTTAAAAGATGCTAAAAAAGAAATTCCTCCACTGAGATAGTTCAGGAGGGTCAAGGCCTATTTTCCAGTCAGCTCCTGAAAAAAAGTGTTGCCTTCAATACAGTAGATGCTGGATAAAAAAAATCTCCACCATCTTATCTAAGTCTGGGGAGTCCCCCAATTCAGACAAAGTGAGTAGTAGCTTTCTGGTCTTAACACCTTCTCTGTAGTGACCTCCAGGATAAAGAGATAGTATATGAAACTTTGGGGTAACTAGATGGCCCAGTGGAGAGAGCACAGGGCCTGGAGTCAGAAGATTCATCTTCCTAAGTTCAAATCTGGCATCAAACTTACCATGTGACCCTGAGCGTGTCACTTCACCCTGTTTGCCTCAGTTTCCTCATCTATAAAATGAGCAGGAGAAGGAAATGGCAAACCACTCCAGTATCTCTGCCAGAAAATGCCAAATGGGGTTGCGAAGAGTCAGACATGACTGAACAACAATAAATACTTTATTTATCATCCTTAATGATAATAGTTGCAAGTATTTATATAGCACTTTAAGGTTCACAAAATCCTTTCAAAAATTATCTCATTTTATCTTCATAATACCCTGGGAGGTACATGCTGTTATTATCCCCATTGTACAAGTGAGGAACCAGGCAAACAGAGTCTGCCTGTCCAGGGTCACCCAACCAGCAAGAATCTGAGCCTGGATTTGAACTTAGGTCATTCTGACTCGTGACGCAGTGCTTTACCCAGGGCCGCCTCATTGCTTCTCATTTATGCATCTGTCTCTCTATCTATCCATCCACCCATCTCTATCATCTATATCCATCCACCCATCTCTATCATCTCTATCTATCCATCAGCCATCTTTATCATCTGTATCTATCCAGCAGCCATCTCTATCATCTGTATCTATCTAACTATATCTATTTACCACCTGTCTAGCTCTGTTCCTTCATCACTTATATCTGTCTATCTATCCATCCTTCTATATTGGTCTGTCTGTCCATACATCCATTTCTATCTATCATATCTTCATCTGTCCATCTCTGTCCATCCATCTCTATTTTTCCCAAAATGAAATGCATTGCCTCAGGGAGTCATGGGTCCCCACTTGATGGAGGTCTCCAAGCAAACTTGGGATGATCACTTGTAGCCTGTATGGTAGAGGGGATTCTCAGGTAGGTAGATGGTGAATCAGGTGGTCTTGGAGTTTGCTTCAGGCTCTAAGGTTCTGGGGTTCATTCAACAATTATCTGTTAGAAGCTTCTCACTGGCTCCTGCCAGGACTATAGTTAATCACAGCCTAGACAAACAAGTGCCTTTCTTCTTATTAAAACATGCATCTTATTGCCCCTGCTGCTAATGACAGGCTGTACAAATAATCCGCTGAATGGGAGATTTCCTCTCTGTACACCAATCTTCTCAAATGAAATTGCTCATCTTCAATATTGCTAACAATGTCCCGGTGAGAGCTTCCAAAATCTTTGGCCGGAGAAATTAAAAAAGCCTCATCAAGAGAAGCAATCGGGATTTTCATCTTACTTCCTTGAAGTGGAAAGCCCAGAGTGAGGGCAGTGAGGGAGCAGGAGATAGCTCCAAGTCTGGAGAAATAACCGGCAGAATTGCATTCAGCCTACACAAAAAACCATTAAGACACGAAAGAGGGTGGAGGGAACTCAACACTTCGATGAAATGGGGTAGGATCTAGCTGAAAAAGCTCAGAGTGGGAGGCTCTCACTACTTGCTAATGCCGTGATCTTGGGCAAATGACCTCAGAGCTCCAGACCTCAGCCTCTCCACTTGTAAATTATGAGGTTGGACTTGACCATTTCAGCCGGGGCATCCTCTTCTAAACCCATGATTAGGCCATATTGCTTGGGCAGCCTGGGTGGGTGGAAAGTATGTCTATGTGCCACCTTGGGTACGTCACATCAGTGCCTTAATTTTCTGATCTCTAAAAAGAGAGGCATGGACCAGCTAATCTCCATGGTCCCTCCAGCTCTGATACCCTGTGCACACTCGGTATCCTGACCAGGCAATGCACACTTGGATCAGCTCTGCTCTTACTAGGGGCAATGTCGACAGCCTAGAGCTTCTTTCAAAGGACAAACTCTTTGGCTGAATTTCATACAATTATGTACCCATCCCCGTGCCTTTGTACCGGCTGTCTCCCCACGCCTAGAATCATCCTTCTTCACCTCTGCCTCCTCGAGTCTCTAGTGTCCTCCAAGACTCAACTCAAATGCTGTCTTCTACATAAAACCTTTTCTGATTGCCACTTAGTGCCTGCAAACCAAATTTACCTGGCATTTATTTTGGATGTGTGTATGTGCATATATTTATATGCACATACACACATACATACATACTTACACATATACATATATGTCTGTATGCATGTAAATACACATATGTGCACATATCCATGTAGATACGTGTACATATACATACAAAATAATATGTATAATAATTCATATAAAGAGAATAGACATATGTACACATATGTGTGGGCAAGTAGGTGGCACAGTAGTTAGAATACCAGCCCTGGAGTCAGAAAGACCTGAGTTCAAATCCAGCCTCAGACACTTACTAGCTATGTGGCCCTGTGCAAGTCACTTCACTCTGTTTGCCTCAGTTTCCTCATCTGTAAAATGAGCTAGAGAAGGAAACGCCAAACCACTCCAGTATCTTTGCCAAGAAAGCTCCAAATGGGGTCATGAATAGTCTGATACCACTGAACAGCAACATATATGTGCATGTATATATTACATAGAATACATTTTGCATACATACATGTATGAGCTGTCTCCCCTAGGGCAGGGGCTGCTTAGCTTTTGTTTCTGTTTTCCTGGGGCCTAGCATCTTGCCTGGTCCGTAGTAGAAGCTTACCATCAATTGATTGTACGGTTATTCCCAATCATACACAAACTCTGAGCCCCTCCAAGCCTGGGCAAATCTGTTTCTTCAAATTCTGCATAGGCTCAGAAGTGCTCAGGCCATACCCAACTCAAAGCAGCAGTCCAAGACAAGAACGGTTCCACCTCTTCTCCTGACTTCTCATGTTTCCTTGTAGAGTCTGAGTGTAAGGGAAAAGGTGACACTGGGCCCTAGCCTCCCGGCCTCGGGCCCCCTTGGCCCTCTGCTGGACAGCCAGCCGGTGCCCATTCATCTGCTTCTCTTTTAGCTTAGGGAGCCAGGTCTCCTTCCCTCTCTCCAGTTCAGCTCTGTGAATGTCTCCTCATGCCTCCTCCTCTCTTCTCCTGACTTACCAGCTCCCAAGTACTCAGCACCAAAGCTAGCTCTCCTCCCTCCCCCAAGACTTCCCCCATCATGCCCAGGCCAGTTTCCAGCATTTGACCCAACTCTTAGCCAGCTGCAGGAGTGGGCACATGCCCCTGCCTGCAGCTCCTTCCTGATGCTCTTCAAAAGCTTCAGGGAAGGGCTAGCAGATCCCCTCCTTGCCCTCCTCCTCCCTTCTGTCTTCCTACCTCTCCCTAGCCTCTCACACAGAGTTATTCCTTCTTGATCATTCAAGCCCATGACATCCTGAACATCAGGCCTTGGGCCAGAGGCACCTTGTTTTGCTTAGTAACTAGAGTGGCAGGTCCACCTCACCCCTCACACAGGCATAGGGCATAGATTGCCAACACTGAGGAGAGTCCCACACCAATGGGCTTGGGACTGGGTGATATAGGGCACCATTACATATGTCATCATAGGCGATGCTAGTTATCCTGACTCACTCAGATCAGGGGAGATTCAAGACCTCTTAGTGAGAAGCTGGGATAGAATGAGAGCCTTTGTGTGGAAAGGGATCAGAGGCAGAGCAGCCCAGTAGATAGAGATAAATTTGGACTTAAGAGGACCCCAGGGCAATTGGGGTGAGCCACTGAACTGGTGTCTCTCGACTCAGTTTCTTCATTTCTAAAATGAGAGGGATAAGGTAGACTTGCAGGGGGTATTAACCTGGGGTCCATGAGCTTTTTAAAAACAACTGAATTTAACCCAATTAGTTTCCTTGGTATTTTAGGTATTAATTACATAAAATAATTTTTATACATTTGTTGAATTTTATGCAATAAAAACATTATTCTTAGGAAGGGTCCATAGCTTAACTAGACTGATTGCCCAAGGACTCAAAAAAGAACCCTTGGACTGTGGTGGCACTTTCTAACTCTAAATTGGGAGAGAAGGAAGGGGTGGGAGTGTAGGGAGAGAAAGGGAAAGAGACAGAGACGCAGAAAGAGGAATAGAGAGATACAAAGAGACAGAGATAACAGACAAAGACAGAGACAGAGAGGCAGAGAGAGAAACAGAGAGACACAAAGAGACAGAAACAGAAACAGAGACAGCCACAGAGACATACAGAGCGAGACAGAGACACAGAGAGACAGTAAGAGAAACAGAGAGATGGAGACACAGATAGACAAAGACAGAGACAGAGAAAGGCAGAGACAGGTTATGGGGTTATGGAATCTGAACCCCTGTAAAGGGAAAGACCCTCAGTCCTTGCACTTTCTTACCCATTTCTGCTCTGGAATTTCCCTGAGTCATCAGGCCCATCCCAATAAAATTCTTTTGACTGTCCTTTCACTGTGACCCTCTGACCCAGCCCAGCCTCTCATTGCCTCCACCTGGCCCTGCCACTCCTTGATCCCATCCTGATATTCCTGAAGTTTTAAAAACATTTTCTTTATATCAGTATCAATCTCATCCCTATCAAATGTTCCTATCAGATTCTTAGAATCTCACCAGCCCAAATAATAAACCTCACTACTCTGAAAGAAGGCCCAAGTGGCAGAATTCTTTTGAGGCAGACCTGCCCTGTACCCCTGTATTTCAGGGTTCTTAGCACCCTAAACCACAACAGGGAGGCAGAGAGAGAAACAGAAAGACAGCCACAGAGACATACAGAGACAGAGACACAAAGAGATAGAGAGACAAAGAGAGACAGAGAGAGATAGAAACACAAAGAGACAGAAAGACAGAAACAGAAAGAGAGAGACAGACCTGAAAACACAGAGATGGAGATACAGAGACAGGGAAGGAGAGGGGGAGGAAGAGACAGAGAGACAGAGATGGATGACTAGCTAGGATAGGTAGACGGATAGGTGGACAGATACACAGGCATCTAATTTCCTGCCCGTCAACCTGCAATTTGAAGTCTTTGGGATCTCTACCAAGCCCCCAGGTAACTAGCTCATCTTTGGGAAATCTCATCATCCCGAAAGACCTAATCATTTGTTCACCATCATCAGCACTTTGTGCCTCTCTGATTGTCCAGTGGAGCCACTGAAGTCCTTGCTTTAAGGAGAAGGCAGAGGATCTCCTCAGAATTCCATTTCCCACCTCACCCCACTCATTTTTGATCTCTTTGACCTTTCCAGGAGCTCCTGTGCTGCACCTTCTTCCCTTCCCCCCTCCCCCACCCCATCCCTGTTTTCAGCTTTCTTTCATGTTGCCTTCCTTTATTAGATTGTAATCGCCCTGAGGGCAGGACTGTCCTTTTTCTGGGCTAAGCACTGGAGATTTTCCTAGCCCCACAGTGTTTAGCATGAGGTAGGTTCTTAATAAAGGATTACTGACTATTGACAATAGATTGATGGATAGATAAATGATGGAGCATTTATTGTTTCCTGTATGCCAGGCACAGGGCTAAGCTACTGACAGATGTAACTCTCTCACCCAGTGGTCCTCTGGTTCACTCTCTGTGTGTCTGTCCCAATGAAGGCACTTAGAACCCAGGAGAGCAATGACTGGGACTTTGGGACCTTTCCCAAGGGAAGCTGACGTTTTTTTCCAAATCTGGATTTTATAAGAAAACTGTCCAGAAGTGGGCTTGGTCTTCTATGGAGGCTTGCTAGGGGAAACAGTGTAATGAGTTGGTCTGGCCCTGGAAGCACAAATTTAGTGTTAGAAAGGACCACAGAGGTCATCTAGTCCAATCCCCAACAGCCAACGAAACTGAGGCACAGAATTTATTCAAGTGACTTACTCAGGGTTCAAACTGATGGCCTCTGAGCTCAAATCCAGCTCTCTTCCCAAGTCACCAAAATGCCTTTTTTTTTTTTTATAAAGAACCTACTGACAGGGGATGGGACCTGGATCCTTAAAAGGAAAAGACGAGGTCTTTGCCCCTGAACTTTCCCACACATTTCTGTCCTTTCATTGTGGCTCAGACCACACTTAGTCCTTCCATTGTCTGCACCTGGCCCACTCCAGACTACTTGCAATCCTATCCACATCTTCCCACAGTCTTTTTCTGCATAAAAGTACCAATCCCCATTAAATTGCATAGATTCTTAGAACTTCACCCACTTCTATTGGCCCCACAATAAACACACTACTTGGACTGGAAGGCTTGAGTGGTCGAATTCTTTCAAGGCAGACCACCCCCCACCCCAACCCTGTACCCTTGCATTTCAGAGTCCCCAGCATCCCAAACTGCAACACTACTATAGACAAACAGACAGCATAGCCTAATGGATAGAGGTGGGAACATAGCCTGGAAGCCCCTGGTTTAAGTCCTGCCCCTGGTACATACCTGGCATAGTCCTGGGCAAATTACTTAACCTCTCTGGGATCTAGAGGCTCTCTAAGATGATAGATTGTAGAGAAGGCGCCACATTTGCACTGGTAAAGGGTGTTTCCTCATCTGGGAACTCCCTACACTAATGAAATCACACCTCTAGCCCTTATCGCCATCTTTATCCTGCCTATTATGTACAAATTGAAAGACTGAACAATCCCTACTCTTCAAAAAAAAACAACTTACATTCTAGAGAATGCAACTCGGTGGCACAAGGGATAGAATGCTGAGTCAGAAACAACCATGTGGCCCTGGACAAGTCACTTACCCTCTCTGCCTCAGTTTCTTTATCTGTAAAATGAAGCTGATTAATAGCACCTTTTTCCCAGGGTTGGTGTGAGGTTCAAATGAGATAATAAATTTAAAGCAAAGCTTAAGGCGCTTTAGAAATGAGCTGTTTCCTTTATTTATGTGCCCAGAAAATGCTAACACTAACTACTGAAGAATGTATCAGGAAAGGCTTCCCACAGGAGTAAAGTTGTTGCGGTGGCTGTGGTTGTTCAGACATGTCTGGTCCATTTGGGTTTTTCTTGGCAGAGATACTGGACTGGTTTGCATTTCCTTCTCCATCTCACTTTACAGATGAGAAAACTGAGGCAAACAGGGTTAAGTGACTTGCCCAGAATCTCCACAGTTAGTAAGTGTCTGAAGCCACATGTGAACTCAGGTTTTCCTGACCCCAGAGCCAGGGATCCCTCTATTTCACCACCTAAAAGATTTGAGTTCAAATCCCACATCAGACACTAGGAAGCTGTGTGAGTCTGGATAAATCATTTGACCTGAGTGTCAGTTTATCCACCTGTAAAATGGAAACAAATATGTTACCCACCTCTCCCCAATTGATAAATGGTCAAAGGATATGACAAGGCAGTTTTCAGAGGAAGAAATTAAAGATATTTATGGTCATATGAAAAAATGCTCTAAATCACTATCAATTAGAGAAATGCAAACCAAATTGGCTAACATGACAAAACAGGAAAGTCATAAATGCTGGAGAGGATATGGGAAAATTAGAACACTGTTACATTGTTGGTGGAGTTGTGAACTGATCCAGCCATTCTGGAGAGCAATTTGGATCCATGTCCAAAGGGCTATAAAAATGTACATACCTTTTGATCCAGCAATACCACTTCTAGGGCTGCATCCCAAAGAGATCACACAAGTGGGAAAGTGACCTGAATGTACAAAAATATTTATAGTAGCTCTTTTTGTGGTGGCAAAGAATTGGAAATCAAGGGGATGCCCATCAATTGGGGAATGGCTAAACAAATTGTGGTATATGAATGTAATGGAATACTATCGTGCTATAAGAAATGGGGAAGATACAGACTTCATTACAACCTGGAAAGACTTACGTGATCTGATTCTGAGTTAGGGGAGCAGAACAAAGAGAACATTATATACGATTAGAGACACATGGTATCTGTGATGACTACCTTTGATAGACTTGGCTCTTCTCAGCAATACAAGGTTCTAAGACAACTCCAAAAGACTCATGATGTTTCCAGAGAAAGAATTATGGAGTCTGAATGAGGACTGAGGCAAACTATTTGCTCTCTTTTTTCTCCTTCCTTTTTGGTTTTGCTTTTCTCTCTCATGATTCATTCCATTGGTTATAATTCTTCTTTACATCTTGACTATTGTGTAAATAAGTTTAATGCAAAGGTATATGTAGAACTTATGTCGGATTCCATGATGTCTTGGGGGTAAGGGAGAGGAGAGGGAAGGGAAGAAAATTTGGAACTCAAAAACTTGAGGAACTGAATGCTGCAAACTAAAAATAAAAAATAAATTTAAAAAAATGTTATCCACCTCACTGGGTTGTTGGGGAAAGAAGTGCTTTGCAAACCTGAAGACATGATTTAAAAATAAGCTGCTATCACGATGCCACCTCTGCCTCTTCTGAATGCCCGTTTGTGGGTCCCTAATTTGAAGCAGTGACTATCTTCTTCATCTTTTAGTTATCTGCATATTTGGCATTGTTAGTCCCTGGAGGGCCAGGACAAAAGGCACCAAGAAAGGAAGGGACCTCAGAGGTGATCTAACCCTTCCACCTCATTTTACAGAGGAGGGCAATGAAGCCCTGAGACGAGATGCGCCTTGCCCAGGTGCATAGAGGTATGATAGGTGGCAGAACCAGACCCTCTCATGCCCAGTTCTCCTCCTTAATTCACTGTGCCACAAGCTTCCCCTTCAGTGCATTTCTGCTTCTGGGCCTGGTGTGGGCCGCTAAAAATTCCCTTCCTGCCTCCCCTGGTGTGGTACCATAGAATGCTGGTCACACCACACCAAGAGGGCCATGGGGATTAGCTCAGCCCGAGTCAGGTTGGCAGGGTAATCTTTTAGGCAGACCAAGGACTCCGAGACTGAGGAGACCCAGCTTCCAATCCTGCGAGCACTTACTGCCAGACTCACCTTCCTGACCCCAGACAAGTGGCTCCAACCATAAAACAAGCATTATTCATTTCCATTTTTATAGGCTATTTCCTCATCTATAAAACAAAGAGGACTGATTTATGTTTTTATAGGTGTTTTCCTCCTCTGTGGGATGAGGGGCCTTGGACTAAATGTTAACTAAAATTCTTTTTTCCTTTCTATTGCACAACCCTACACCTATCTTCCTTGCTCAGATTCTAGGAGCCTTATCCTTTTGATCAGATTTCCCTTCTAAACCCCTCCTAGACAGGAGGGAATTTGTTGCCGACCTTGGTGTTTGTGTTCTCAAAGTAAATTATTAAATTGGCTTCAGGGCCTAAAGCAATTTGGTGTGAGTCTGGCCACAGCATCAACCAATTTTTTCTGAGCTTGCTCTCCGCTAGATATACAAACCACCCTGGGTTCAGACCCTCAAAGCTCAGAAAGCAAACTCCAGACTACAGAGAGATCCTAAGAAATGGAGACCTTTCCTAGCTTGGATCATATAATAATACTCCCCTTACCACCTACTGGGAAGGAAGTTATTTTTTAAATAAATGTTTTATTGACTATTTCAAATATTGCTGTCAAAATCTCCAACTCTCCCTGCTTCCCCCCTTCCCCTACCATCACCCCTATCCCATGGGACCTTGTCTTGCAACAAAAAAATATAGTTCAGGAAAACAAAACCAACCTGTGTGCCTCATTCCATAACAGGAGTCCACCACTTCTCTGCCCAAACGGAAGTATTTCTATACAACTCTCATTGAATCATCTGATGCCAAGACTGGTCACAACATTCAATAAAGTTCTTATGTGTTTCAGAATCCTCCTTCCATAAAGAAATGCTAAAGCTGGCGTTGATAACTGGGGGCTTAAAGACCCCTCCCCCAACTAGTTTCTGGATAGATTTCAGGGAGAAGGACATGGCAAACTACTCCGGTATCTTTGCCAAGAAAACCCCAAATGGGGTCATGGACAGTCAGCTGAGACTGAAAATGACTGAACAACAATGAAGACAGATTTCAAGGGGTCTGTGAACTTGAATCACATTTTGTTACCTCTAGGTGAAATTTCGTACTTCTTTCAATTGTTTAAAATCCTGATTCTGAGAAGGTTCTGTAGGCTTCGCCAGAGGGATGCGGGCACATAGAGGAAGAACTTTTCATCTAGAGCGAGGCAGGGAGCCAGAGCAAGCCTAGGATGGCTCCTCTTCAGAGCCCCCCATTTCTAGGAGACAAAGTCAGGGGACAGACTGAGCATCATTTAGTCAAGTTGCTCCTGAAACAGACCTGACTTTAGACCATAAACTAGTGACAGTTAAAAGTGGAAATGATTCAGGGCAACAATACTTTTGATTAAATCTCCTGCCAAGAGCTCGAAAGATGGCCGGGGCTGCCATCAAGACCAGGGAATAAATATACTATTTGCGGTGAATCAGGGCTGTTGTTGGAGGTTAGCCAGGGGCCAGGTCTTGAATCAGTATCTGTGACTCAGTTTGGGTCAATAGAATATATAAATGCTGGGATAAGAAAAACTTCCCATTCGAAGGGATGGGGGGGATTAAGATTGGGTAGACAAAGGGATGTGGCCCAGCCTGCATGAGGCTGGGGAAGCATTGGGGAAAGAATACTGGCTTGGCAGATTGTTTGAATCCAGAGCCTGGCTCAGACCACCTGTGTGACCTCAAGGGAATCGTGTCCATTGTCTGGGCTCACGGGACCTTGATACCCCTCCTGATATCTATGATATTACTTTGCCAATAACCCATCAATCAATCCCTCATTAAAATTGGTTTGTCTTTTGTGTTTTATCCATTTTTTTACACTTGATGGGCACCCAGAGAGGAACATAGAATCACAGATCTACATCTCAGGGGTCATGTCTATCCCCTGCCTCCCTTTATTTTAGAGATGAAGAAACTGAAGGTCAAGGAGGTTAAGGAACCTGTCTAAAGTCATATTGCTAATGTTTTTCTGATCACAAAAAGTGCTACTTGGAATATTTTGAAATTCCTCTCTCCCTGTTTCTGTTTCAGTCTCTCTCTCCCCCTCTCTTCCCTCCCTCCCTCTCTCTCTTGATCACATGCACACTATGTGTGTGTATAGACAAATATGTGTGTCTATGACTTTTCTGGTTTTTGCCTTGATTCTCACAACAACCCGACAACTCTGGTAGACAGGAGCTATTATTATCCCCATTTTACAGATGAGGAAACCAAGGCAGACAGAGGTAAAATGACTTGCCCAGGGTCACACAGCTAGTAAGTGTCTGAGGGTGGATTTGAACTCAGGTCTTCCTGACACCAGAAAGTGTGCCATCTTGCTGCCTCTGCACAGATTGGACTTAATGCCCTCTACGGTCCCCCTCCAGCTCTAAATCTATGATCTTATCTCTTAATGAACATGTACCATCTTCCCTAGGATGTAAGCTTGACAAGGACAAAGACTATGTTTTATGTGTTTGGGATTTCCCTCATTGCTTAGCAGACTGTTTGTACTGGGAATTTAGAATATTTATTGAACAGAATTTTAATGGGGATGGCCTACCCCTTTCCCTTCCCTCCCCTGGTGTTTAGTGGCAAATTTAGAAATTTAACAACCTGCCCACATTTCCCCTTCTAGCAAGGGCTTGAGATTTCAGACTAAATCCGGTTGAGGCCATGGAGCTCCTCTAAGGCATGATGCCTGCACCTTGGGTGGCTGCCGACAGCAGGTCCAATGGCCAAGACTTATTTCAGATGTGGAGAATAACAACAGCCCCTCCCACTAGACCATGAACTCCTTGGGAGCAAGACTCTCCTTTGCCTTGTGCAGCACACAGAAGGTGCTTCATAAATGCTTTTTTACTTAATTTGACTCAATAGCTCACATTTATGTAGCATTTTAAGGTTTACAAAACACTATATGTATATATGTACATATAATATATGTAATTATTATTATTTCATATAATCCTCAAAACAACCCTGTGAAGGTAGGTTGCCACTATTTTCCCTATTTGGCAGATGAAGAAACTGAGGCTAAGAGATTAAGTGACTTGTCCAAAGTTATTTATAGCTAGTAAGTGTCTAAGGCAGGATAGCCTTTATAATGCCAAGTCTAATGGCGTTCTCTTTTAACCCGTCTCAAGTAGGGGTTCTTAATCGTTGAAATGTTGAGGACCACCTTAGCAGTCTGATAAAGTCTATGAACTCTCAGAATCATGTTTTTAAGGCATAAAATACATAATATTATGTATTATATTATATATTAAAATATTGTATGTATTATATGTTGAAACACACTTGTCAAAATATTTTAAAATACCAGTTCATGGACATCAGGTTCAGAACCACTGATAATGAGAATCATAATCCTTCAGAGCTAAAAGAGGCCTTGGAGACCAAGGAAGACTGTGCCACAGGATATGCTCGGTGGTGCTTTTTATTTAGAAAGAGCAAAAACATTGATTAGACAATAGCTCATGAATTAGTTCATATGATTTCAACTTGGGACTAATGAAATATTCCATAGAACAGGACAAAAAAATTTGAAAATACTAACTACTTATGTATTTAAAGCATTAAATTTATTATTATAGTATATACAATTATTATTAAATTAATTCTTAATAGGAATAATTAATTTAGATTAAGTATTTAATTTCTTTTAAATTAATTACTTTACCATTAACTTAACTATTTAAACCCTGTTCCTCTAAATATTAAGTGGTAAGACTTGCTTCAAGATTTGTGGTTGAAACAAGTGTAGAAAACACAGCTCTGCTGATTGCCTCTACTTCCTCTCCTCCTCCATAATTCTCAGCACTTCCCTAGCTGCCTTTCTCCCTGAGCTCTCCACTGAAAGTACTCTCCTCAAGGTTGCAGACAATGTCATAAGTGCTGCCATGGTCTTCCCTTTGGTTCTCCTAGAGGCCCTCCATGTTTGGGGTTGGTTGGGTTTTTTGGCCCAGGCTGTATCCCATCATCAAAATGAACTTCCTCATTCCCCTCTATGTAAATCTCCAACTTCTTTCAATGTTTGGCTTCCATGCTATCTCTTCCTGGGAAGCCTTTATTGATCCCTTTGGTTATCTGCTCTCTCCTTCCTCTTCAAATCACTTATCTCTTTAAATGTCATGCCACACATAAGCTCCTTGAAGGAAGGGACTGGTGTTTTCGTTTGTTTTTGGTTTGCTTCTATATATCCAGTGTCCAGCACAGTGCCTTGTGTAGAATAAGTGTTTAATAAACACTTGCTGGATTGGGTTGGATATGAAATTAAAAGTACTAGGAAAATCGCAGCTTTCCATTTTAATGGATCACGAGCCTGTAAAAGCAGACCATCTTCAAAGCTTCTGGCCCCATTTGCTCCAGCTTGGTCTCAGGTGTTCCTTAGGATGTGGTTGTTAGTCTCTCCTTCAACACCAATCATATCCTCCCTCTGAGCATGGAATGCCCTCATATGGTTCTCAGCTTTCCCTGGTCAAGCTATGGATCTCTAAATTCCAGTGGTTCTTCCATTTCTTCCTCCTGCCTAGTGACCCTGAACCAAGGTTCCCTGAAAATGTTTTAAACTTTGAAGAGACTACCATAAAACATGAATAACTGTGAAGTATGAGCATATATATGTAGCTCCTAGTATGGTAATTCAATTAAACCTACAACCAAGTTAGGCTGATATATATACATATATATATATATATACACACACACACACACATACACATACATACATATATATAATGATATACAAAATTGTTATTTTATTGCTTGCAAATTATATAGAAATAGTAAGGAGGTTCCATGAATTGTAGTAATCCCAGGCAAGTCTTTTAGCCCTGTTTGCCTCAGTTCCTAGTCTGTAAAATGAGCTGGAGAAGGAACAGTGTCTCTGCCAAGAAAACCCCAAATGGGATCATGAAAAATTGGACACAACTGAAATGACGCAATAGTAACATTACTTTTATGTAGACAAAGCAGACTTTTAATTTTTTCTATTCTCATTTTTTAAATTCTCAAATATTTCTAGTTTGTCAGTGATAACAGTTTCTCTTATAGCTATATGATATCATCCTCACAAATTTAAAAAAACAACAAAGATCCTGAATATTATCATCTGACAACTTGGGTTCCTTGCCCTCCCTACTCTCAGCTCTACCAGATCTGTTCATGTTTTCCCATCCTGTCTGTGCCCTTCTGTAGCTCCTCTATGATTACAATGGGGACTTGGGTCTGTGCTCCAGAAAGGCACCTGGAATGCCAAATGGTCTTAGACAACAGACGTTCTGGGCCATGAGTCTGTGGATTTCACTTAGAGGGTGTAGACTCAATTCCCTATATATCTTTTTTGTTAATATAGGCATCCAGTCTTATAAACTTACCTTCGAATTCTCCTTTGGCTGTATCCCATAGATACTACTATGTGGTATCTGTATGGCAGTATTGTATTTTATGTTATAATTGTTAAATTCATCTTTTCCCTTCTACCATTCTTTATTAAATCATTATTTGATTTGTCAGAAGAGGATATCAACTTTCTTGTGTTGTTACTTTTATAATGCTGTGCAAACCTTTAAATGTTATGTAAACGGCTAGCTAATAGTTTTATCATTATTAATAAACTAGACAAAATAACCACGCTAGTGTAAAATTCTTTCATCTTATATTACTAGTATATCAGCATCTTACACAAAGTGGGCAATTATGGATGGGTTGCAATCGTTCAAACTGATAATATCATACACCATTAAACTTTTGAATATAAGTATTTCTCATGCTTGAATTCCCCTCTATCAAAAATAGAAGCATCATTTTGCAATCGCCTCTCCCCCTTTCTCCTTTTCCTTTCCCCTTTCTTTTTTTCCTCTTTGTTTTGAAATGTTTAGTGATTTCACCTGCACAACACATTAAATGTTCTTATTTTTACTTAGGAACTGGTTTAGCTCATCATAAAATTATGACTTCTTCAAGTTCTGATCTTTTGGGTTTGAAAGCCATGACACTTTTTGAATACTACTTTGAAGGGCATTTTTAAAAAAGTGAATTCTTTTCAAGTTGTTTCGATTCACAAATGGTCCCACCTTAGACTTTGTACTTAGTAACGGGCAGACAGCTTTTCTGGCTGGGTGCCTTACTCACGTTTCCTAACTTTTTATACATTGTATGTCACTTTCATCATTTCATTTCTAGTCCTCTAGGAAAAACCCTGCTGTGATCGCAACTGTTGCTTCTGAGTATGACATGTCTATCTTTCTTCTTGTACCTCAAGCGATTTTGCTCATTGACTCTGTCATGTTGAAGTCTGAGTTATATGCTGCTCTTTGTTAGGGTTCTATGAATTCTTACCTGCTATAATTTGCCTTCTTTTTTTAAACTCTGAAAAGTTTTCCTGAAATGTTTCTTGGAAATAAAGCCATCAAATTCTTCTTTTTTTCTAAATGTTTCAGGATATCTGTGATTCAGAAATTGCGGTGTCTTGACATGTCCTCTAGGCTTGTTACTTGCATGGTCTTGGCTTCCAGCTCCTTCCAGTCACACTGTTTTTTAGACTAGTTTTTCCTCTTCTTCTGTGTTGTTTTCAATTTTGCCTTAATTCACTTAAGCCTGTTCTTGGTTCTATAGTATATTTGAGCTTCCTATCATAATCTCCATATTGGTAATTTAAAGAAAAATTTCCTCCTAATCTTTTTCATTGTCTTGTAATTCTACCTTCAGTTTGTCTTGGGATTTTCTTATCTGAACAAATTCTATTTCCTCTCATGTTTTTTTTTTCTTTGCCAATATTTACTATTCTTTAAAAATTTTTAACATGTCATTTATTTATCTGAGGATTCTCTTGGGAAATTGTGGGTGGTTCCATTTCCCATCTGCGTTGTTTCTTTTTCTCTTGTGTTTGTTTTGGTAACTGTAGAATTTAAAAAATTATTTTAGTATTAGAGCCCTTCTCTCTCCTCTCTCCTCATTTTCTTCTGTCGTGATATTTAATTACCTTGTGTGGCTTTTTAGCTATTTTGCCTTGTCAGAATCTCAGTTCTCACAGTTGCTAGGTGGGTGACCTTGGGCACATTCCCTCATCTGTAAAATGAGAGTGATAATAAGAGTGCTACCCACTTCACAGGGTAGTGGGAGGGAAGATCTTTGTAAATCTTAGAACACTATATAGATGTGAGTTGTTAGTAGTAGTAACAGTATTAGTAGCTCTACATTGTCTGAGCATAGTGAGAATGGTATCTGGCTGCTGGACATTTGTGAGTCTGGGGGAAGAGGGACATCTGGAAGGGGAGAGTTTAGGAGGGAGATCAGGGCTGGATACACGAGTCTGGAAGTCGTCTGTGTAGAGATAACAGCAACACCTTCATGGAGTAGTACTGCCAAGTATACAGGTACATTTGGAGGAGGCAGAAGAGGGCAAACACCAAGAGATTTAAGAATCCAATTTTAAAAACTCATCTGTCTCTGCATTTTGTTTCCCTTAGTACACATCTAGCTGCCTTCCCATCCACTAGTTCTTGCTCAGGTTATGATCAATAGACACCGATGGCATCAGTCCATGGGCAAGCAAGCCCCTGCAAGGACTGTCTTTGGATGCCATCATCACAGCTTGTCAGACTAAGAAGGTAGACATAGGAACAATGGTGATGAGGCATGGTCCAAGGTGATTAAAGGTAACCCTGTACCCTGACATATTGGTGGGTTCTCTGACTATTACTCTGACCTTTCTTTCTCAGCATTGCCCTCAAGCAGCTTCAGCAACAATTGATACCCCCACCATGCACACACGGTAATGCCTAGGCATCTGGTCAAGTACTCTCGAACACAGCTCTGTCATTGAAACCTTGGGTTTGTCCTTGGCCATACCAGTCCTATTCATCGGTATTTCACAACAAACTTTATTCACGTGAGGCCGAAGCTTTGACCGTAATCATTGCCCAATTACTACTGTCCTGGAGGGTAACTTTATCTCAAACCACGGGGTCCATTGATTTCAAGGTCCAGGAATAGGCTTCCCACCCTCGGCAAAAATCTCTCCTTAAACTGATAGTTATCTGAAACTCTTTGCATTCTATGCTTGGAGATAAAAGGTTTCCTTATGATCGCACCTCTCTTGACTTACAGGACCAGTATGTCCTTGGGGCTCTTTCCCTACTTGCTTTCTTTCCAAGGGAACATTCCTCACGTGCTCAGGAGTGGACAGGTATCCCAGTGAGCAGTTGGTAGGATTATTCAAATCTTCTAAAGCTGGCGGCTTTTTCCAGCCACCAGACCCACCTAAAATGGAGTGCCATCTATCCTCAGGTAGGATGGACACCAGAGATTTTAAGAGCAGGAAAAGGGGGAAAAGTCCACCATTAGCTCCACTTGAAATGTAAATATTATAGAATCCTAGGCATTTAGGGCCTGGAATCAGAAGACTCCTCTTCATGAGTTCAAATCTGACCTCAGACACTTACTAGTCTGACCCTGGGCCAGTCACTTCACCCTGTTTGCCTCAGTTTCCTAATCTGTAAAATGAGCCAGAGAAGGAAATGGCAAATGACTCCAGTATCTTTGCCAAGAAAACCCCAGATGGGTCACACAGAGTCAGACATGACTACAGCAACAGAATCTCAGATCTTGAGCATCTCGAGATAAAAAAACTGAGACCTGAGAAGGTGAAAAGATTTACCCCAAAGAGACACAGGTAGCCATCATCCTAGAATCCTAGCTGTAGAGCTGGAAGGGGGCTCAGAAGTTTAGTCCAATCCTGTCATTTTATAGGTGAGGAAGCCATGGTATGTGTGAGTCCAGGCAAGAAGTGACACCTAGGGTGAGTTCCAAGTGAGTGGAGAGAAGTGTTCAGATTCAAGAAATGTGGAGGGAGAGACAACAGGACTTGGCAACTGATTCACTATGTGGGGTGAGGGAAAGGAAGGAACGGCAGATGATGCTGAGTTGTCAAGCCGGGGTAACTCTTCTTCACCAAACTGTTTTTATCCCCAATGTTTTCTTTTTCTCAAACTCTAAAATGTGCTTCTGGATCTTGACTGACTAACATAAGATTTTCAAAACATCTCTGAGGGAGGCAGATGGAGGTGGATAAAACAGCATCCCCATCAGTATCCACTGAGCATCAACAATGCATTAGGAGAGATGAATTAGCTCCAATCAGGCAGCCCAGGGTACAAACTGAACTGGTGGAGGTTGTTTTTGTTTTTTTTTTCCTTCAGAAAGCTCTGTAATTAGGCCACCTGGTCTCACTTTGAGAAATGTTATTCACTAGTTCTTCCCAGATTGATTGAAATCTCTGATTGATTGATCTCTTTTTTCCTAAATAACTTTCAGGCTCAGGTAAGAATGGAGAGTGTGGAGGAAACACTCAATTCCTAACCTTCCTAGGAAACAGGATGCCAAAAACATAGCTACTGGCCTGCCTTCTTTCTCCTCTCTTCAATGTAAAGCACAAAACAAACCAAAAACAGCTCTGGGCTGCTAGTATAGGACCCTACAGCTTACAGATGAGGAAGCTGAGGCCCAGAGAGGTCTGGTGAATTGCCCAAGATCACACAGCTAATAAGTGATAGAGTCGGGATTTGAACCCAGGTCAACAGAAGTTTCTGTAGTGTCTGCTAGTGGCCGGAGTTCTGGGCTTGGCATTAAGGAGACTTACTTTGGAGGGCCACTTCCAACTCTTACTGTCTGTGTGCCCTGCACCTCTCTGGGATTGAGCAGCCCAGGAAACTGTCACAGCCTGGTTTCAATTAATTGTCTTCTGGTTTTGTAAGACTTGAAAGAATATTTTCGAGGGTGTGGTTAGGGGAGCTCTTACATGAAAAACAAATTATATGATTCTGTCTTACATGGATTTTTTTTACCTTCATAATTCTGAAAAAGACCATGTCGTCTGCCTCTTGATTTCTCTGTCTCTGTCTCTGCCTCTCATTCTTTGTCCCTGTCTGTGTCTCTCTTTCTCTCTGTCTGTCTCTCTCTGTCTCTCTACACCTGTCTTTCTCTCACCCATCCTGCCTCTGTCTGTCTCTGTCTTTCTTTCTCTTTCCCATGTCACTATTTCTCTTTCTCTGTCTCACTCTGTCTCTGTCTCTCTCCCCCCACCTCTCTATTTCTGTCTGTCTCTGTCCATTTATTTTTAATAATTTTTATATATGCTTTTTCAGTGGTGAGGTAGCATGGAATCCTTAATAGATCTCCTGCCTGAGAGACAGGAAGACCTGAGCTCAAGGCCTGCTTTTGATACAAGCTAGCTGTGTGGTCACCTAACTTATCAGTGCCCCAGATGCCAATGTGAGACTATAAATTGCTGAGAAGAGCAATTTCCTCACCAGGGGATTCCCCATACCAATGGCGTAACAAGTCCCATCCCTATCCTCAGGCTTCTTCTTTCTACACTTGGAATGAGGCAATCAGGGGAAAGCCCTCATCTGCCAGACTGAGCACCTTCTATATGGAGAAGGACCTACCTCTGGGAACGAAGCAACATTCCCTGTGCCCGGGGGAACGTGTCAGTGAGGTTTGGGATAGTAATAGCATCTGCCTCCCAGGGTTCTTGTGAGGATCAGAGCAGAAGATATTTGTTAAGTGCTTAGCCCAGTGTGTGGCACACAGTAGACGCTTAATAAATGCTTGTCTGTCCCCGTCTCCCCCCGCCCCCGCCAGACACGGTGTGTCAGACATTGGGCCAAGCACTTTACAAATATCATCTCTTTTGATGTTAGAACTGAAAGGGACTTTAGAGAAAATCTAGTCTACTCATCCCACCCCCATTTTACAGATGAGAAGGGTGAGACTCAGAGAGAGAAAGTGATTTGCCTGAGGTTACCTGCCCAGTTAATTAGGCTACAGTCAATCCATAAATACTTAACAGGTATTTACCTCGTGCCAAGCTAAAAGTTGGAGCTACAAAGCAAGGCAATAGAGCTATCCCTTCCACATCTAGGTGTGGGGGGCTAAGGGCCCAGCACTCCTTCGAACTACAAAATCTGCCTAAAACTTTTTGGCCCTCCCTTTGTACCAGAGAAGATACTGTACAATACCATACGCATATTATATGCATTCCTGAGTTTCTAAACTTTTTCTGTGTCGTCTGGTGGCCTCTGTGTGTTCTGAGGCTTCCCTAAAACTGCGCCAAAATTCCCATTTAATTTCTTATGCTGACTTGTGATATATTGAAACCATGATGGAGAAAGTCAAGATGTGGAAGGGATAACTACAAACAGACAGACAGACAGACAGATAGATAGATAGACAGGTAGACAAATAAACATATAAATAAATAAATGGAGCAGGTGGGGCAGTGGATAGGGTGCTGGGCCTGGAGTCAGAAGACCTGAGTTCAAATCTGACCTCGGACACTTACTAGCTCTGTGACCTTGGGCAAGTCACTTAGCCTTGTTTGCCTCAGTTTCCTCATCTGTAAAATGAGCTGGAAAAGGAAATGGCAAACACTCCAGCATCTTTGCCAAGAAAATCCCACTTGGGGTCATAAAGACTCAGATGTGACTGAACAACCACAAGTAAATAAATCAATAACAGTCCCCGCCCTCAAGGGGGAGATGACGTGTGAGCAGAATCCTTGTTGTGCCCCAACAGCAGGTAAGCACCATGAGGGCCAGGACAATTTTGTTCTTGCCACACTTGGTATCTCGTCAGGTGCTCAATCAACGCTTCTTAATGGATTGATTGGGGATTGGTTGGGCCTGCCAGAGTTTTCGCTCCACTAACTCTCTAATGGCTCCTGGGGCTTGGAGGGAACAAGGTGTCTGAGATCCTTCACGGGCTTTTGGAAATTACTGACCCATAAAAGCCTTTTAAACTCAGGACTTTCGGTCATTTTCGTGATCATAAAATGCATGAGGATGAGGAGCAGCTTGGCCAGCCCAGCACCTAACTTTCCCCAATGGCCTGAAATTTCAGCCGTCCCTCGTCTCTTCTCCAGACAAGATGGCTTTAGAGCACCCTCCTCAGTCGCCCTCAGCTGCCCCTCCCTCCCCGGAGCCAGGCGATGGCTCACAGCTGCCCTCTGCTCTGCCCAGCACACGCAGGGGAACTTTATCACTCGGTGCTTTAAGAAAGTTTAGATATTGTAAATGTAACCTCCAAACCTCCCAGAGCTGATCCCCATTTTTATTTTATGGCCCAGTGTCCTGCTTTATTTAAAGGTTTAATGGCATTCTCTTTGAAATTGGCTGCGAAGCAATTTCCAGAAGTGGTTCATGGAATCTTTTTAAATGGGCATGCTTAGAATGTTTACTGCCCTCAGGAATATCATTCTTCTTAATTATTCTCTAGTGCTGGTGCCTGGAGCTGGGTGAGGCCTAAAGGAACACTTATCTCTTATGCTACAGCTGCAGAAAGAATGCTCTGTTGGGCGTTGGAGGTTGTTGTTGAGTCATTTCAGTTGTGTCCTACTCTTTGTGACCTCATCTGGGTTTTGGTTTTGGGTTCTTTTTTTTTTTTGGCAAAGATACCAGAGTGGTTTGCCATTTCCTTCTCCAACCCATTTTACAGATGAGGAAACTGAGGCAAACAGGGCTAAAATAACTTTGCCCAGGGTCACACAGCTAGTAAGGTGGAATTTGAACTCACGAAGATGAGTCTTTCTGATTCCAAGTCCAGGGCTCTGAGCACTATTGCACCACCTAGCTGCCCTGGCTGGTCCCACTTGCCTGCAATTTAATCATGCTCACATTTATAGACCACTTTGAGGTTCTCCAAGTGCGTCACATGTCACCTCCTTTCAGCCTCACCTCCCAATTTCCCTGCTTTGGTTGGAAACCATCCTTTCCCCAATTATCCAGGTTTGTAACACAGAAGTCCTCACCTCCTCCCTCTTCCACATTCTTCACATCCAACCACTTGCCAAGTCTTATCAATTGTTTCCCCCACCAATCCTGTGATTTCAGCAGTGTTGGGAGCTGCCGGGGGAGATGTCCTTGGCCAAAGCAGATGAACTCTTTCTTGCAATTTATAGTCCTAGGGAATGGTTTGATTTGTGACTTGCTCCAGTCATAGAATGTCAGAGCCAGGACTTCCTGACTCTGAGGATGAGTCTATAGGCATTCCACTTTAATGAATTTCTTTATGGATTCCACCTCTATCCCTCTCTCTCCACTCAATGCCACCACCCTTGATGAAGCCTTCACCACTTCCTGCCAGAACTGACAAAATGGCGACCTAATTCTTCTTCAGTGTTTCTCCTTTCCAATCCATCCTTCAGGCAGCTGCTAGGAAAGGCACAGGGCTGACCACTCCCATCCCTGGCTGGAGAATCTTCACCAGCTCCCCATGACCCACAAGGATCCAATGTACAGTCATTTCAGGTCCTCGGTAACCTGGTTCTACCTACCTTTCCTATCTTGTTTCATGGTTTTCCCCTTGCTGAGTCCTCTCTCCCTGTGCTACTTGCCATCTGCTATGCCTGGAGTGGACTAGCTTCTTGACTCTGTCTCTTGGGCTCTGTCTTCCTTCAAAGCTCAGCTCAAGGGTCGCCTTTTCTGGGAAGCCACCCCTGATGCTCCCAGCTCTCAGTGGTCTCTCCCTCCTCCGTTTTCCTTCTCCTTTCCTGTGCCCATGGTTATCTTGTCCCCCAGCAGAACTGAAGCTTTTTTCATTTGTTTTGGAATCCCCAGCATCTAACACTGGCACAGATAAATAGCGCACTTAAACGTCCAAGTGGAGCCGGGTCAATGGGACTCTGGTATCAGAAAAATCTGTGGGTGTTTTGTTCTTGGCTCTCCCCAGCAGTGTCTAGCTGTGTGACCTTGGGCAAACTACTGCCCTCTCTGGGTCCCACCCCAGAAGTGGATCGGGCTGCAGCCTCAAGAGCGTCTTCATGCCAAGTCCAGAGCACACCTGTTGGCTATGTTTATGACGGGGGTGTATTTTCAGGTGTAGGGAGGACTCCAAGAGTCCTGAGGTAACTCTGAAATAGGGTGATACTGTGATTCCTGAGGAGGAGGTGGTCTTTCTCAGCCTTGTTTTCAAACGTTCCCTTCTCTCGACGCCACAGCCCTCCCTCCGGCGCATGCCCTCATCACTTAGTGTCTGGACTATTGCAGTACCCGAAGGGTGGGAGGGGGGGGGGGCTCTGCCTGCTTCAAGCCTCTTCCCTCTGGCCCGACCTCCTCTTAGCCATCAAACCGATCTTCCTGAAGCACAGGTTTGACCGCGTCACCCCCACCCCCACCCCCTGCGGCTCCCATTGCCTCTGGGATCAAATACAAAATGCTCTGCGTGGCATTCAAAGCCCTTCAGATCTAGGCCCCTGCTCCCTTTCCAGTCCTCTTACGTCTCAATCCCCAAAGCATACGCTTCCATCCAGTGACTCCGGCTTCCTGGCTGTTTCTCAAACACCAGTCGCTCTCATCTGCAAACTCTACGCTTTGCCTTGGTTGTCCCCATGCCTGCAATGCCGTTCTCCCTCACCTTCGCCTCCTGGCTTCCTGCCAGCCTCACGTCAAATCCCACCTTCTGCTGGAAGCCTTCCCTGGTATCCCCCGCTGTAGGTGCCTTCCCTATGAGATTGCCCTCCACCATCGCCTCTGTGTAGAGCTCCTCGCCACCTCATTGTTTGCACGTCCCTCCCCTTCAGAGCGGGAACTTTTGGAGGGCAGCAGCTGAGCTTTGCCTTTCTTTGCATGCCCAGGGATCAGAACAGTGACTAGCACATAGTAGGTACTCGGTGACTGATCACCTGCCTTTCCTCCGAAGGCAGGCTGAATTGCAAAAGGAAATTCTTTGAGAGCAAACCCGAGCCTTGTGCAAAGCAGATGCAGGAGCCTTGGAGGAAGCGAATCTCAACCTCAGCCTCAGGCTAGGCTTGGAGGGCAAGGGAAGTGTCAGAAATAACTGTGCTAAGGGTCAAAATCTGGAAAAACAGTGAAAGACAAATTCCATCACCTTCAGGAATAGGATTAAGTATTTCACAAATTCTTTCTTTAAAGTTGCTAGCCATCCCCTTGTTGTTTGTGGGGTTTGTGGGCCTCCACAAAAGCTCTCTCTCTCTCTCTCTCTCTCTCTCTCTCTCTCTCTCTCTCTCCCTCTTCTTCTCCCCCTCCGCCTCCCCCTCTGTCTGTCTGTCTGTCTCTCTCTCACCTCTCCCTCCCTCTCTCTTTTCCTTTCTCTCTCTGTCTGTCTGTCTCTGTCCTCCCTTCCTCTCTCTCCTTGCTCACTGTCTCTCTCTCTGCTCTAGCCCTGGGTGAAGGCCTGTCTAGTGACTCCTGTTTCACAGCAGAACTCATACTGAGCTGTGGCGTCACGGAAGGCTCCTCAAATTGGGAACGGATGCATCACGTTTCTAATCTTGGCTCTTTCTGTGACCTTGGACAACGATGTCACCTATTTGGGCTTCAGTTCCTTCATCTATAAAATGGAGATAATAGTTCTGAATTAGATCACCTCTTGGATCCCTTCAACTTTAAATCTATGCTCCTCAGATCATCAGAATCTTCCTCAGCTGCAGATGGAGAATGATCGCTTTATGAATTGGTGACTTCTGGGACCTCCATGGAATGACTTATTTTGGTCTGTGATAGCTCACTAAGACCTTCTACTATGACAGGGAGCAGTTATAACTCTGACAGTGGATGGTATCAATTTAATTCATTCTTTTTTTAAAAAATAAATTTCATTGATAGCTTATATGAATGTGATGGAATACTATTGTGCTATAAGAAATGATGAGCAGGCAAACTCCAGAAAAGCCTAGAAAGATTTGAATGAACTGATGCTGAGTGAAGTGAGCAGAACCAGGAGAACTTTGTACACAGTAATGGCCACAGTGTGTGATGACTGACTTTGATGGACTTAGCTCCTCTCAACAATGCAAGGTTCTAAGACAAGCTTCCAAAAGGCTCATGTTGGAAAATGCTATCCACAACCAGAGAAGGAATTATGGAATCTGAATGCAGATTGAAGCATGCTATTTGCTCTCTCTCTTTTTGGTTTTTTGTTTTGTTTTGTTTCTTCTTTATTGTGGTTCCTCCCGTTGGTTCTAATTCCTCTTTACAACATGACTAATGCAAAAATTTCCCCTAAATGTCCCCTGTATCCCTTCCCCCTCCAAAGAGCCACCCCAGAGAACAAATAATTTAGTTCAACTAAATTTTAAATCAAATCAAGTTTTTAATAATTTATCTTTTTTTCCCCCTTCTCTCCACCCCAGCTTGGTCTGGGGAGTCACCTGTTGGCCAGACTTATGGAGGTGAGACCATAATCCACACATAATAGAGGCAGCTAAAATTAGCAGCAGCTGTTTGTCTTCTGAAGCCACAGCAGTCCCGGCCCTCTCTGCCCTAGCTGCAGGTTCCTCCCTGTCTTTGCCCTGGGGCCCTGTTTGCATAGTAAATAAAAGGTCACGCCAGGCTGAAGTGAGTTTACCAAAAAAACAAAAACCAAAACCAAAACAAAAAAACCTCTTGGTGTTCTTCTCCTGCCACCCGACTTTTGTCCTTGAGACCCTCACTCCTGAACTCTGCAGTATGGCTTCTGACCTCATCATTCAACTGAGACCACCCTCTCCAAAGTGACTGACAATTTCTTAATAGCCAAACCTAATTGGTCCTTTCTCGATCCTCCTTCTTCCTGATCTCTTGGCCTCCGATGACATTGGCTTCTCTTAGATGTTAACTCTTTCCTGGATTATCGTGACTCTGTCTCCTTCTCCGGCCTCTCCTCTTACCAATCTGTCCCCTCCTTGGCTACTTTGCAGAATCTTCCTCCAGGTCACACCCTCTAACTGGGGGGTGTCCCTGAGGATGTTTCTTGGGTTCTCTTCTCTCTCTAGGCGATCTCACAGGAGGGTCCACCAGCTCCCAAGGATTCAGTGATCATCTCCATGCAGAAGATTCTCAGATCCATTTATCCAGTCTTAACCTCTCTCCTGACCTCCAGTCTCAAATCTCCAGCTACCAGTTGGGCATCTTATACTAGATGTCACATTTGACATGTCTGAAATAGAACCTGTATCTTCCCCCCTCCCTCCTCAAATTCTCCTCTTCTAACCTTTCCGATCACTCTGTCCCAATCTTCCCATTCACTCAGGCTTGCATTCTCTGAATTATCTTCAATTCCTTGCTAAAAACACCCCACATGTCCAATCTGTCACCGGGTCTTGTCCCTTCTGTCTTCACATCCTTCCTAAACATTCCCTTTTCTCCCCTGGTACAGCCACTATCCCTTCCCAGGCCCTCATCCCCTCCCACCTGCACTATGGCTGTCACAGATGGTGGATCTCCTGCCTCAAGCCTCTCCCCACTCCATTCCTTCCTCCACTCAGCTGCTGACATAATCTTCCCGAAGTACAGGTCTAACCATGTCACCTCAATAAATTCCAGTGGCTCCTTATTACCTCCAGGATCAAAGATGAAATCCACTGGTTAGCTTTTGAAGCCCTTCACAACCTGGCTCCTTCCTCCCTGTCCAGGCTCCTTACTGCCCTCTCCTCCACATTCTCTATGATCCAGCAATGGGTGATGCTCCCATCCCAAGCTTCCACCTATCTGGAAAACTCTCCTTTCTTACTTTCCATTTCTAGCTTCCCTGAACTCCTTCGAGATTCAGATCCAATTCTGCCTCTATAAGAGGCCTTTCCCATCACCCCCAGCTGTTAGGACCTTCCCGTCGAGATTACCTCTCCCTTGTACTGGGACCATTGTGTTTGTATATAATTGTTCCTATGGCATCTCTCGAATTAGAATATAAACCAGGGACTTCAGCAGGAAGAGGACACCTAGCTCTGCCGTTTTCTGCTTTGCTCCATTGAAGAAGGAAGGGGAAGGGAATAAACACTTATAAAGCACCTCCTGTGTGCCAGGCAGTGTGCTAAGCTCTTTACAAATATCATCTCATTTGATCCTCACAACAACCCTGGGAGGTAGGAGCTATTATTATCCCTACTTTACATTAAGAGACTTGCCCAGGGTCACATAGCTAGTAAGTGTCTGAGGCTGAATTTGAACTCAGATCTTCCTGACTCCAAGTCCAGCACCCTATCTATTATGCCACCAGTTGCCTTGCAAAGAAGAAAATGTTCTTCTATTTCACTGTGAAATCTAAGTGCAGTAGAGCAAGGTCTCCATTAATGCAAACAACAATCCCTTGGGGTGGTCACATCTATTTGAATTCGCACTATTGGAAGTTTTAATTAGGTAAAATATGGTCATTTGCTTCTGCCCAGTGGAAATAGGCAGTATAAATTTTAATAATGTGACCACTTAGGGAGATTCATTATTCACACTCATTGGGACCTAGCTGTAAGCATATGCAAAAGAAGACCTATGTCTACAGCATTTTCCTATTCCATATTGATAGAAAAAGAAAATAAGATTAGCCTAGATAGAGACTAACAGTGGAGAGTGGGCAGCTTCCCCCTTCTTGGAGGCCTTCCAGCAGAGGTGATAGGACCTCTCCTTGGAGCAGAGGTCCACTTTGGGTATGGATTGGGGTAGGTGGCCCCAAGGTCTCTTCCAATGCTTAAATTCTGTGCTTTTCTCAAAGCATGAGGCCATACCAAGCATTCATTCTTTATTCTAGGATCTGCTTTTCTGCAGACCATAATCCTCAAGCTTTGTACCTAGCAAGTGCTTAATAAATGCTTGATTCATTCATTCATTCATTCATTTGTTTGTTCATTCATTCCTTTCCTCATATCCTTAATTATGAATGCTACTGACAAATTCTTTTTTTTAATATGTAATATATTTAGTTTTCAGCATTGATTTTCACAAGAGTTTGAACGGCAAATTTTCTGCCCATTTCTACCCTCCCACCCACTCCAAGATGGCATATATTCTGGTTGCCCTGTTCCCCAGTCAGCCCTCCCTTCTGTCACCCCACTCCCCTCCCATCCCCTTTTCCCTTCCTTTCTTGTAGGGCAAGATAAATTTCTATGCCCCATTGCCTGTGTATCTTATTTTCTACTCGCATGCAAAAACTTTTTGTTTTGAACATCTGTTTTTAAAACTTTGAGTTCCAAATTCTCTCCCCTCTTCCCTTCCCCTCCACCCTCCCTAAGAAGTCAAGCAATTCAACATGGGCCACATGTGTATCATTATGTATAACCCTTCCACAATACTCATGTTGTGAAATACTAACTATGTTTTGCCTCTTCCTAACCTATCCCCCTTTTTTGAATTTTCTCCCTTGACCCTGTCCTTTTTCAAAAGTGTTTGTTTTTGATTACCTTCA
>CM053623.1:17812713-17828185 GCA_028646595.1 Phalanger gymnotis
GGAGAGTCTGCATTTGTTTCAGTTGAGCTTGAGGAATTTGTAAGAGCTTTATCAGAACTGTTACAATTCTGCCTCATCTTATTCAAGTAAATGGATCAACAGAAAGGGTACTGCAGATTATAAAGAATTCCCAGAAAGATGCCCTGAAGTACAGGGCCAGTCTTTTCATTTTCAACACGTTATTTCATTTGTAAGAGCACTGACTCCTCTTAACTCTCTAATGGGTCAACTCAAAAGACCCGTAATTCATCGACCCATAAACATCCAACAGACCTATATCCATCAGTTTAACCCTCTCAACCATATCCGCCTAGACTTAGAGGAGTGCTTATAAGACAAACAGAAATGTCTTCTAGACAGTGCTTTCTCTATACCTACTTTATTCACTAGAAATAAAGTTATTAGGGCAACTAGAGAGAGAAGTAGATAGGGTGTTGGCCCTGAAGTCAGGAAGACCTGAGTTCAAATTTGACCTCAGACACTTACTAGGTATGTGACCTCGGCCAAGTCACTTAACTCCAATTGCCTCCTCCCAATAATAAAAAAATAAAGTTATTGGGAGAGTGTTCTTCAACATCCAGCATGCATATGAGGCTGTATGGTTTTGTCACACTGATTCCCTTTGAAAGTATTCCTCCCTGTCTGGGTTGACCATGGGAGAACCACCAATGACATTCCATCAAGAGACATCTAGCATTATCTTTTGGCTTTATCCCCTGAGGAGTCTCCCAAGGTAAAGTATACAATAGTCCTTCTCTGGCCACTGAAATCTCTGAAATGGAGTCACCAGGATGTCTAGATGCCTGCATTTCTAGATACTCTCTTCTCTGGCTATCACTGTCCACTCCTTCATGCACATCTATAGATATTGCTTCCTCCCAGGTCTCCATCCAGTTCTATTTTTCCCTTTTCTATCCAAGTGGTCTTCCCCAAGTAGAATATAAGCTTCTCAAGGGCAGGGATTATTCAGTCTCTATCTTTGGACCTCCAGCACCAGTTACCATTTTGGTGTCATGGCCCCCTTTGGCAGTCTTAGACGGGCAGATTTGAAGAATCATGTTTTTAAATAATTGAAGAAAATGCTAAGTATCAGTTGGAGGTTAGTGAAAATAAAGATGTATTTTTTTTTCTTTACCCAAGTTTCCCTGACATTTATCCATGGCCTCAGTTTAAGAATCCACATCCCAGTCTAGGTTAATGTCCTAAACTACTACAAGATCCCTCTCTACCCTCCTGCCTAATACCTCCCCACCAATCATTAAAAGCCCTCCTATGTCCTCATGGGATAACCTTCAACAACTAGAACAAATGGTCCTGAAAGGCTAATTATTAATTTAAATCAGAGCATTAATCACGGCCTCCCAGAGGCATTTACATTTTCAAGGAGGTTGTTTATCATTATTGATAATAATGATGGTAACTCTCATTTCTCTAACACTTAAAAGCTTACAAAGCATTTTCCCCACACAATCCTACAAGTAGGTAATAAGATTATCATTGCTGTTCTGCATATGAGGACATTCACAGACAGCCCAAAGCCACCACTTCCTTATCTGCAAAGGGGGTGGGAGATATATGGACCTATGGCTTCTAAGGTCTCTTACCAATCTTATGACTCCTGATGTGAGAATTTCGGGCTAGGTCAGTCAGGCTAGGTCAGTCAGGGCTCAAATTGTGGACAGCGGCAAGGGGAGGGATTTCCGATGCCTCTGAAATCATGTGCATACAGTCAGCAACCATGTCCTTCATCTCCATCCCGATTACTTAGTGGCTTAGCGGGAATATCCCAATTTGGGAGTCTGTAGCTTTGTCTTTTCTAGCATAGGCTTCTGAGGCAGGGAAAAAAGTTAGTTTGGTAGGATAGAAAAAGTATTGGCTGTAGGATCAAAGGAACAAAGTTCCGATTTTGACTCTGACACCTTTGTCTAAGCTCAGAAGAGGACCAGTCTGGTTCCCTTTCACTCCCCTCCTCAAGAAACCTTCAACAGTGTCCCATGGTGGCTAGGATGAAATACAAGCTCCTCAGATTGGTATACATGGTCCTCCACAGTTTTGTTCCCATCCATCTATCTCTCTTGCCTTATCATTTCCTTTCCCATACTATTGTGCTAAATTCTCCTAATTCTATTTCCCCCAAAGCACTAGTCTAAGCATTCTCTCAACTCAGCATTCTATTTCCCACCTCAGTGCGTTTGCCCAAGCAGTACCCCAGGCTGAGAATGCCCTCCTTCTTCATCCATGCCTCCCAGAATTCTTATATCCTCTAAGTTCAGCTCAGGGGCAGGCATCTCTTCTATTGAAACCTGCTCTTTCCCTTCAGTCATTAAAGCTCCCTTTTGCCTTCCTCAAATTACCAAATATTTGCTTATCTATGTATACGGTATAGTCTCTCCCCTTAGAGAAAGTAAGCTCCTTGTGGGCAGAGGTCTTTTTATCATCCATTCCTGGTCGAGGGCCTGGTATACAGTAGGCACTTAATGAATGTAATTGACACTTACTAGTTAGGGGACTGAGGACAACTCGGTCCACAAACATTTCTTAAATGATGACTGTGTGCTGGTCACTCCATTAGGTTTTGGAGACCCAAAGTTACAGAATGACTTGTTGCCCTGCCCTCAAAAGGTTTGCATTTTACTAGGGAAGCTATAATGGTAGATAGGTGAGCACAGTGTAAGGTAGACTGGGGGAGGGGGGGGAACAAAGAAGAAGCCTGGAGACCTCTTTGAACCTCACTTGACTCATCTGTTGAGTGGGTATGATAATTTTTCCAATTCTTACCGTCACAGAGTTATGAAGAAAGCATTCTGTAAACTTTAAATTGACATGGAAAAATAAGCTCTTAACAATATTATGTAGGGACCTTGTGGAGAGGAAGGTTAGATTTTTCTTTGATCAAACAAAGAGAATTCTATGTGATGTGTAGAATTGTCTTCTCAATTTCACTTTGAAGCTTGTCAATTCTTTTTTTGGTAATATTTTATTTTTTTCCAATTACATGTGAGGACAATTTCTAATATTCATTTTTAAAAATTTGTATTCTAAATTATTTCCCTTCCTCCATCACCACCCTAAGATCATAAGCAATTTGACATAGGTTATGTATAACATCTGCCAATTCTTTCCATTTACTCTCCTCCATCTCCTTTTAAATTAATGTCATTCATAAATGCTTTTATGGAAACACCCATTGCTTACACACACCATCTACCGACATTATCCTAGCCATGCTTATGAGGCTCTATTATACCCATCAATTGGCCCTGCCTTTTATGGCTTGTGTTAACTCACTGACTAATACCTTGCTAGTAAATTCACAAAGGGATGATCCCGGAGGTCTCATGTCAGAAAACAAATGTTCTAACCTCAGAAAGGACACAGTCTCTATAAACAAAGCCATTTCAGAGAAGTATTGGAAAACAGATAAATCACGGTCATTGTTTTCTCTCCCTTGGTTCTGGTAGAGATTCTTGGGTAGGATCTTGGCAGAGACAAAAGGGCTTTTCAGAAGGAGATCTACACTTTGTTTAAGGTGGTCGTATTGGCAGCCCGCCCTAAAATGTGGCTTCTGAGGTTATAGATTTACAGAGTAGTGCTTATTTCTCTGCGTAGCATTCATCCCAAGATGCTGTGAATCAGTTCAACCATTCTGGAAAGCAATTTGGAGTGATGCCGAGAAAGTGACTAAACTGTCCATACATACCATTGGACTGGAAGATCCCATTGCCAGGCAAAACCCCTTGACAAATGATAAAAAAAAAAAGGATCCAGAGAAGCAAAAATATTTATAGCAATACTTTTTATGGGAGCAAAGAAATGGAAACAGAGTAGATGCTCCTGGAGCAAGGAATGGCTGAACAAATTATGGTTACAAGAATATAGTGAAATATTGCTGTGCTGTAAGAAACGGTGACGAGGATGCATCTGGAGAAGCACAGGAAGATAGAGAAAGGTGGTATAGTAGACAGAGTGCTGCATGTGGAATCAGAAAGACCCGAGTTTGAATCCCACCTCAGACACTTCACCTCTCTGACTACCTCGGTTTCTTTATCTGCAAAATAGAGATGATAATAGCACTCACCTCCCAAGGTTGTTGGGAGGATCAAATAAGGTAATTTTTATATACCTTAACATGCCAAATAGATGCCAGTTATTTGTTATTGTTATTATCACAGAGGAAGGAGTCCTGGCTTCAAATCCCACCTTTGACATTTGCTACCTGTGTGACCTTGGACAAGTACCTTCCCTTCCCTGGGACTCAGTTTCCCCATCTTGGACTAGATGGTCTCTGCTAGCACTAAATCAATAATCCTAAAATCCTGTGACAGAACTAGGGAGAAAAGATACCAAATGACCTCAACAACATAAATGCAAAGAATCACAATAAAAAACCCAGAGTACTTTGTAATCATAATAACTGAGCTTGACTCAAAAAAAAAAAACCCAGAAAACTGAGCTTGACTCCAAAGAAGAGATGAGACTAAGGCCCTCTCTGCTTTCTTTGCAGGGTGGGAGGCTATGGGTGTGGAGTGCTGCTCAGACTTAGTGTGTTCTCATTTTTGCTGAGCAGCTTTCAAGGAGGGAGACGAGAAGGGGCAAGAAATATGTTGGGATATGAAGGTGACATAAAAACAAAAGCTATCACTAAATTAAAAAAAAAAGGGATTTCCATTTCAATCAGGCTCTCTGTATTTCAGAAGACATTTATTGAGTTTACTGAACCTATTTACTTGCAGTTTTTCCTCTTTCCCTGATGCCTGAAAACGGAATCTCCTTATTAACTGATTTTTGGCATTTTTGCTTTAGTCAATTTCCCTCCTCTGGGACCCTCCCCCACCCCCAACTCCCTTCCTCCAGATGTTTCAGTGGAATCAAAATTGATTTTATTGTTAAATTTAAACCGAAAAGTATCAGCCCAACAGCTGTTGCCTTCCAGAGTCCTCTTCCTTTGGCAGGCCAGTCAGCTCAGAAAGGCCAAAGCTGTTCTCCAGAGCCCAGGAGAGATCCCATTTTAATGACAAAGTATGAGAAAAGCAATTGGTGAAAAGAGTCATAGAATACTTTATTTTTTTTTTAAATAGTTCTGTTCAGCAGAGGGTGTGGTGCGTGTCTGGTACTTTTGTGGAGGCAGGGAAGAAGGAAGGGAAGTCAGATTTCTAACTTCATCTAAGATTCACCCACAGAAGACAAAGTATAGTACTGGGGTGGGGAGGGTGGGGGAGGGTTCTGGATCCCTTTCCAGTTCTGGAGCATCCAGGTAACAGGGGTCTGGAAGTCAAGAACATTCATTTGTAATTAGGTTTATCAGAAAGCCAGCATGGTGTAGAAAAGGACCTAGGTTCAGTGGGATTCCCACCCTTGGCATTGCCCACCTAGGAAACCTTGGGCCCTTTACTACTTCTGGCCCAAGTTCCCACATCTATAAAGTGAGGGGGTTGGATCAGAGGAGCCCTATGCTCCTTCCTAGCTCTAAATCTATGAACCTATGAACTGGAGTACACTTCCCCTGTTGCTCTAACATGGGTAGCCCTAGGTTTCAGGTGGCCATGGGTGGTGCTCACTGAGGCTTCCTCCTCCATTTCCTGAGGGGTCACAGTCAGCCCCTGGCACCTGCTCTTATCCAGCCTAACTCATTTCTGTGGTTTCTGATATCTTTGTTTTTCTCTTTCTCATGTATAAACTTAGCTATATACTTTTTCACCTCTCCCTCCTGCCTCCATCTCTTGACTTCCCTCAGCTCAAATCCCAACTTCTACAAGAGGCCTTTCCTGGTCCTCTTCTTCCCCCTGCTAGTGCCCTCCCTCTAAGATTACGTCCCACTCACACTGTATATTTCTTGTATCTAATAGCTGTTTGCTTGTTGTCTCCCCAATTAGAACATGAACTTCAAGGCACACACCATGTTTTTTCCTTTCTTTGTATACTCAGTGCTTGACACAGTGCTGGGCACATGATAAGTGCTTAATAAATGCTGGTTGATTCACTAGTCAACTTTATCTCAATGTTTCCAGTAACCTGAATTTTTGCCTCAACTGTAACAAGACCACAAATTAGCTAAATATGAACATAAATTCCTATGAGGGCAAATAGCCAAACCTCTACCTCAGTGTTAGGAATTTTCCTAACTGGGGGCTCCAAGCTATGGTTATTATATTCCTGATTTTTCATTTAATAGAAACTCCACACAAAGCTTCAGAGGAAGGACCACATAGACTTGGAGTCCATTACATTTCCTTGAGCTAAAAAAAATGAGCCAATTGTTGTATATTGCACATATAGTAAGATATTAATGAATTCTGTCTCCCCTCACCCCTACACCTAGTAGAAAGTAAACTCCTTGAGGGCAGAGATTTTTTAAAAATTTTGCTTTTGGATATCCAGCATCTGGCGCACAGTAGTAATTAATAAATCCTTGTTGGGTTAAGTCAAGAACTGCATGTCCCTAGGGGAAAGGGAGGGCATACAGCTCTAGTTATATTATGTCTATGTCTAGACCGCCTTTCTTGGCAAAGGTATCATGTTACAGTGAAGAGTGCTGGACCTGGCATCCAAGGACATGAGTTCAAACCCTGGTATTTGATCACCTTCTCTATGGCTTTGCAGACTGTTCTCTAGCCTAGGAGGGTACTTTCTCCTTACTTTCACTTCTAAGAATCAATCCCTAGGTTTCTTCAGAGCTTTACTCAAGCACCACCCACTCCATGAGGTCTTTCCTGCTCCTCTTAGTTGATAGGGCCTCTCCCCTTCACCTTTCCTTCCTACCACCTTGAAAATATTTTGGTCTATTTTAATTGATTGATTAAACCCTGCTGCTTACAACCTGTGTAATTTGAGCAAGATATTTCATTTCTCCTGAGGGCACCTCAGTTTCCCCATCTGTAAAATGAAAAGATTAGATTAATTAGCCTCTGAAATCCCACCCGACTCTATCTATGATCCTATGCGATGATTACTTGGCCCCAAAAGAAGGGAAAATTCCTTCTTTTCTTGGTTTCTCAAGGCTAAGGTGACAAAGTGGAGCAGGATTTATGTGGAATGATCTTTAAAAAAACAACAAACAACGTTCAGATAACATAAGCTGTTAGAGCTGTGGATGGATGCTTTGGTTCTCTCACTCCTTCTGCCCCCACCACCTAGGCAGTGAGATATTCAGCACCAGCTAGAAAATGGCTTGTACTTAAGGCATTACTTAGGAGTCAAGGTGAGTTCAAACAATCAGCTCCTTGTCTGCATGAACGGGAGGGCACGGTAGAAATGTAACACTCCTCCCTGCATTGTGGCCAAGAAGATAAAGTCCACATTCTCAGGGCAGAAGACAAGCCTTCTTTGTACCCAGAGTTTGTCAGATGGGGGCTGAAAAGGAGGCTGTGCTCTGGTCCTTGTGATCCAGCTATGTTGAAGGTGATGCTGGGTAATATTGATTGCCCTGCTTGTGCTCACCGAAGAAACAGAATCCAGTCCATTCTAGGGGAGAGCAGGGGTCCCCTGCCTCTCATCACAGCTGGCATTTTAAGGCTTACAAAGAGCTCTGCACAGATTCTCTTCTGTGAATAATAATAATGATATAGTAGCTAATATTTATATAGTGTGTGCTATGTGCCAAGCACTGTTCTGGGCACTTTACAAATATTAGTAGGTATTTTTGTTTTCATCTTTCAGATGTCCGGAAATGAGTCCTGAAGTCAGGGAGGCTTGGGGCAAGTACTAGCTGTGTGAACATGGGAGAGGCAGTGGACCTCTCTGAGCACCCCAGATTAACAAGTGTTGATAGGTTGTAAGCTGCATGGGTGGAGACAACTTGGTGAGTTACTGGAGAGAGCCCTGGTCTCAGAGTCAGAAAGACCAGAGTTCAAATCCTGCCTCAGAAACTTAGCTGTGTGACCATGGACAAGTCACTTTAGCTCTTGGCATCTGTAAAATGAGAGCTGGCCTGGATTTCGGCTCTACATCTCTGATCCCATGAATATTCACTGGTGGGAAGAGTCTGGTGGATGTGTGAGTCTCTGGGCTCACATCCCAGTTTAGTGGCTCACCAGCTGTCAGTTTACCTCTGGCCTTCATTTACTTCTTCTATATGATGAGGGGTTGAGCATATGTTTTCTGGGGGCTCTTCTAACATCTCTCAGATGTTGAAGATGTTGGCAAAGGAAGTCCAACTATGCCTGGCCTCACTCTGCCCCTGCCTGGAGCAGGGTTCTGTAGCTGTTCTCAGATGGCAGTATTTCCCAGGCCTACTTAGTGGTGGCAGGAAGTGAGCTCAGGGCATCTGAGTTGGTCAAAAAGCAATGGGAAACTGGATATGGAGAAGGAAGAAATGTGTGTGTGTGTGTGTGTGTGTGTGTGTGTGTGTGTGTGTGTGTGTGTGACAGAGGCTATAGTGGCTGAAGCTCAAAGGATCTGAGGACCCGAGAGAAATGACATTTCAGTGATTTGGGAAAGAGTGGCTAAGTGGAGGATAATAATAGCGTAATAATAGCTATCATTTATATAGCACCTAGTGTATGCCTGACACTGGCCTGGCAAATATTCATAAATACAAAAGCACTTTACAAATAACATCCCATTGGATTGATGAAGGAGGGCATCTGTTCACCTGTGGTACAGAAGAGAAGGGGTGAGTCTTAGCCTCTGCTGGGCCCTGGGCCCTGGGCTCTGGACTGAGAGGTAGCCAGCTATGCCTCTTTCTCCATGTAGTGATTATGTCAAAGATAATAACAGCTATAGTATCCTGTCTCATAGGACTGCCATCAATAATAGGATGAAGGCTATCCTGACAGCTTCAGGGTTTTACGTAGATATCAGTAATAAGTCTCAGTTTCTTCATCTGGAAAATAGGGATAAAAATAACACCCAACTCACTGGGCGGTTGTGAAGCTCAAATGAGTTAATAAATGCCAAGTATTTTGCCAGCCTTAGAGTGCTATGTCAATGTGGTTGTTGTTGTGGTTAACTGTTTACTTCAGGTGTTTTCTGATCTCTTCCTGGGCTATTTTTTGCAAGAGAGTGCTCAGTGAGTTACCAGTTAACCTAAGACATAGAGCATGATTCTTTTCCAGACTGCCGCTCCCTCCTGCCCACCCATTTCTTCCTGTGATTCCTGTCTACAGCTGCTCTGTGTTTCTGAAGCTCTCAGTCTCCTGCTACTGCCTTCAAGTGGCTGTGAAGTTTCTTTGGTCCTTTCCCTGACCATAACAAGTACTCTTAGATACAGCTTTTCAAAATCTGCCTAACACTGTGCATCCGTCATCTCCTCTGAGACTTATACCATGGGAGGGAGCTACTGAAAGTCCTCTTATTCCCATTTTACAGCTGAGGAAACTGAGGCACACAGTGGGTTGTTTTTTTTTTTTATAAATTGCCCAAGTTAATGGGGCTGGAGATTGCCAGAAGAAGGATCTGAATCCGGGTCTTTTGACTTAGCCACCTCTCGATGCCTTTAAGATGGACTTCCTTATTGAACTTTTCATTGTTTGAGATCTTGCCTCTTGGTTTTATAGGCAAGGCAATTCTGCTCCCAGTCCACACTCCTCCCTCGCCACCCTCTTCTGACAATTAAAATTAAATGAGATAATACTAGTAAAGGGCTCAGCACAGGCAATCTGGAAATGCTCCTCCCTCTTCTCAGGCCCTCCATGATCCCATCACAGTGTGGTCTGTAGTTTACTGAGTCCAGGCAGCCGCATGGTCTCTCAGCCTCAGTTTCCCCAGCTGTAAAGTGAGGGGTTGGACTGGAGCTCTTCCAAGGTCTCTTCCATTTTTATGTGCGTGGCTCCACCTCTTACGCTTGTGAGAGTCCAGTCTTTTCCTCATCTGAGCCTCCTTTGTCTCATTTAGAAAACAAAGGTCAGGGCTTGGATTAATCCCCAAGGTCCTTCCAGCTCTAAATCCAGTGAAAGTAGAAAGACCATCCAGAGATGCTTGGGGCTGCGGGCCCCCCCGCCCCCCCCCCCCCCCCCGCCCCGCCTCAGCTTCCTCAGCCTTCCGCTGTTCTTGGTCGTGTCCCAGCACGGCCACGGCTGCAGGCTGAGTCTCTATGAAATCAGCTTTCAACGTTTCCTCCGTGTCAAAGCCAGGAAGGCTTTGCCCACAGTCACCATCTGGCTTGGGGGTTTTCTAGGTCAGTCCCAATTTAAAATAGTTTGTCCCTGTCCTCAGAAACCAGCTACACACCTCCAAACTGCCAACATGTTGGCGAAAAGGTAACAGCACGAGTACTCAGTAACCTTAAAGTGCCCATACAAGTGGGGGTTCTTCATAGCACTGGAAACCAGGCTTTAATTAGGGGCCCTTGGAAGTTTACGTTTCCTCATAATCACCCCTGTGAGGGAGAGTGGGTAGACACCATCTCCTGCTTCCCAGGGTAACACTGGCCATTGTGGCTGTTTCGTGGAGAGTGCACTTGGCTTTCCCTCTTCCCCTGACCCCTTTTGTTTCCACTATGCTCCTTTACAACAATTAGCTCGTGCTTAGAGGAAATAGAATGGACCCTTCGGTCCCCTCCTGCATTCTTCTCCCAGCTGCACTTCTGCCATTCTGGACACCTGAAAGGGAATTACCCTTGGGAGGAGAGGAGACAGTTCTGTCTGTCTTTCCTCTCTCTGTCTCTATCTCTCTGTCTGTCTCCTTCTCTCTGTCTCTCTCTCTCCTTCTGTCTGTCTGTCTGTCTCTCCCTCTCTCTCTCTCTTTCTCTCTCCATCTCTCTCTCTCTCTCTCTCTCTCTCTCTCTCTCTCTCTCTCTCTCTCTCTCTCCCTCCCTACCTCCCTCCACCCCTGTTCCTCCCCTACTGACCAGGTATTGATGACCTTGTGATCCCCAAAAGGACAGAAGACCTGGAGTTTCCATCAGCATGGGTTACCATATCCACTGATCTCAGTTTCCCCAGAGCAACAGCAGCCAACAACAGAGTCTACACCAGGAGCTGAGAGATATACTGAGGATGAACTCGACAACCTGAGGATTCCAACCCCCAGAGCCCAGCCAGGATAAGGAGAATGTGGCAGAGTCTCCATGAAGGAAGAGAAGGACGTCTAGTCACCAGAGCCTGTTACTTCTCCTTTGGCTGCAGGAAGTTTAAATCCATTCTCAACAGAGATTTTGTGTGTGCAAGGGGACAGTTCCTAGCTCTCAGATTTTTTTTTGGGGGGGGGCATTTCTGTAACAGCTATTTTTGCTATAATTGTTTAGTAAATACCCTTCTTAAAAGCTAATTAAGTCTGGCTGATAATCAGTGGGGGGCACCCTGATAGGGGTATATGAGGGACATGTCTAGGAATTTCATCATCCTTATGGTTACCCCTAGAAACTTGAGGGGAGATATAATCAGCCCCTCTCCAGGGATCAGCCCCATTGTATGAATGGGATTTGGGGAATTATCAAAGGAGGGAGTGTTTTACACACACACACAAGCAAAAACAGGAACTTATATTCTACTGAGGGAGACAACATATAAATCATAACACACAAAGGTAAATAATTATTCATTCAATAAACATTTATTGTGTGGCTGGTTATGGGGAAAAGTTACTAAATATGGTATCTGAGTGGCTGTGCCATGTGACAGAATTTTAATATCCTCCCTTGAAGCTTTCACTTCCAGGGGCAGCCTTCCTGAGTCACCAACATCATAGCAGTGGGGCACGGTAGGGTCATCCCAAGTTTGGCACATATCTTCTCCTCTGAATGAGCCCTAGGCAGGGGTGGGCTGGAGCTGGCTCTCATTGGTTTGTGAGAGTCGATTGTTAAATCTTCAGTGTGAGCAATGTCTTGGGAATTAGAGCTTGATTGTGTAGGCTTAAGGAGGTGATAGAGACAATGTGAACTTTAAGGTTAAAGTTGAAAGGGTGTTGCACATCCTTTTGTTTTTCCTGGAGAGCCAGTTGTTAAATTATTTACCAGTGCACCATTGGCTCTAGCTTTTATTTAAAGACCTTTAGTTATGAGCAAAGAGCACTGTTTCTCCAGGCAGCCCATTACACTTTGGGATAGCTCTAATTAGGAGGACTTTTCCTTTTATCAAACCTAATTTATGTCTCTGCAGCTTTCATCCATGACTGAGTTCTGCCCTCTGGGGCCATTAAGAACTGTTCCTTTTTCATAAGTATTTTCGTGGAGAGGTGAGCATTTGAAAGGGTCTCCTGTCCCTCCTGGGGCTTCTCCTTAGCCTTCATCCCACCAGCGGGTCCTTAAACTAGGTCTCATGTGGCATGACCCTTCACCATGCATGCGGCTGATCTGCCCCTACTAATTATTTCATACTAATTTCAGTGCCAGGCTGCTCTCATTATTCGGTTGACCTCAAGGCAACCCTTGGGGTAGGGACATAAACCTAGGCATTCTGACACCCGTGGCAAATCCAGCTGAGTAGAGATGGATTGGAGGGAGTCTGGAGTATGGCTAAGTGGAGTCAGAGGTCATAAAAGCTGAAGTCATTGTGGCCAAGAGAGAGTATGGAGGGAAGGGGAGAAAGTGCATCAAGAGCTGAGGTCTGCAAGGATGGGAAAAGGAAAATGGGTCCCCAGGAATGGTGCTGGCAATGACTTGGCAATGTTTGCCAAGGCTTGGCGGAGATGAATCCTAGTGGAGACCATTGATACAAATGACAGAAAGCTGAGAATATTTTAGAATCTCACTGTTCTTGGGTGTTAGACATACACTTACAGTTATCCCTTCCACATCTCGGGGGTTAGAAGCGAGGTACCCCCGCAATCTAGAAAAATCTGTGTAAAAATTTTTGGCCCTCCTTTTGTACCTGAGAAGCAGTCTGAATTATTATGGTATTAAAAAATAAAATATGTTGATGTCATACAATACTATACATATATTTTATGCATTTCTGAGTCATCTGCGGGCTTTTGCTTGTCGTCTGCAAAACTTCCCCCAAAATTCCCATTTAGTTTCATATACCTACCTGTGACACACCCAAATCTCGATAGGGAAAGTCACGATGTAGAAGGATAACTGTATTCAATATATTATTTGTATATAATTATAAACGTGACATAAAAAATAACATATTAGATCTGAAATATATTTAATGTACATGGTTTTATATACACATATATGCATACATACACACACATACATAGGGGTGTGCTACTAGAACGTGGAAGTTGATTGCTAAATTTTCATTGTGAGTACATACACCTCTGAAACTGAGAAATGCTGCAAGTCAGAGCTTGGTTTATTGTTTTGTTGTTGTCTAGAGTTAAGAAAGTGATAGAGAAAATGTTAATAACGCAAATTAAATTTAATGGTCTGTGGGGTTCACATTTTTTCTGAGAGCTGGTTGTTAAATATTTACCAGCACACTCATATACCTGCATAGATATGTGTGTGCATATATGTGTGTATGTGCATCCACAAAATACTTATAGTATGTATTTACATATATTTATAAAATATTATGTATCGATATTTGCAAAATAATATATTATATCTAAAAATATATAATATAGGTAAGTATCAACTCTTGTGTGCTACACCTCTCTATATGTGCATGTATACACGTTATGTGTATATAACATGTATATGTGTATATGTACTTGTAAGTATTATCATATTATATAGTTATTACACATATAATTATATTTATAAAATAAAATAAATAATATACATGAATATATGTATGTATACACATATGTGCATGTATACAGATGTGCTAGTAAATGTTTAACAACCAGCTCTGCAGTGGGGAAAATGTACATGCCACAGACTTTTAAATTTGAAACATTTTTTCCATTTTCTTAATACTAGACCATCAACAGAACAATAAATCAAGCCCTGATTTGTGGAGTCTACCAATTTTGAGGTATAAATACTCACAATGAAAATTTTACAATCAACTTAATCAATTTAATGCACTCTTGTGTGCTGGTAGCACCATCTATCTCTATGTATCTATATATGTGTGTAGATGAGCATGTGTATGTGTGTATAATTGTATAGATATGCAATCTGGATCCCTCTAGTTTTGGCCCAGGCCTCTCTCGGTCTGGGAATGCTCACAGATGTGTCAGCTGTACCTTGCCTTAGGGCGGCTGCTAGTACTGCCTCCCCATCCCCCCCTCCCCGCCCCCCCTCCCACTTCCCAAATATAGCTTTTTCCTTATTGCCTTTCATGGAGTTTGACCAGATATCCCTCATGCAACAGGATTTCAATGACTGGCTTTGACTTGAAAGTCTGAAAGGGATTGGTTGAATGCATAAGCTGGTTAGTCTGGTCTGGAGGTGGAGTAGTCAGAAGTCCTGGGTTTGAGTCCCGACTCTGCTGTCTTTACTTCCTACATGACCCTGGACAAGACATATAACCTCTCTGGGCCTCAGTTTCCTCATTTGTGAAATAATAGGATTGGAGTAGATACAAGTCAATAAACATTTATTAAGCACCTACTGTGTACCAGGCACCATGCTAAGCAACAGGGATACAAAGAAAGGCAAGAGACAGTTCCTGCTCACAGTCCAATGTGCTCCTTTCCAGCTTTAGCTCTGTGCCAGGATGATACCAAGTAGCCTGTCTTTTCCTTTTCTCAGTGCAGTCCTTCCTTTCTTCCTTGGTGCTCTCCCCTGCCTCATCAAAATCTGTCCTTGCAGAGAGAATATTCCAATAAACTTTTTTATACTAAGGTGTGAATGGCCACCAAGGCTTTGACCTGAGTGCTACTCCTCGTGCCATCGAAAGCACTGTGGGACTGGGGCTGAGTGAGGCAGGTTGGGGGAGGGGGAGCACCTTTCTACGTTGCTGAAATCCCCCCCCTCTACTTACACACACACACACACACACACACACACACACACACACACACAGGCTGCCACTTAGTCTGCTGATGAGTACAGCTAGCCCAGAACCAGAGCTATTTTTAGCCTGAATGGCGCCCAGTAGCTGAATGCTGACGAGGCCTGTCTGATTTATAAGCCCTGTGTTCTCTGAAGCCTCCTTATCAGCAGGTGGGAATTCCTGCCTGATTGCATCAAGGTCTGGGTGAGTCACATGCACCCTCTTAAGGTAGCAGAGATCCCCAGGTCTGGGAGGTGAGTTTCCAGACTCCGGACTTGCCTTGGCTCTCTGAACAAAGGGTTTCATCAAGTAGATGAAAGAAAAGGAAATGTGCCCTGGACTCTCTTTCCCATCATCTGGGTAACAGGGAACAGTCACTGGGGTGTTGCTGACCCTCTTGGGCTCATATATTTAGAGCTGGAAGGTGCCCTTAAGTCTAATGTGTCCTCCTTAGACCAAAGAGGAAACTAAGGCCAACAGAGGTTAAGTGACTTGGCCAAGGTCACCAAACAGTTAATGGAAGAGCTGAGATTCAAACCCGGGGCTGAATCTAGATCAGAAGAGAAAAGACAATAAATTCTTTGACCAGTGTCCAGAAAGGAGGGAGGAGTTGCTCAATTGTGTCCCCACTTTCTGTGATCCCATTCGGGGTTTTCTTGACAAAGATACTGCAGGCGTTTGCATTTTCTTCTCCAGCTCAT
>CM053623.1:17828685-17849148 GCA_028646595.1 Phalanger gymnotis
ACATGTGGCCCTCTAGGTCCTCAAAGTCAGCCCTTTGACTGAATCCCAATTTCTGTGAATTTTCAGTCAAAGGGATACCTTTGAGGACCTAGAGGGCCACATGTGGCCTTGAGGCCCCAGGTTCCCCACCCCTGCTCTAGTCTCTGAAGGGAAGCTTGAGATAGTAGAAAGAACACTGGACCTCTTGTGGAGTCAAGTCAGTAAGCATTTATTAAACTCCTACTGTTTGTGTGCCAGGCACTGTGCTGAACACTGGGACACAAAGAAAAGTAAAAAGCAAAAAAAAAAAAGACAACCCCTGCCCTCAAGGAGCTTCCCTTCAAATAGGAGAGATGCCTAAGTCTGTACTAGGCATAATTCAGACTAGATGGGCCACCTTGTGAGATAGGGGGTGTTAGTAGCTGGGGGATCTGGAAAGGCCACCTGGTGGAAGTGGGAGATGAGGAATAGAGTGTGGTCTTGGTGGAACTGCAAGGGTGTGGAGGAGAGTGTGGTATCTTATCATTTGCTTCTTTTTGCATGCCCACTGTTTAGCACAGTGCCTGGCATGTAGTGGGCACTTTATGTTTGTTGATTGATGGCTTGATCAGGAAAAACTGAGGGTCTTTACATGTGGAAGCAAGTTTATATTTGCTCTTGAATGATGCGGAGCCCCTGAAGCTTATGGGGGGGAAGGGGGTTGGCAGCTGAGTGGAGATCAGATTGGGTTTAGCAGAGACCTGGGTTCCAGTCTGGCCTCTTACACTTAATATGCTTTTTCACTTGTTAACTAGGGATAATAAGCCCTATGTTGGACTTATTATATTTAATTATATAGTCTACATAATTGGGCTTATTATATACAATAACTCCACTGGGTTGTTGTGTAGCTCAAATGAGATACTATGTGTAAAGTGCTTTACAAACTTTAAATTACCATATAAACGTCAGTAGTTTCCCTTGGGATCTAGGTTTGCAACTCAGTCTTGTTTCTCATTTCCTGTGTGACCTTGGACAAGCTGTTTGCTTTCTCTGGCCCTGTTTCCTAGTGTATGATGAGACGGTTAGGCTAGATGGTCCCTAGGATCTCATTAAGTCCCGAACCCTGTCTTAGGATGGGAACAGTAATCAGTCTAGACCTGGAATGGACCTCACATGCCATCGATGCCATTCCCCTCCTATTTCAGATAAGGAGACCGCGGCTCAGAAATCAGCTGTGACACGTCCAAGGTCACGCAGGGCAGAGCTTCTCTGACTCTAAATCTAGCCCTGTTGATGAATGAGGTCCAGGGAAGGGAGGCAGCCAGAGCTGGGGGTTGGGAGTGGTGGTGGAGAAACCCGGGTTAATGGCTTCTTTAAAAGGCTTGCCTGGGTGCTGAGTGACTGGCAGACCCTAGAACCGAGGTCCTGTGACTCCCAGGCAGACTCCCTCCAAAATCGCTAGATTGCCTCTTAGTCTGTCTTGTCTGGTGACCCTTGGAGGCCTTCTGCTGTTATAGACATCTCCACCCCTTCAGTGCTTAGTTCAGCTGACGCATCCTTTGGGCATTCAGGAAACAGCTGAATTGAAGAAGAATTGAATTTTCCAGCTGAACCCTTCCTGTGGCCAGAACTCTGAAGATGACAATTTCTGGAAAGGTTCCTACCGGAGAGTGCGTGGTGGGGTGGATCTCTAGCCTCTTTGGAAGGTTGATACCATCTCATCATTGGGTTTTGCCACTTAACCTTCTGCTTTTTAAAAACAGGGGGCCTTGCAGTCACTTTTTTGATAATTGCTTTGAAATTAAATTCTGTTTTGAGTACGTCAGTCAGTAACCATTGTGTCTTAGCTTGCAGGACCAGGTGGCAGGTGGTCCAGCTGTCCTCTGTGTTGGTTAGATGATGTCTGCAGCTCTTAGATGGCATGGCTAGGGATGGGCTTTGGAGCAACAGATGGAAGTAAGACAGTTAGATTTGGGCTGGAGGCAAGGGAGAACTTCCTAACACTTAGTGCGTCCGAAAGTAATGTAGGTGGTTTGAGGAAGCTCTGGGTTCCACCCCCCCCACCTTGTCTGGGCAGGTGCAGAGGGAATTTTTGTTCTAGAAATGGGTTGGATAAGGTGGCATCTGAGGGCCCTTTCAGCTCTGAGATTCTGTGGGACAGAATGGAAGGAACCTTGAGATATTAAAAAAAAAAAAAAAACCAGGATCAGCAGCCACTACTCTGTAATGAGTTTGAGGTGTTGTTTTGGGGTGTTTTGTTTTTGAAGGATTTCCTACCTAGGTAAAACTCTCCATGTAAACTAGGGCTCCCTGATGTTAAATATTACAGACTAGTTGCTTTTTGCTTTGTTTCATAAGCATTTGACCCATCTGAGCCCACAACTCCTTCCTCTCTGAGAACGATGCAGATCTCGAGGTCAGGGATCCCATCCTAGCCCCTGCTTCTCATTTTCCCACTTCTTTGCTGTGGTCAACCGTGCATAGACTTTCAAGAAAGATCATCAGGTCAAACTCACTGATTTAACAGATGAGGAAATTGAAGACTGTGGAGGTGAGAGGCTTCGCCCCAGGTCACAAAGGTAGGAAGCCGACAAGGTGGGATTCGAACCTGGGTCCTTTCATTCCAATTCCATCATTCTTTTCCACCAGGCTAAGGCAATTTGCATCTTTTATTCCCTTTACCTTGTGGGTTTCTGCTATAGGGCTGTGTTTTCTCTGCTGGAAATGCTTCCTACTCCAGCAGTCCCTGATGGGAGTCTTGGAAAGGTTCCCCATCACCCTTTCCTTTTTCCCCCATCTACCCTTAAACTGTTGCCATGGTAACAGCCACCTTTCTGTAGGAGAACTTGGGTTGCTAGGCTGATTCTTGAATGGGATCAGTATGCTCATCTGGGTGTACCAGCCAAGGGCCCTTGGAGTGGGTGTGGAGGTAGGTGAAAGTTGATTTTACCACGATGTGAATTCTAATCACATACACTTCTCTCCCTGTCCATGGAGGTATTTAAGACTAGGCTGGGCCTCCATCGGTCCAGGCTGCTTCAAGGATTCTTGTATTAGGTAGGAGATGGAGTCTAGACCTTTTTACACTCTTAAGATTCTTTGATTCCTTGTTTTAATCTCTTTTAAAGATTTGGGAGTTACCCCAAATACTTCTCTGTCACCCACTGGCATTTTAGCCATTTTTTCTAGTGAATAGAATTTCATTTTCAAGGTTTATTTAATATTACAGCCCAAGAATTGACTTCAGCTATCCAGGGACATATTTGTACCTGGACCTGTTGTCTCTCTTGATAGAATTTGAGCTCTCTAAGAACAGGGATGTATTCTTTTTTGCCCCTGTATTATGCCCCTGGTGCTTAGCAGAGTGCTTGGTGCGTTTTAGTCCAGGGCTTTGGACCTGGGATCCATCAACTTTTGTTTTTTTGAAAATTTTTATATTTTCCCCCCAATTACATGTAAAAACAATTTTCTTAAAATTTTGAGTCCCAATTTTGCTCCATCTTTCACTCCCCATTCTCCTTCCTTGAGAAGGCAGGCAATTTGGTATATATTATACATGTGCAGTCATGCAAAACATATTTCCATATTAGCCATGTTATGGGGAAAAAACCCCACAGGAAAAGTAAAGTGAAAATAGTCTGCTTTGACCTGCATGCAGGCTCCATCAGTTCTTTCTCTGGAGGTGGATAGCATTTTTCATTATAAGTCCTTTGAAATTGCATGAACTTAAAAAATGTATTTTGACAACTGTTTCAATGTAATTGATTTCCTTCATAATTTCACATATCTTATTTTATGCATTTAAAAACATTCTGAGAAGGGGTCCTCATAGGCTTGACCAACTTGCCAAAGAGTGACACCAAAAAAGTGAAGAACTTTTGTTGCAGATGCTTAATAAATACCTTCTTGATTGATTGGTCTTCTGGAGATCTGACTTTAGAAAATATGCTCAGAGTCTCTTTCTTGGTCCTTATTTCTCATCCCCATCCCCAGCTTCTCGAGGTAGTAGAGACACTTAAAAATGTAAGGAATTCCTTTGAATCAATTCTTACTTGTATTTTTAAATTTGTTTTTACCTCAATTTATATCTGTTATAACACTGAAAAGCATTTGAGCAAAATCGGCCAACACAGTGTATGCCACATTCTGTATCTGCAGCCTCTACCTCTCTACTAAGAGGAAGGAAGTGTATGTCATTATCAGTTTTCTTGGACTCAGATCGTTATAATTAATCAGAGTTTGGCTGCTTCTAAACACTGTTTTCCTTTATGTCATAACGGTTGTTGTGTATGATGGCCTCCTGATTCTGCTAGCTTCTTTCTGCATCAGTTCATACAAGTCTTCCTGTGTTTCTCTCAATTCCTCATGTTCTTTATTTCTTATAATGCAATAATATTCCATGACCACTTTTTCTTAAGCCATTCCCTAGTCGTTGGCACCCACTATCTTTCCAGTTTTTCCCTTGGCCACATATTAAGAGGAAGTTAATTTCTTTGATCCATGGCCTGGGGCCATGATGAAGACATGCTCTGGACCCCACACAGAGGAGTCAGAAAAGAAAAATGTAATGGCAGCAGACACCTCCTGGAAGGGGACAACAGAAATGATTTTCTTGGGAGCTTGAGTTCTTGTAATGACCTACTTAGTCTGGCTCTGGCCTGATATGGATTAGAAACAAAAACTAAGTGTAAAAATTTTAAAAATGGCAACCTCCCTTCCCCTCGTTAATTTGATTTTTGATAACCCAGACAGTGCAGAACTTTATTTGGTCATAATCCAGAAAGAAAATGCTTTGGCTCTACTTAGATGATGATGATAATGATTAGAGAGATGGCCTGGTCAACAGATCTTGTAGCCAGGGGAGCCTGGGTTAAAGTCTTATCTCTGACAGACACTGGCAGTACTACCCAGGGCAAGCCCATTAACCTTGTGGTGCCCATTTAGGGGCAGAGTAGATGCTGATATGAATGGGTAGAATTCGGAGAATCAGTTTCTTCAGTGGGAACTCCCTGGGTCAATTAAGTGTGGGGGTTGAGATGAAAATAGCAAAACCAATCAAGAGGTGTTGCTCCTTCTCTGGTCTTTTCAAAGAAAATATGAAATGTCAGTAAAAATCAAAAGGTTTATATACTTTTTCAGGATGCCCACCTAGAATGACACAATGAAATGAAGATGCTATGGGGGAGGGGGACTCCTGGGATTCTGTTTTATTAGGGAGAAGTGCCGTGGATTCATCACCTGTCAGTAGGGTCTCTGCAGGTGGGAGAGGAAGTGAGTGCATCATCCTCATTGGTCATTGGAGCTGGAAGCATCCTTGGGAAGCATCTCTTCCGACCCCCTTGTTTCATCAATGAGGAAGCTGAAGGAACTTGGCCAAGGTCACCCAGTTGTAAGGTGCACAGCCTGGATTTACACCTTAGGTATCCCCACTCCACTTCCTTGCTTTTTCTACCATCCTACCTCCTCAGTCCCCCGATTTAGTAATGTCAATATTTCAGTTCAAATACTTAAGAACCTCGGCTCCATTCTGAGCTTGGGCAGCCCAGGAGAACAGCTTGTTCAGCCTGGCTGGTCCAGCGGTCGATTGCAAAGGAGGCAGACAGTGCAAAGCCCATTTTTACATGACCTTGTCACAAAGGCCAACTAGAAGCTGGCACGGGTAACCTTGATGTTGCCTGGTTAGTTCCCTCTCCATTGACCTGTGCCAATGTATTTTTTTATTAGTCTGACTAATGTGCTTCTGTTCGGTTTTATGGGAAATCTGTAGTTGATACCTTTGTACAAAATGTTCTGTAACATTATTACAGCCGCTCGCTTTCAAGGTGAATTTTCTGTAAGTGGAAATTTTTTCTGTCAGGTGTTAGTTTCTGTGATTCCAGGGAGCCCTGTGAAATGCAGGGAAATGGTATTAAAAACTGATGCACTCTGTTTTCCTGAATTGCCGACAGATGGCCGGCCTGTTTGACGGGATGGACACCTAATCATCGACATGTGTTTCAGGAAACTGATATGTGTGTAATGCCAAGGGATGGCGTCCCCATCTTGGCTGCTGAATCTGATGGCAATGTGCCGTCAAAAACTTAGACTAAATTGTCCCCCTTTCCCTTTATTCTTTGGCACTTCCAAAGGCCAGGGCTGACCCTGCTTAGAAATCTTCAGTGGCTGCCGAGCCCCTGACTCGCTGGCCTGGAATTGAAAGCCCTCTGAAATCTGGCAGTGACACTCCTTTCCAGACATATTTCATCTCCTCACAGTCACACTGACTACATTTTCCCAAGCTTCGAGCTGAAACTCGGGCTGCTGGCACCTCTTTGCTGGATTGCACATCTCACATGGTATAAATCTAGGACTGGTTATATTTTAAAGCTGAATGACTTCCTATTTCCTAGACTTTTTTAGAGTATTCTTAGCTAGTCTAGTCTCTGCAGATAAGTTGGCCAGAGTTTTGGGCCCTAAGTCTTACCTCTGAAATGGGGGCCTTGTGGCCCTGGGCAAGTCACTCTCTCGGGGCACCAGGCAATCCTCTAACATCCCAGATTACAGAGCAGGTGCCAGTCGGTATTGGTGGACAGGATTCCCTCTACCTTGTTTCCCTATGTTTACCTTACCTGTGGATTTCCTGTGCCTTCCATCATAGGGCTGGGCCCTACTGTTTAGAAGGCCCTCATGATACAAAGAGAAAAACAAAATCATCCCTGTCCTCAAAGACCTTACATTCTGGCTTGGTCTTTGTATTTCTGGCATCTGGTGTTGTGCTGGTTGGTTGGTTAATTAGAATATAGTATAGAGGGAGATAGCTGTAGTGAGATGGACAGAGGTCAGAGAGGGAATGCTTCTCTGGGAGACATGAGAGAGGGCACCTTAGGCATAGGAAACTGCTTATGCAAATATGTGTTATAGGTAGGAAATAGAGTTTGCTTTCCATGAATGGTTAATGGCCCCGTTTGGTTGGAAGGTGGAGAGTGGCAAGGTGGATGGCTTATGGAACGTATAGAAGGTTTATTGTGAGATTTTGGGAGAGCTGTAAATTCTAGGCAGAGGAGTTTTGTGTTTTATTCATTAGGCAGTGGGGATCCAATAAAGAGTTTTGAGCAGGGGAGTCGGTGTGGTCAGACCTATACCTTAGGAAAATGTTTTAGTGTCTGTATGGAGATATCTGATCAGAGAGGGGAGAGACTGGCAGCTGTTGCATGAGTCTAGGCGTGAGGTGATTAATGGAGGGCAGTGGCTGCATGAGCAGGGAGAAATGTGGAGTGGAGATGCGCTCTCCAAGACTTGGCTTCGATTAACTGTGGGCTGTAGGAATGGTAAGCATCAAAGATGAATTTATGGTTAGGAATCTGCATGTTGTGCCCTTCAAAGTGGGGGAACCTCCAGGTCTTAAGCTTCTTAGCCAACTTCCTTGTTCCTTCTCTTTCCTCTAAATACCTTGGTGTTCTGTCTCCCAAATGAAGGGATGCTTCTGTAGGGAATGAGGTTCTCCTTCTGTTTCCATCTAAGGACACCTGCCTTCTTGCAGTTTCTTGCATAGCATGTGGCATCCCCCAACTCTGGGCATCTTCCTTGGCTATTTCCCAGGCTTGGAATGCTCTCCCTCCCTCCCCTTCTCTGCCTTCTGGCTCTCCTGGCTTCTAGCTCAAATCCTGCCCTCTGCAAGAAACCTTTCCTACTCCCCCTTCATGCTGTGGTGTTGCCCCGAGATTACGGCCAGTTTTCTCTTTATCTGTTTGGTTCCAGCATGGTGATTTACATGTTCTCTCCCCAATAGACTCTGAGCTCTTTAAGGGCATTTCTTTCCTCCCCTCTCTTTGAACGCCCAGCATTTAGCATAGGAAGTACTTTATAAATGCCTGTTGACTTCTATCTCAGCGCCTAGCACACAGTGCCTTGTACATAGGAGGCATTTAACAGTTTATTCAGTTTTTGGAATGTCCTTTGGTGCCTGTTTATCCAAGAAACCATTGCTGTTAAAAAATAATAGTTTAGAGCTCTAAATTGGTTAGAAAAAATAAAAATTAAAGGTTCGGTAGAGATATTTCAATTTCTCTGTCCTGTAATTATAACAATGATAATAGCTAGCATTTTATAGAGGGTTTTAAAATTTGTAGAGTGCTTTATATATGTATATCAGTTGGTTCTCATAACAACTCTTCGAGGTAAGTGCTATTACTAGTCCTGTGGCTCACTAGATTGCTCAGAATCACACAACTAGGTGTGTGTGTGTTGGGGGGCAAGGAGCTCAAGTCTTCCTGACTCACCTGAGAGGGCCCAGGACTGTATCCACTGTGCCGCCTAACTGTCCACTGGAGTGACTTTTACATATGAGGTAGGTGACAGGGTTAAGTGACTTGCCCAGGGTCATACAGCTAGTAAGCATCTAAGGGCCTTTGCCACTGGCCAGTTATTAGACCTTATATAGAACAACAGAAGCCTTACTTGATGCATCCGTCTCTGCATTCAAAGTCAGGAATAATACCTGTTCTTAGGCTTGTCAAGCCTAGGTTATTAGGTAATATATAAGAAGCGCTCTTTAAAATGGACTTTGGTGATACAGCGTAATATAATAAGCTTTAAAAGGGTTCTTTGAGTGAGTGAAGAGGAAATGACGGTAGCCTTCCCAAAATACCTTTGACTGCTGGGCCATTTTGGAAATCGAGTCCCCTGTGTCCTTTGTGTGATGTCACTTTAGTGTCCCTTCCAAACCTGGATGCCTTTATTGATTAAGACCTTCAGCCTGGAGCCCAGGCCTCAAGGTCACATTGGCAGATTTTTTCCAATTTAGTAAGAATTGCTTGGAGCAACAGCTGTAGCCCAACTTCTTTCCCAAGCAGAAATTCTAATCTCTGACTGTTAGAGCGTCTGGCTTTTCACATTTGGTTTCGTTTCCTTTTCCAGATTTTAGTAAGGCCCTTGCCCCCTCCCTTTTCCTCCTCCTCCTCTCCCTGCCCAGCATTGGTCCATTCTTTGTTTATAAGAAAAAGAAAGATGTAGCGACCCTGATGTAGTTTGTAACATTCTGCACCTGTAGCACCTCCCACCCCCGAAGACAGGATGGGAGTTCTTTGTCAATATATATGTCAATCTAGGATTCTGTGATCTTGTTTTAAGTGTATGATGTTAACTTGTAACTCATAGGTCTAGAATAGGGGTGGGGGCCCTGAGGCCACAAGTTCCCCATCCCTGGTCTAGAAGAAGGAATCTCAGAGGCAATCTAGCCCAACCCTTTGATTTAATTTATTTTTTCTTTAATTTTTCTTGGTATCCTTTGTACCTCTTATCTCCCCTCCCCTACCTGCACCATCTCCTGTAAGAAAAAAGAAAAGAAAGAAAGAACAAACATATTCCCCAAAAGCGATGTAGCCAAACTCTGGATTTACTTGTCCAGACACCCCACTCTCCCCACCCCTACCATACACATACACCTTGACTGGTTGGGTTCCTTGAGAAGGGTGGTTTGGCCAGTGCATTAATTTTACAGCAGGAGAAGCTGAGGCCCAGGGATACTTAAGGTAGTGAGCATAAAAGGTGAGATTTTAACTTGAAAGCTGGAGTTCTTTTCTCCGAGACGCCATGGTTTCTGGCCTCGGGAGAAATGTGTGCCGTAGAATTGAGAGGCAGCCACAGCCGGGCATGGAGGCGAGGGTGCTGGATTGGGTGGTCTGGAAGACCTGGCCTAGCTGTGTGATCTTGGCCACACATTTCCTGGGCCTCAAATTCTCCATTTATAAAATAGGACTATGGATATTTGTGCTGTGTCCTTTGTAGGGTTCTTAGGAGACCCAGATGAGATAAAATCCAGAAAGTACACGCTGTGCAAAACCTGGAGGGCTGCCTAAGGGCCAGCTATCGTCTATGCTTGTCAGGCCTCAGTTTACCACTTAAGCAACCTGCTTAGTGATTGGGTGACATTTCTAGTTCAAAGGGATTGGTTGATAGTTCCTTTGAAAATCTGTTTTCTCAATAACATTTCAGCCTTTGCCGGTCACTGAAATAATAAGTGCAGCTTTCCTTTTGTCCTGCTGGGGAAGGCTTAAGAGACTTTCCAGCATGTTTTATTTTTAAAAATCAGAAACCTTTTATGGACAGATCAATGGGCAAGGGTCTTGTCAAGGTCTCAGGCACTGTCTGAGAGTTTAGGCGTGTAAGTGGGCTTTACTTTACAGAGCATTAGAGTCGAAGAAACCTAATGAAAAAGCGTGTTAAGTGAATGTCGATTCCTATTTTTACTTAGCCTTCGATTGCAATTTCGGAGAGATCTTCCCAGAAAAATCTCAGAGTTCTTTGGTCCCTTATGCAAAAAAAAAAAATCATGCTTGTGTATCCTGATGGTCAAAGACGGTGGTGGGCTTCCCCTCCTCTGAGGTTGCTAAGCAGAGGCTGGATGACCCCTTGTTGAGGACATTATGAAGGGGGTTCCCCTTGGGCATAAATTGGACTAGATCAGGAATTCTTAACCTCTCTTGTATCACGGGCCCTTTTGGAAATTTGAAGACATCCATGGGCCCATCTCAGAATGGTTTTAAATGCAAAAACACCCCACATGGGGCTACAAATGAAACCAATTACCTTGGCATGCAGTTGTCTATATATACATATATATTTGTATGTATACATTTGTATAAATATATACATATGAATATGTATATAAAATCCCTATTTCTGGACCCCTAGTTAAGAACCTTGGACTTGATGGTCACTGGGGTCCCCTGCGGCTGTCAAAATCTGTGAAGGAGGCTTTGATCGTGATCACTGGAGTAGTTCTTTGGCATTTCATTCTCACCTGGCCCTCCTTGGAAGGAGTTAGGCAAATGGGCAGTCCTTTGCAGTGTGTTCTTTCATTTGATTCTCATGATGGGCCTTGTGGTCAAGGAGCTTATTATCCTCATTTTAGTGATAACGGTAGCTCCCTGGCCTTAGATCTTAAGTGACTTGTCCATGGTCACACAACTTAGGTGGGCCATGGCCTGGAGAATAGGGGTGGTTTCATTCTCTGTAACCCTAGTGCCTAGCACATACAGTAGTTGGTTAATAAATGTGCTTGATTGTTCATACATTTAGAGCTGAAAAGGCATCTTAGAGGCCATCTGGTCCAATCCTCTCATTTTACAGAGGAGAAAACTGGTGTGGGAGAATATACTCCTACTGCTTGACTTCAAGCCCCTACCGGTGTATTTTCCATTTACACAGTCACAGTGACGTCATTGACTCAAATATATACTAAACAAAAAGGAAAAAGCAATAATAATAATAACATTTACTCAATGGAAGGCAAAAGCAGAAATAATAAAAACATAGGTCACTCATAAACTTTCATCATACTCTCTCATTGGTTTGACTGGCAAAGCCCAGGATCTTCAGGTTATAGGTGCTTAGTAAATGTTTACTGACTGATTCCCCAACTAAGTAGGAATCCCCTCTGCTTTAACTGAACTATGAGTAATGAGGAACAGTGGGAAACACAGTAAGTACCTAGCTTTCTTCAAAGGGGAAAAAGGAGATGGTAGAAAAGAACACATTATGCTATAGAATTTCTCAACCTGTTGCTGGTGGTAGTGTTTCAGATTGTGTTTGTGTGTGTGCATGCGTGTGCATACCCAGAATGACTTATTAGGAGGAAGTATTATATACTGGCTGATAGCATTGCCGAGATGTTCGTAGGTTGGCTGTTGGTAAGTTTGGGAGGACTCACTCTTTGCAAAATAAAGCAGCAGGAGTATTGCGCCCTATGATCTATGGGCTGGTATGTGGCTAAAATGAGGGGTTTGGCTAGACTGTAAAGTGGAAGTAGTTCTCTTCCTCCAAATCATTTCTAGTGTCTGCCTTTTTAGTTGTCATTGAGACAGTCACACGTCTGTAATTTGGTGTGAGTCAAAAGTCGTGGCTTTTAGTGAGTATCATTTTCATCTACGCCTTCTTCAGGAGAAGTGAGGCTGGACTTCACTGTCAGCTGCTGCTTACCCCAAGTGGTACTAGGTCTGGAGTGGGTGGGTGGGGGCACGATTTCTGGGTAGCCAGGTACTCCAGAGTTATTAAAAACAGGAAATAAGAGTTTGTTTTAAAAGTAGCCGACCAAAGCAGCAGGGTTGTCTATGAAGAAGATGTTGAAGGCCTGGGTTCTAATTGTGTGGTCTTGGATGAGCTACTTAACCGTGCTTGGCTCAGTTTTCCCATCCACCTCTCAAAATTGTTGTGAGAAGCAGCTAGGATTTCTAATACCTAGAAAGCTCTGTATCCATGGGAGAAGGTGTCATCATTGAGCTCTCCTCTCGGGAGTATGATGCGGAGGGATGGTGGTGGCTGGAAGGCTAGACCTTAGGAAGACCTGGGTTTAAATCCAGCCTCGGATGCTTGCTACCTCTGGTGAGACATTGAACCTTTCTCACCCTCTGTAAAATAAGGGAGTCAGTCTAGGTCAGAAGCTCTAAATCTCTAATCCTAGGTCTGTTTCTAAAGGCAGTGTGAAATAGTGGGTGTGGTGATGTAATAGGAACAGGTAGCATTTATGGTGCTTTGCAAAGTGCTATATATATATATATAATCTCACTTAGTGCTTACAAATAACTTGGGGAGGTAGGTGTTATTTTACAAGATGAGGAAACTGAGGCAGAGGTTGTGACTTGCTCGGGGTCCCACAGCTAGTAACTGTCTGAGACAGGATTTGAACTCAGGGCTTCCCAGCTCTAAGCCTGTGACACCTAGCTGACCGATTATTCTAGAGGTGGAGTTTGAATCCCGTCTCTGATGGCTTACTGACTGTGTGAGTCACCGATTCTTTTTAGGCTTTGGTTTTCTCATTTGTCAAATGGGGGTGATAATAGCACCCACTTCTCAAAGTTGTGAGACAACATTTGTAACGTGCTTGGCAAATTTTAATGCACTCTCTAAATGTAAGCTATTGTCGTTATTCCTGAAGCTCTCAGCAAAATACTGGTTTCGTTTACCCCGTGAAGCGGAGATTCAGCGTCAGGTCCCTTCGTTCTCTGTGAATTTGGAAGAGTAATTTTACAGTTGAATATATCAGACTTTAGGAAGGGATTTTTTCCTTTTCTTATTAACTGATGATAAGCTCTCTTTTGCTTTATAGAGAGACTGTCATTTAAGTAGGGCTGACCTTTGAGATGTCTTTGAACTATACCCAGGATAGCCTGGCTGCAGGGTGAATCTTGGCATTTGTGCTGTCTGCTTGGGGTGGAGGATTTTGCCAAAAGAAATTAGACTGGAGGAATGCTAATGCTAACCCTAAATAAGGGTGTGTGGGTGTGTGTTTGTGTAACTGATACTGCCCTTGTTGGGGCTTATTCTGGGGTCCTAAAAAATTTGTGGAAAAATGTGGAAAGGGGACACAAAAGCTTCAGAATTAAAAAAAAAAAACCGAATAAACATCCAGGTTGTTGTACCCCTTGGATTTCCACCATCTATCTGTTGCTTTGAGACTTATCAAAGGTCAGATTTATTAGGGGCTCCTGTGAGTAATAAAGCAAAACCGAGGACTCAGAGAAAGCTCACCCCAAAGCGCTGAGTCCTGATCTGTATCAAAAGATGATAGTGGGAGACCAAATCTCTGAGGATATTTATTTCATTCATTCATATGTAGGGAAAAGACTTGGGTTGTAAGAGATTTCACTATCTCTAGCCATCCTTTTGGTCGTGGGACTGCTGGTCACAGTTTGGTATGAGTTCTAGATCAATTCTAGCTATGGTCATCATTGAAGAATTTTTCCCCATGTAGCTCGGCATCTTCTCTGCCACGTGAAGCCTTAACAGAGTTCCAGAGGGGGTCTTGCGTGGTTAATTAAGTCACTTGCCCAGGGTCATGTAGTCAGTGGATGAGTAAGGCAGGAAAAGGGGGGCCAGCTCTCAGGCACTGGGTCCTCCTGACTCTGTCATTTCTCATTCCTTTACTGGTCACTCCACCTTTTGAAGCATGAAATTACCTGAAGACAACATCAAGAAACCATTAGCTGCTCTATTTAGAGATGGGGCACCAGCAGATGTCTGGACAAACGAAGTCTCCTAGTGCCTAATCCTATCACGTTTCCATTACAGCTGGATCGACTGTTTCCTCTTGAGCTTCCCATCTGTTTCTTGTTCCTTTACTATACTCTGATGAAATGTCTCTTCTTGTTTCTGACTTCGTTGATCCACACCCAAACGCTCTCCACTGCTGTCCTGGTTCCTGGATTTCAGCATTTATGAATACTTTCTTAATATGTCATGCTGCTCTACTCCCATTCCCATCCGCCCTTAGGTTTGACACATCCTAGTTTGGTTTTTTTTTTTGTTTGTTCCTTTGAACAAGATGGAAACCCTTTCGGGGCCGTATTCCACTCTTGGGGCTCATCCTTTTATGCCTCCGTGTTACCTGTGAAGTCAGGTCGGCTTTGTCCATCTCAGCATCACGGCTGAAGTTTGCTAGTTTAAATTTGAATCTTGAACCTGAAGATGTTGGATTTTATTTTTGCCTTCTTTCTTGGATTTGTCTTCTTTGAACTTTTGGGCCTCTCACTCCCAGTCTTCTCTGAGAGTGCTCTCTGTACCATCTAACTTGTAGACTAGACAGGCAGTTTTTACCGTTTAAATTTAGAGCCCTTTGGATTAGATTTGCAAGATTCTAGAAAAATGTGTGTGTGTGTACATACATGTGTGTGTATATAATATATATATAATAGGTGTATGTGTATACACACACCTATATATATATATGTACACCTATGCATACATATAAATAAATAAAATTTTTAAAAACACATCATTGCCAGAGTTTAAGTCAGGGCTGTCCAAAACATGGCCTGCGGGCCACATGCGGCTTGCAGTACATTTTTATGTGGCCCACCTGTGGGTTTTAATTTTCACAAGTGAAAAAATAAGATAATAATTTGCATGGAATGCATATTAGATTTTTAATTCCATGACCAATAAATAATCTCATCGATGTTAGTTTTCTTTGGTGTTTTTAAGCAGCATTATGGGCGGAACATATCACATGGAATTTTCAATCCATCTGTGGGATGTGTTCTGTCTGTATGATGCACCTACCTTTATACTGTTGGGTTGTCATTTTGTTCTTTTGTGTTTGCTTTCATGCTTTGCGCCTTTGCCTGTCGTATTGATGACGCGTGTGCCCCCACTTTCTATTAGTGCTCTGTATTTCTTATTCTGGGTGCGGCCTTCAAATAATCATTTTATTTTAATGCAGCCCTAAGATAACCTAAGGTTGGACAGCCCTGGTTTAAGTCACAGTCCAGAAAACCCGATCTCATTCTCAGATACTGTTTACTCCTCCAGTCTTCCCTTTTCTTCTAAGGCCGTTGCTTTTACTATATGGCAACTATAATGAAAATGCCTTTGTTAACTGAGAGGTCTAGACCTTTATTCAAGTCAGTGGCAATAATAATAAATAACACACACACACATATGTAACTTTACAGTTTCAAAGTGCTTTACAAATACTATCTCATCTGATCCTTAAAAAGTCCCAACCAGACCCTGGAAGGTGAGTGCTATTCCTGCCTCCACTTTCTAGATGAGGCTTAAGTGATTTGCCCTCACAGACATTGGAGGCAGTACTAGAACTTGGCTCTTCCTACATCCAGTGTTCTGTGTCCTGGGCTGCTAGGCTGTTTATGCTTTGGACACTACTAGAGTCATCCTCCTTGCACCAAGCCATTCGTGACTACTCTTTGGAGCTGGTCATTCATTCAACAATCACTTATTAGGTGCCTACTGTATGCTGGGCTCAGGAGAAGCAGAGAGAGGAATGAAAGACTGATCCCTGCACTCTAGCTTATACTCTAAAGGGGCAGGGGGTGGGGGGGGGGAAGATGATGTGTTCATACAATACCTAGGGATTTCCAGGGGAAGGATGTTAGGACAGGTGGGTGACATTGACCTGTTGTTGCATCTGTTGAGGAGTATGGAGCTGTGTGTTGAAGGACAGTAGGGATGAAGAGGGAGGGAATACCTGGTATGGGGATAGCGTGTGTAAAGGCAACCAAAAGAAGAAGGAAATAAGCACTTATTAGGCACCTACTAAGTGCCAGGCTCTGTGCTAAACACTTTGCGTTTGACAGGGATTGGACCGTCTTCAATGTCCAGTAGTGAGTTGTCCAGTTGGGCGGGCATGCCAAGGTGTGGATGGAAGGAAGGTGTAATAAAGTGGAGACCAGAACCTGATGACAAAAGACTTTGGATGCCAGAGGAGGTTTATTTTACCTTTGAGGCTATAGGGAACCTTGAAGAGTAGCATCAGGAGATAAGCTTTAGGGAGATCACTTGGTGGGGGGGATGTGTTACGGATGCAGAAGAACAGGTCCAGGGAGACCGATTAGGAAGTGAATGTGTAGGGAGGAGGCGATGAGGCTCTGATCTGGGGGGTGGCTGTGTGACTGGAGCCTGGGGCTGGGCAGTGAAGAGAGGGCGGATGCAGAAGAACAGGTCCAGGGAGACCGATTAGGAAGTGAATGTGTAGGGAGGAGGCGATGAGGCTCTGATCTGGGGGGTGGCTGTGTGACTGGAGCCTGGGGCTGGGCAGTGAAGAGAGGGCTCCTGGCCCTCACCTCCCCGTGGCCTCTGGCAGTCGGCTTCACCTGGTGGGCCCAGGGCCCTTTGGGGGTGGCCACGCTTCAAAAATTCTCTTTTTTTACGAGAGAGCTGACTGGCATTTGGACTGGTGTAGCATTAAATCTCCAAGTTGGTCCGGGTACCATGGACAGTTTTTACTCTAATTTTGAGCTAAACCACCCTTCCAGGTCTTTACTTCTGTCAAAATTGTTTTCATATTGATCTCTTGTGATTCTGGGTAGGCCACTGCCCACCCCCTGATTTGTTATTATCGTAAATGATATTTCTCTATTGGTTTGTCTTATTGATCTATAAAAAAATGTAGATTCTTTTTGTGAGTTTATCCTGTATTCTGCCAAAGGATTGAGGTTATCCATTTGTCTCTAGAATTTTCTAAATATAACATGTCATTTGCAAATGGATTTTTAACCTGTTCTTTGCTAAAACCTATTTTCTTTCTATCTTCTCTTAACTTCTCCTTCCCTCCCTCCCTCCTTCCTTTCCTTCCTCCCTCGCTCCCTCTCTCCCTCTCTCCCTTCCTCCCTCCCTTCCTTCCTCCCTCCCTTCCTTCCTTCCTTCCTTCCTTCCTTCCTTCCTTCCTTCCTTCCTTCCTTCCTTCCTTCCTTCCTCCTTTTACTTTCTTTCATTTGTTTTTGTTATTAATCAGATTTATTATATTACTACTTTTTCTAATGCCACAAGAATTCCTGTATCCTTGGTATGAAAGTTAACTTGCTGGGATTGTTGTCTTTTTTTTTTTTAATAACTCTGTAACTTTTAAAAGATGGGAGAATTCACAATTAAATTTGCTAAATTAGATTTATCTTCTACCATTGTGTGTTAAATTATTTTCTTAATCAGCACTCCCCTCCCTTTGTTCTAATCTTCTTCCACATTTAATAATCACTCCCCCAAGGTTAACTCTTTATTAGTTTTACTGATCTCCCTTTTTTCCTTCTGCTCTTCTTATGCCGCACCTCAGTCTCCTTGTTAAAGATGGGAATTTTATTCTGGGGTTGCTTCATTCTTTCCTTTCTCAGACTTCTTTGTCTTGTTTTTGGTTTATTTTCCTATTCTGTTGCCTTTTTTCCCCCCAAGGTATTTGAATCACTGAGCAAGTGATTAATATTAATAGACTACTATTGTTATATAATATAAATCCACAAAATAACTATATTTTCTGAATTTTTATGAATAGAGAACTATTTTTATGAGTAGTTAATCACAGTTTTAAGTTTTCTAGTCCTTTGTTGTTGTACTTAATTTTTCATAATGTTTTTCCAGGCCCTCCTGCCCAGGGTGGAGCCCAAAGGTGAGGGTACCCCCCCCCCCAGACAAGGGCAGTGTGATTGAATATTACTCCTTGCTGTTGAAGTAGCCGACATCTACCTGGCCCTCTGATGTTTGCCAAGCCTCATACATCACAACAGAATGGAAGGAGCATTGGTTCTGGGGTGGGAGGTCCTGGGTTCTAATTCCACCTATGGCACTTACTACCTGCTGGACCTTCAGCAGGCCCACCAGCCCCCTCTGTGGGCCTGTTTTTTCCTCTATAAACTAGGCAGCATCCCCTCCCATTGGCTTCCCTCCCAGCCTCCTCAGCCACCCACCTGAGCACCACTCCCTTACACACACACACACACACACACACACACACACACACACATCCTCAGCCACCCACCTGAGCACCACTCCCTTACACACACACACACACACACACACACACACACACACACACACACACACACACACACACACTCCTCCCAATGTTCACAGGGCCTTTGATGCACTCTTGATAAAACGTCCCATTTTATTCTGCTGGTCTCTTCATGTGCCCTCTAAGGGCCCCAGGAGGTTACTAAACATCAGAATTCTCCACAAAGAAACTTTCACCTTCTCTTCCCCTCTAAAGACTGAATAAGAAACTTGAAGCCCCAAGTGGGATGAGAGAGAAGAGATCGCTACCGAGTCTTGCCAGCAGGCCCAGGCTCGGTGTCATGATGGGTGGGCTTCCACCCTCAAGCTCACCTCCAAACAGCCACCAAATATCATTTCCTAGCTCTCATCTATGCACTTTTCTCTACCTACCTGGGGATCCCATCTCCACAGGATCTCAATACTTTTCCCTTTCCTCCCTTCCCTCCCTTCTCTCTCTCTCTCTCTCTCTCTCTCTCTCTCTCACACACACAGACACACACACACACACACACACACACACACACACACACTCGTGGGTGAAGGGGTGAATTAGGAGGACTTTATAGCTTTGGAGGTGGAGGGGACTCCAGAAACATCCTAGTCCACCACCCTCATTTTACAGATGGGAAAACTGAGGCCCAGAGACTGGCCCAAGGTCCCACAGGTGGTAAGTGTCCTAGCGAGATTTGAAGCTAGGCCCTTTGCCCTGTGTGCTCACATCCTTGTTGACCCTTCTGTTCTGCGCTGCCCCCTTGCCTGGCCACCTTCCCCATTGCTCTAGCTCTGGGGCTGGGGAGCTTTTTAAAAAGTTGTTTTAGTATTTCATTCTGGTTTCTTTTGTTATCCAATGTATTTTATTTTGTGCATTTAAAACCCTGATTCTGAGAAAAGGCTAGTGCAGGGTCCCTGCCCCCGAGATGCTTTAGAGCCCTTTCTCTAGACTTTTCCTGACCCAGCCTCATGTCAGAATATCCCTGGAGGGTCCTCTTTATCTGCTCAGTGACCACTCCCCAATTACATTTACCGTTGCCAATCTTGTACCCTTTGACTGCATTTTGTTTTTATTCTAGATGGTGTTGATTGTTTTTTGGGCTTTTTTATACATCCTGGCTCTTTCCTGTACATGGCTCCCCACACCCTCCCCTCCCCCTTCTATTGAACCTTCCCCTCCTAAGAAAGAAAAATGGTTAAGTAAAGCCAAGGACGAAACCACCCCTCCCCCTGCCCCTCACCAGGGTATGCAGCATTCTGATTCACGAGCATTTTAATAGGCACCTTTTGGAGACGAGATGCCTTAAAAGGGTGACTGATAGTAGAGATTTCAGGCGCTGTGACTGGCCCTTAATGTTCAGGTAGATCTTTGGTCAGGGTCCCCCAAATCGCCCTTATGGATACTTTGACTATATATAGGGTCTGCTCAGTCCCTCATCTCCCCACTTTACAGATGAAGAAACTAAATTACCCCAGTGAGTGACCCACCTTAGGCTTCAAATCTGAAATCTGACCTTTTTTAAGTGGAAAAGAGCTTCGATTTTTATTCAGGAGACCTAGTTTCTAGACTTTAATCAGCTGTGTGATTTTAGAGTTGTGCCATGTCACTGGGCAGTTTGCTCTGCTATCAATGAGGGGTTTGACCAGATGACCTCGAAGGTCCCTGTCCAGCCCTGAAATCTTGGGAGCTTTGGGTCCTGAAGGGACGTGGTGCTCACTGAGGTAATCGGTCAGTTTGCTTGGGTCCTGGAGACACATTGGAGCCTCCCCTGTCTTCTTACACCCACAAATGGCTTTTGAAGCTTATGCCATTCTAAAGGGCTTGAACCGGGCCATCAATTGCAGTCCTGGGGAGCAGCTGGACAGCGCCTTGTCGGGCTTATGGTCAGACAGCCTGGGCCAAATAAGGCAGCAGGAGACTGTGGATGGTGGCTTTTTCTTCCACTATTCTCTTGTTATGTTTTTTGGGGAAAGTCTTCCTCTCCCCCTCCCTCTCTCCCTGCCTCTCTCCCTCCCTCCCTGCCTCCCTGCCTCTCTCCTTGCCTCCCTCCTTCCCTGACTCCCTCCTTCCCTCCCTCTCTCCCTCCCTGCCTCTCTCTCCCTGCCTGCCTCTCTCCCTCCTTTCCTCCCTCCCTCCCTTTCTCCCTCTCTCCCTTTCTCCTTCCATCTCTCCCTCTCTCCCTTTCTCCTTCCCTCCCTCTCTCCTTCCCTCCCTCCCTTCTTCCCTGACTCCCTCCCTCTCTCCCTCTCTCC
>CM053623.1:17849648-17881133 GCA_028646595.1 Phalanger gymnotis
TGCCTCTCTCCCTCCCTTCCTCCCTTCTTCCCTTCCTTCCACCGTGCCAGGCAAGATGGACATCCTATCTGTCTTGGATAGGATGGCAGATGAACAGCTGGACCTAGGTTTGAACCAGAGGAGGTGAGAGGGCTGGATCACCCCTGGGTGATCCTTTTTTGATCCCAAGCTGCTGTCTGGCACACACTACCATCTTTTTAACATCCTCATCCACCCTTGACAGACTGGGCGAGTTACCTTGGCCTTCCCCTGTTCCCAGGCCCGGGCCTCAGTTTCCTCAACTGTAAACTAGGGAGGTTGAATGAGATGCCTCTGACGGTCCCTTCCAGCTCTGGATTTTTGTTCCTACGATGATGCCCCTTAACCACCTGGGCCTCAGTGCCCTCATCGGCACAGTTAAGATATTGCACCAGACAGACTCCAAGCTCTTCTATGGCTCTAGATTTGGGTTCTGGGATCTGGTTTGCCAGGGGGTGCTCCTCATGACTGCGAATCTTGGAACCTTCCCACCCACCGAAGGGAACCCCAGGTGACTCAGAAGGGCCTGAGGGGCGGGGCGTGAGCTTATGGCAGTGACTACTGTGTGAGCTCCAGAGGTCTGGAGTAGGTGTCATCAGAGAGCTGTGCCATTGGGAAGGGAGGGGGTGGGATGAGTCTGGGCTGAAGAGGTGTCAGGGTGGGCCCGGAGCAGGGATCTCAGGACTTGGGGCTGGGCAGACTAGCCTCGAGCTCTTAGTGCCTCGCCACCCAGGGCTGCTTAAACACTGCCTCAGTGTCCTTATCTGTACAGTGAGATGATAATAGCACCTACCTCCCGGGATTGGTGTGAGATCCTATTTGTAAAGCGCTTTATAAATCTTAAAGAGCTATATAAATGTTAGCTATTATTATATATGGTGTAATATTTGTTACTGTAATTTACACACAGTATGTCATTTGAGCTTACAATAGATCTATGTCTCTTACAATTCATTCATTTATTCATTCAGGTCTATAGCTGTATATCTTTATATATCTATATGCATCATTTATTCATGTCTTGATCTAGGATTTCCTTGATTTAGGGAACTCCTGAGAGGTAGCATGTCACTGTACAGGATACTGGGCTTGGGAATCTGGAAGATCTGGGTTCAAACCTGGCCCCTGATAGATGCTGATACATGAGATCTGGGTTAAAGTCTGGCCCCTGACATGTGCTGGTACATGTCCCTGGGCAAATCACTGTCTCCTCTGTGCCTCAGTTCCCTATCGTGAAACAAGGCTGTTGCACTTGGTGACCTCTTCATGATCCTTTCTGGTGCTGAGCCTGTGGTCCTGTGACATTCCCTCCACCAATGCAGATTCCCCAACTCTTATAATCCAAGAGCATCAATGGGAAGGAGGACCAGGTGGTCAAGTCACTTGTCCAGGGTCACGCAGCCAGTATATGCTGGACCTGAGATCCGCATTTTCCCAATTCTTCATCTGCTATGCTGGGCTGCTTTCCAAATTTATCCCTATTTACAAAGGAGACAGGCTCAGAGAGGAGGTGCAATTATATATGGCTTTAAGGTTTTCTTATATCATCTCATTGGGTCCTCACAACAACTCTGTGAGTTGGGTGTAGTGTACTGTTCTATTTGGTTTTACAGATGAGTAAGTGTTGGGGCAGGATTTGTATTCAAGTCCTGCTTAGGATCACACGGTCAGTTCTTTGCAGAGACAAGATTCCAACCCGTATCTTCCTGATTCTGTATCATTACAGCCAGAGTGCTGCCTGAAACATTGAGAAAGGTCCCTCTCCGGGCGGCCAGGTGGTTCAGTGGATAAAGCACCAGCCCCGCAGTCAGGAGGACCTGAGTTCATAGTCCAGTCTCAGACACTTACTAGCTGTGTGACCCTGGGCAAGTCACTTAGCCCCCATCCCACTCCCCCCCCCCCATATAAAGATCCCTTGCATATAGATTAAATTCTCTAGGGATTCTTTTTGGAAGGGGGTGTCCAGAATTGCATTGCGTAGGATAGAAAGGTATCAATGGGGAATATGGGAGAAAAATGAGGAAAAAATAGAATAGCATGTCCTGGGGGAGGGGGGAGTATCTGTGCTGAAATGATCTGGGTCTCTCCAAATATCATCTTAAATAAGTGTTTTTATTTAAATCCTCTCCTCCTCACGTCCACAATATGTCCTGTGGCATCTGTTCATGTAAATCCGGGACTAATGTGGCTGGATTTAGGACATAGCGTCTGTTTGGATATTTAGGTTAGAGACCAAGAAAAGAAAAACAACAAAACCCTTGCCCGGGTAGAATTTATATCCACTTTGTGATGTGGGAGGACTCGGGCTGCTTTCTTAAGTTCCTGAGTGTACAGCAGAGTAGGGTTTAGTAAGTCATGACAACTTATGGGCCCCTAAGAAATCTTGTATAGGTCCATAGTGGATGGAGTGCTGGGCCTGGAGTCAGGAAGACCCGAGTTCAAATCCAGCCTCAGATACCAGCTGTGTGACCCTGGACAAGTCACCTATCCCCTGTCTCCCTCAGTTTTGTCAACTGTAAAATGGGGATATAAGAGCATCTACCTACCTCGGGGGTTGTTGTGAAGATCAAACGAGATATTTATAAGAGGGCACATGGTAGGTGCTTAATAAATGCTTGTTGGCTCCTTCTCTATATAGTATTAGAAATATTGTAGGGTGGGCCACTTGGGAAGTTATTCTCTCTTTTTTGGCACTTCACCATCTCATTTTTGGATTTTCCTTTTATTCTGTAAGTTTCAGGTGTTAGTGCAACAGTAAGACACAGGAACAAAGAATGGGCTCGGATATCTCCCTGGCAGCTGGGGATTAAGGAGGCAGTGGGTGGGAGCCACTTTGAAGGTCTTCTCCTGTGACCATCATCACTTGAAATTCAAGTCTGTAAATTCAGCTTTCTTAACTAAGAGGCATGAGGAGGACAGAGCAGGGAAGAATAACTCAGAAAAGTGTGAAAGCCCGTGGACAACCGAGCATTTTGAAGAAATATCGTGGCGGGGGAGGCAGATGGGGCCGCAGGGCCTTGGTTTGAAGCCTGCCTCTGAAACTGCCTTGGTTTCCTTGTCTGTAAGATCATGGCTCTGGACAGGAGGCCCATTGAGGGTTCCTTCAGCTCTCCAGCAACGATCCTAAGAAACAGGTTCCACTGCTTTCTCTATCACTTCCTTAATCGCTATGTGGCCTTGAATACAGTTATCTTAACCTCTCTGAGACTTAGTCTTTTCATCTGTAAAATCGAGATATCCTTCATTCTTCACAAGATTACTGTGTGAATGTCATCAGTGCCCCCAGTTGGCATCAACGTCATCAGTGCCCTCAGTTGACGTTAATGTCATTAATGTCGATAAATCATTACTGTTTTCCAATGTCCCCGGTTTGGCGATTTACAGGTGCTTCTAAGGACCCATACAATCAAACATAGTTCCATTTTCTTAAATTTGCAAGGATGGATGGTGTCCGCTAGGATGGAGGCCTGTGAGAGGCTTTGGGCATTGCTTGCCACTTTCTTTATGGTCACTTCTGAGCAAACTGCCTGCAGCTTCTGATGGGAAGGAAGAGGTCGGGGTCAGCGTGGTAGGCAGGCTGCCAAATGAGTCTCCTGGGTAGCTGGGATGTCTAGACATGATGCCTTCCTTGGAAGCTTGGTCTCTTTCCAGATCATTGTTTAGCCCGTGGCTGCCCCTGTTGGAATTTGCACAGTGCAGAGAGGGATCTCTGGCCAAGCCCAGACAGTCATGAAGGAAGCCAGAGAAGGGACTGTTTTAATATTCACTGGAGTCTTTTCTTTGCTCAGCTGGCCTTCCCCAGCTTTCCTTATTTACCCAAGGTGATTTCCATGTTCTTCTGACTTTTCTTTGGTCCTTGGGCATGAGCGAGGATTAGCAAAATGTGCTTGTTTTATTTCTCCTTTCTGTTTTTACCAGATTTAAATCCAGCCTGGTCCTTTGTGTTTAGGCATTTATTAAGGTATTGGGCATGATACAATATTTATCTTCCCCTCCCTCTGTGAGTTCTGTTCTGCAAACACAGATCTCCGAAAGAATGTTTTTAGAGAAGAACAAAAACCATGTTGTTTAGTTTATTTGAGGAGAGCAAGTTTGGGGGCAGTCTGAAAAGCATGGGCTTTGGTCCATAAAGAGTCTGGTATTTGGTTGGATCGGGCCCTTCCTGCACTGATGCCCCCTAGGTGGTGGTAGATGGGCTTTGAGAGGGTCTGTGGCTGAAGAATCCAACACCTGGAGCCCACCTGGAAGATGAGCCTCCTCAGGCCTAGATGGGCTCATCCAGGGCCAGCAGACCTACCTACAGCCCCTCTGCTGGTCCTTTTGGCTTGGTGTAAGACCTGCCAGAGTCACCTCTGTGCCAGGAGAAGCCTCGGGGGAAGAAGGTCATGGACAGCATATTACTATTAGTGTGGACTCTGGAGAGGTTCCTCAGGTCTTCTCTGTCAGGAGACAGTTAAGAGCAAAGAAGTTGGGCAGTTAAAAGTGCTTTGGGTTCCCCTCGTATAATGTCTCCTCTTTGCGGGAACAGAAACAGTTTTTGGTGGGTCATAGATGCAGAGGTCATTGAATCTACCCCTGCCCCATTTCACAGATGAGAACTGAAGAACAGTGGCATTAAATGACTTGGGATCGCAGATTTGGAAATATAAGGGGCGTTAGAGGCCCCTGAGTCTAGAACTCCCATTTTATACGTGCAGGACCTGGGACACAGAGGGTCATGCCGTGTTATGAAGTGTCCAAAGTGGGATCTGAACCCAACTCCTTCTGACTCCAAGTCCAGTGTTCCAACCTCTATGTCAGGATGCATCAGCATTTAAAAATAATTGCTCCTGAAAGTACAGCCTTGATCCTCAAGACCCTTTCTCATTTTCTGATTAGATAAAATTTTAATTGGGATTTATCACAGACTTAATTGTGATAAGCCCTGTCTTGTCCTTAAAGTTAATAATGGATGAAGCTTTGCAGATACCAGTTAGTGGAGACAAGTTTTAACACATCCGAAGTGTCCTGAAGGCCATTAGCTGATGAAAAAAAATGTTTTTATGCAAGCTTCATGTCACCAAATCTCAGAAGAGACCTGAGAAGGTGTCCTGTCCTGAGCTGGGGTCCCTTTTCTCCCAGGGGGGTCATCTTGCTTTGTCTTGAGGTCTCTGGTAGGTGGCAGACAGGTTAACAAGCATGTATTAAAGAACCTGGACCCTGGGTCATCCATTCTATCAGTGTTTCTAGCCTGTGCTTACCTTTCCCTTCCATAATAATAATTATACACACACACGTGTATATATGTGTGTGCGTGTGTGTGTGTGTGTGTGTGTGTGTGTGTGTAAGAGCAGTCTAGTGGAAATAGCAGTAAATTTAGAGCAGGAGGACCTGGGTTTGAGTTACCTCTAAGCCTCTATGATAGCCCTGTGTACACTCTTAGGCATTTCCTTTTGTTTCATTAGATGTCTCCGGCTCCTAAGGATAAAGAATTAATGCCAGGCAGTTTACTGACAAGGGGTTTGGGGTGGAGATAAGGTATTGGGGGGGATAAGGAGGAGCTATTGGCGAATGAGCTGGGTCTTGAAGGAAGAGAGAGATTGGGTGAGGCAAACAAAAGGGATGGGAGATGGGAAATGAATGGAGTGGCGAGTGCTAGATCACTGAGCTGGAGAATTAAGTTCCTCCAGGGCAGGTGCCATCTTTTGCTTTTTTTTTGTATCCCCATTGCTTAGCATAGTACCTGGCACATAGTGGGTGCTTAATATTTTCTTATCGATTGGTTGGAAAGAAGAGTGATATGGAATGAGGCTAGAAATAGAGGTTGGGACAAGGTTATGAAGGGTTTGGAAACCAGACAGAAGAGTATATATTTACAGGAAGGCCCTGGAGTATGTTTAGAAGAGTAACAAGGACTTAAGCAGAACCCTTTTGGCCAAACCCAGATGGGTTGTGTTGGTGGGAGAAGGGTAGTAAAAGTCAGGGAAACTGGGGAAGCCAGAGAAGGTGAATATGGACATGGCCTTCCAGGGGGGATGGTGGAAAGGCTATGTTGGAGGCATGTTATGGAGGAAGGGACTGGATCTCATGCCTTTAGATATGAAGATGATGGTGCTGGGAAGGAATGACCCTGAGGAAGGGAGTGAAGCCAATTCTCAGACTAGGTGAATTGGGAAAGGAGAATTTTTCTTATCCGCCCTATGACTTCAAATGAAATGAAAGATCCAAGGTAGGTCAGAGTTTAGAACCTGACTTCATTTTTCCGGAGAACATGGTCCAGTGGAGAGAGCTCTGTTTGAAGTCTGGAAGGGGTAGGTTCAAGTCCAGCCTCTGACATGTCCTCGTATGTGACTGTGGGCAAGACCATTAAGTCAGGCAGCGAAGGAAGTGTCATTGGGGAAAGGAGTTTCCATGCCCAAGAATTTCGTGGGGATAAAAAGCAACAACAAATTTTTGTTTTTTTTTAAACCATATCCATCACAATTCTGCATCTTATAATAGTTACTAAGACTTTACTTTTACTTGAAATTTAAAAAATCTCCATTGATTTAGTTTTTTTTTTTTTTAAATAATCTATTTTCTTTTTCCTCCCCATAATCCATCTCCTTGGTACTTACCATCCCTGGAACCATAATTCTGATATTTGTTTCCTGCCTCCTTACTTTCCACCCCACCCTTTCCCATCAGATTTTTTCCCCCCAATTCTTATTAACTATTTTTCTAAAGGCACATCAGAGGACTGTAGATTTGGAGCTGGAAGAGAACCTTAGAAGTCTAGTCCGAATCTCACATTTCACTGAAGAGGAAATTAGTCCCAGAGAGAGCAAGTGAAGCATCCCAGGTTGACCAGAGAGGAAGCAGCAGGCTTTGGGCCTGGGGGCCCCTGACTCCACCTAACCCCAGCTCTTATTTATTCCAGTCTTTCTTCAAGGATGTTTTTGTCAGCCAATGTATGCCACGCCTCACTTTACACAATTGACATTTCTTTCGAGACTTATTTTTCGTTTGGAAAATGCCTTCATGCTGCCTTGGATATAATTGTAGATGGGCTTATTAACCCTTTCCACTTGGGTTTTCATTGGGCAGGAACTCTTAAGCTTCACTTTCAAACTTCTGCTCTTCAACTGCCGGTGGTTAATGTTTCTTCTTCGGCAGAGTCCTTTTAATGATGTCAAGCCCTCTCTTACTCAACTGTGATCACAAATGCTTTCAGCCTTACCCGTCAGCTGCGTCCTGACCTTCGTTTTTTTGAACGATGTCTGTAATACCCTTCTGATCAGTTAATTTTGCTTCAGATGAGTCATCCATCAGCAAATAGTTATTACAATAATGTGATATAATATAAATAATATGTGCGGCTGAGGATTCGGGTGAGAACTGAAATGGCCTCTTCCTTATAGGAGTTTATATTTGCTGTGATTTAAAAAAGAAGCAACCTTCTAACAGGGTTAAATAATTATAAATTTTATTTTTGTCATTATTTAAAAATTTATCTTTTATTTTTATATTCCCTAAATTTCTCCCTGTTTCCCTTTCCTTTTCCCTCTTTCAGAGTTATCTCATAGAACAAATTATTTTTTTCTAATTTTGTTTTAACGAATGTTTGATTTCAAGACTCAAAGTCTGAGTACACAGACTGTCCAAGGTTAGTGGCTTATCTACCAATTTAAGTTGGATACTGGTAATGAATTCTTTGGCTGTGGCATCCCGTGAACGAACCAAGCCAGGAGTATGGTGGTGACAGATTAGCACAGAAGGGGATTGAGGGTGTCACAAATCACGTAGGTTTTAGGCCTTCTACAATTCATCTTTATGGATACTCTGACAGATATTTGTTCAAGGACCAGCAATTTGACATAGTATGGAAGAAATGAGGCACCTTAACAGAATCAGAAGACCAAAAGGAATTAATACTGCTCGCAGGTTGAGGTGAGGCAGATGTGAGGGTGTGATGAAGCCCGCTCTGCCAATAAGAAGAAGAAACATTGTTTCGTTAGGTACTTGGACTTGGCCCTGCGATCACAGCAGTTAGAGCTCTGGACCTGGAGTCAGGAAGACCTGAAGTCGACTCTGGCCTCAGATACTGACTAGATTTATGATCCTGGGCTTAATCTCTGCCTCAGTTTTCTTATCTGTAAAATGAGCGAGGAAAGGAAATTTCACCTTCCTCTCAGAGTGGTTGTGAGGATAACAGGGGATCAATAAAGTGCATGTGAAGATTGGCTTTGTTACTGTGGCAAGTGCCAAATAACATTCCTAGCCATTGAAGCTGGCTTGTTAATAGACAAGGAGCTGAAGCAAATTCAGCTGTCCGGGGGGCAGTCAGGCCATTGGAGCAAAAGTCCACCATCAGATCAGAAGAAATGATTAAGCTGAGATGACATCGCACAAAATTGTGTTAACTTTGTCCCAACCAATTTAAATGGGCCACTGATGCGAGACAAGCAAAGGAATAGAAAAAAGGCAGATATCGCCTATTTTGTATAAAATTTCAGCTATTAAAAAGCAGTCAGCAGAAAAGAGGAGGAGGTCAGAAGATCCCAGGAACTGCCTCATCCAGGAAAAACCCAAGCAGCCCCAAAATCACAATCTCTGGCTCAGAACACAATTTTAATATAAAACGCCACTGAGATGAGGTCACATCATACAGTAGTGAGAAGCAGTGGATGTGAGGACGAGCCTCCAGCGAAGCTCTTGAGCCTGCCATGATGCAGAAAGCCAGGACAGCATGCTTCTGTCAAGATTTCTTTTTATTTTTAGAGACAGTGACTCTCCTCACCTGGACTGCACGTACTTGAATCTCCAGTGTGTCATGGGAAATGGAACCCAGAAGAACGATGCCAGACAGCCCTGCCAAGAAAAACAATCTGAGAGGCAGCCCCAGTCTGCTGGGTTGCAATGAAGAAACACGCCTCCTTCCTCCTCATACCAGGGTGGGGGTTGGCCACTGTGGCATGTCACGTGTGCTGCCAGGCAGGGCTGTTGCATTGAGTGATTTTTACTTAAATGTTTTTCTCTGCTCTAAGGGTGTTGCTAAGTGTCTTGGGAGTAATTGTGGTGTAAAAATGAAAGGCCCCAACAAAAGTTTAAAAACAAAAAAAGACATTTGAAGTTGAGAAGCGTTGCTGAATTGGACCAGACGTGCCCTGAGAAATTCCATGCTGGGGTTGATGCCATCTTGAGATCACTGAGGGATTGTTCGACAAGGTGTGTGTCTCAGGATAGAGATGATACCAGAAAAGAGGGAAAAAATTAGCGTAGGGCAGCGTCCAGGCCTGGGGGTCCTCCAGAAATGGCATGTTGTTGTAGAAAGCCCTAAGACATTGCAGAGCATCCTGGAACAGCATTGTGGTCATCAGAGGTCTGTGCTATCCATCCACTTGGGAAAGCGGGTGGACAATATCCATTGCCTTAATTTCACCAACCTGGAGTTCTTGGATGTGAGTCAAATGGGCCAAAGCTGGGGTGTCAGAATTGGACAGAAGGTGGAGAGCAGACTGGAGTGCTTCTGGGAAATTTCAGAGCTTTTACTGACTCCAGGCTTCCTATGAATGTCCATCTTGGCCACAGGACCCACATTCCTACATAAGAGTGAGACATGAGACAGATAACTGAAGATAATTATTACACAGAAGTCGGTGGAAAAGGCCATTGGGTGTCAGCAGCCTGCCACAGATAAGGTATGAGACACTCAGAAAAACAGGTGTGAGGGGCGTTATTAAGGAATTAAATGATAGAGGAGGATATGGGCCAGCTGTGTGCCGAGAGCAAAGGACGATAAGTGGACATCTGAGGTGTTCCCCTGTTGCCCCCCATGAGGCGACATTGGGAGAAATTGAGGAAAGCCTCCAGCGTGCTGGGTGGGCCCTCTGGGGTAAGCTATAGCGAGGATGTCCAAACCACGGCATGCCGATGGATGGTTAGCCCAAGGAATTTAGTCATCGGTACCTAATAGGGAGCAGACATGGTAGGCAGATAGGGTGTTGGTTCCAGAATTGAAGAGGAGGCCGAAACCAAGCTGGATTGCTTTTGGGAAGTCGGTAGTTTTTTCAGTGGTTCCTTAGCTGTTCTTTCACACAAAACCCCGTCTTTTCAACTTGAATGTTCACCTGGTGACGCCTGCTGGCTATGATTTTGAAGGCTGCAACCATAAAGATTCGAAATTGCAGGTCACCTGAGAGGCAATGCAAAGTTCGGGGTGGGAGTGGGAGCAAGTAGGTTGTGGTATGTTTCCAACTATGACCTACACACGAGATTAAGACAGATATATCTACAGATTTATATTGATATACGCATATGTACACAAGACGCGCATGAGATGTAAAAGACAAGAGTCCTCCGTTGTTTACAAAGTGCTTTACAAACACCATGTCTTTTGACCCATGGGATGTTATCAATATAGAGAAACTAAGGCATGGAATAATGAAGTAGATTGTAGCAGAATGGTAAGGCTTGGACTGTGGACCCGTTACTGATGGTCACTCTGTAAGTGCTTTGTGATCTTGGTGCCAAATTAAGATTTGTATATCAAGGCCATTTAATCAGCTGATGATACGACTGTGAGGTTGAGGCATTTATTAAGTGCCTACTGTGTGCAAGTCAGCGTGGCACGATGGATAGAAGGCTGGCCTCAGAGTCCTCAAGGACCAGGGTTCCAGCTCTGCCTTTGACACAAAGTGAGCAAGTTACTCAACTTCTGTGAGGGAAGGGTCTGCCTTTTGCCGCTTTTTGTATCCTCAATGTGCCTGGCACATAGTAGGTGCTTAGTAAATGTTTATTAATTGACTTATTGATTACATTTCTGAACCGGTGTAGGCATGTCTAGTTAGGGGGGAATCTCTTTTATGAGAACTCTCTTAGGCCTATGTCCAGATTTTTAAAAAAATGCTAGGGTCAATGAATACAAAGAGAAAATCCCAAAGAGCCCTGCCCTTGAAGGGCTTTGTGATGAAGTCACTGGGGAGGAATGGGAAGGTGAGTGGATTGAGGATCCATGGAGAAAGATCCGCGAGAGAAGGGAAGAAGTTAGGGAATAGAAGAAAGTGTGAAGTTGGAAACCTTTGGGGAAAGGCATTTTTATTATTGGGAAATGGAACATTTAATTTTGAAACTCTTTGTTCAATTCTGCTTTAATGTCTTGTATGAAAAATGCCGTGTTGTAAAGAGACACTTTGGATGTTTTCATTTGGGAAATTGATAAATTCTACTGTTTTATTTCTCTTAATTATTGTCATAATGGAGTATGACAGGGAAAAGGCACTGGCTTTGAACTTCAAGGGCCTGGGTTCAAATCTTACCACCTGTGTGACCGAGGGCACGTCATTTAATCTCTGTAGGCCTCAGCTTCCCGATCGGTAAAGTTAGAGAGTTGGACTCGGAAGCCTCTGAGCTTCCTTCCCATTCCAGACCCAGGGCCCTGGGATCTCTCTGGGGCCTCAGTTTCCTCATCTGTAGATGCAGATGTTGGGTGCGAGCGCGCCGAGCTCCTTTCCCGATCTGGGTGAGCCAAGCTGCTTCCAGTGTGGGGCTTTCTTGAGCCATTCTCTTCTGTTGAGAACTTAAATTGTCTGGGTCGCTTCGAAAACAAATTAAATGGATTTTCCTGTAAGTGAGTTATTGTCTAATTGACTTATTAATGATATAGTAGTGTACCCTGGGACTGTTTTCATAAACGGTGATGTTTCCACAGTTGGCCAAGATCATTAGATTAGATTTAGCACACGGTCTCTTTTTTACAGCTAAATTTGCAGCTATTTCAGGTTACTTTAGCAACAAGAGTTTGTGTAACCCATTTCCTCCTTGCTTTAGGCCTTTCCTGATCCCTCTTCTGGCTTGTACTCTCTTCCCCCTCAAATTATCTTGCAACTTCTTATGTGAGGCAGCTAGGGGGTGCAGGGGTTAGAGCCCTGGGCTTTGGAGTCAGGAAGCCCCAAGTTCAAATGTGGCCTCTGATTCTTCCTAGCTGTGCGACCCTGGGCGAGTCATTTAACCCTGTTTGCCTCAGTTTCCTCATCTGTAGAGTGGGTATCAAAATAACACCTACCTCCTAGGGTTGGGATGTGTGTGTATATGCATATATATGTGTCTGTTTATGTATGTATACACACATGTGTGCACATGTATACATACATCTGTATATGCATAGATGTATGCACATACGTGTCTGTATAGACATATATGTTTACACACACATATAGGCATACACATGTAGTTGTATACATGCACACAGTCTGTACTTGTATGCATACGTGCACCTAGGTGTCTGTACGCGTATCTATGCATACACACAAGTGTCTGTAATGTATGAATGCGTGCCCATAAGTGTCTGTACATGCATATATGCATGCATGTAGGTGCCTGTACATGTATATATGCATGCAGTCTGTCTGTATATATGTATAAACACACATATATGTATGTATATATGCACACATGTGTGTATATGTATCTGTACACATACATGTATATGCCTATGTGTTTGTGTGTACCAGACATACTAGATCTCTGAGCTGAAGTAGAAGGCAGCAAACATTTCTTTAGAATGTTTATTCTCAGTTGGTGCATGTACCAGCGTCCCCCCAAGCCCCATACCACGCGCTAGATCTTTGGCTCAGCACTTCCAAAGTCACCTTGGTGGGCTAGCAGTTCCTGAAACTCCTCAATTAGTGGTTTTTTCATCCACTAGTATTTGGATGCCAAATGGACAGGATGTTTTTGTTATGTGTTGCCTGTTTTTTTTTTTAAATCAATATCTCCGAATTAAGGCTAGAGAACTCACATTAAGTGTGGTCAGCAAGTTTCAGGGACTTTTCTTGTGGGCATTTCTATAAAAGAATGTTGTCTTTTACACATCCAGGAGATCGCAGATCTGTTAAGATGTCCAAGTACTCTGACCTTGGAGCTCTGAGGAAAGGTTAAATGAGCCATAGTGGAGTCCAAAGAAGACAGCAAACAGGGCCTCCATTTCCTCACCTGTAAAAATAGGGGAAGACCACCTCCGAGGTCCTTTCCAGCTCTTAATCATGCTGTGGCCCATATAGACGGAAGCTTACAGAATTAGGAGTTTGGGAGGGTGTGGTCCAGTTTATCTGCAAAATGAGGGTCTTTGGCATGGCTCCTTCCTCAATGGTGTGGAGAAAACGGAGACTTCCCATGGATGGTGGCCTGGAGACTTGGGGCAGTTAGCTTGTGGGCTTCTAAGGACCATGGATCTATCAACAAACCATTTATTGTGTGCTGGAGTTGCAGTGCCAAAAATGAAACAGTGCCTTCCCTCGAGGAACTTCCCTCCTATGGGAGGAGTATTGTCCTGGCAGTGTGTCCCCACTCTGTCTGTCGAAGGACTGAATGAGTTCACATATGTGCTGGGAAAAGCAATTCACTTTTTAATAGTAAAACTGGCTCGTCTCTGTGTTTATTTTGTAAGGCAATGCCCCACAAATGACACTGTTTCCTTCTGAGTATTTTTGACATGCTGCAGTAGCTTTTAAGCCTGCTTCTTTCTGGTTGGAAGGTTCCCAAGGATGTATGCTTTATAATAAATAAAAAGATAACCTTTGCTAAAATGGGAATGTTGGTGATTTATGAGCAATCAGTGTTATTTTTTTAAAAAAATCACCTTATTTTTGTAAGATGTCACTGTTATATCTATTGCTACGAATACTCCCAAATTTCTGGGGCCATGGTATGTGATAAATTCATAAAACATAAAAAAATGTAAAGTATCTTACATATAAAAACTCTGTAGCTCCTAAAGTGCTTCTCAGCTAGGCCCATTAATCTTTTTTAAATTAAATTTTATTTTTTTCACTGAATAAAAATGGATTTCCTCTCCCTCTCAGATCTTTCTCTCATTGTAAAACAAAAGTTTTGTAGCAGATATTCATAGTCAAACAAAACAAATCCCCTCATTTAGGCATATCCCCAAATGTGTTCATTACTTCTTTGTTAGGAGGTGGGCAGGATGCTTCAGCATCTGTTCTCTGGAATCATGGCAGGTCATTGCATTGATCAGAGTTGTTCAGTCTTTCAGAGTTGTCTTTGCAGTACGGGTTGTTATTGTAGACATTGAATTCCTGGTTATGTTCCCTTCCCTCTGAATCAGTTCATGCAAGTCTTCCCAGGTTTCTCTGAAACCACTCCCTTCTTTATTTCTTAGAGTAATATTCCATCACATCACGTACCAGCATTTTATTCAGCCATTCTCTGATTGATTGACCACTCCTTGAGTTTCCAGTCTTTGCCACTGTGAAAAGAGCTGCTTTAAATAGTTTTTGTATATATGGGTCTTTTTCCTCTTTCTTTATTATTTTTGAAATGTAGGCTTAGTAGTAATATCCAGGCTGGTTAATCCTTAAAAGAAACTTGCATGCCATTTTTGTCAGCTTTCTCGTATTTTTGACTCTTCATGATTTTTAATGGTTTTTTAAAATTGATAATTGGTTTCTATATTACCTAGATTTCCCCTGGATCTCCTCCTTTTTCTCTGGGAGCCATGCCTCATAAAAAAGAATCTTAAGAAAAGAAAAAAAAATGAGGAAAAAATCAAATGCATAAAAAAATCAAATGTTATATGCATTATTCCTCAGCCGCGGACCCCCTCCTTTCTGCAAAGGTGTAGGCTTTTCTTCAGGGCCAAGACTGTTCCTTATGATTTGGCCACACTCATCTTTGATTGTTCGGTGGTGGATCTCTCCATTTTCATTGCTGAAGTCATGGTCTATAATATTATTTTCCTGGTTCTGCTGACTTTACTTTGCATCTTTTCATGCAGGTCTTCTCATACTTCTCTGAATCCAGCCTGGTCGTTTCTTACAGGTCAGCCACATTCTATTATCTGTAGGTCCTATAGCTTGTTCATCCATTGCCCAGTTGATGGGCTTCTTCTTTGTTTCCAGTTCTTTGCTACCACAAAGAGTGTTGCTATAAATATTTTTGGCGTATGTGGAGCCTTTCTTTTTGTCTATGAACATTTTCAGATATATTTCTGGCAGTGTGATCTTTGGACCAAATTGTATAGACACTTAGAATCAATCTGGAGTCAGGAAGTCTCAGACACTACTTGTGTGACCCTGGGCATGGCACTTGACCTCTCTTTGCCTCAATTTCCTCATCTGTAAAATGGGGATAATAGCACCTACTTTCTAGGATTGTTGTGAGGACCTCTTCCTTTTCAAGCATTTTGAGAGATCCATTTACAAATATTTAATATTCTCATTGAAAACTGTTTGTACCTGGCCATTAAAGCATCACCACAGAGGACCTCTGTTAGCCAAAGTTAAGTACAATGTCTGTTTCACAGTTTTGCCTTGGCCTGTCTGGGCTGCCCCATTGGGCATGATTCCCCCTTCTGTATTCTCTGATCCTGCCAGACTGGCCACCTTTCCTGTCCTCACCCGGGATACCCTATCTCCCTTGCCATTGGCTGTGACTGCCATGCCTGGGATCACTGCCCCTGCCCCCATCTCTTCACTTTAGACCTTTCCTGATTCCCCCCAACTCCTAGGACCCTCCCTCCCTCCTGAACTGCCAGGTATTAAGCTATTTTATATTTATTCTCTTGATATAGACTTACAGATGCCCTCCTTGTCCCTTCTGTTAGAATATAAGCTCCTTGAGGGCAGGGATTGGGTCTCTTCTGGCCTTCTATCCCCAGGGCCTGTAGCCAAGTGCTTGACTCACAGTGGATGCATATTAAATGCTTGCTAATTTTTTTACCCTGCCTTTACTTTCAAGTGCATTTCCTTTGGAAAAAAAAATGTGGCATTTAACATTTAGCCTTATAATTAAGTTGTCCTCTGCCAGATTCATGACATTAATGAGGTCTTATTCTCCCCCTTTATTTCGGGTGGATGAGTCCCATTATTGGTGAAAAGACTGGGGCGACCCACTTCAGTAGGAAATCATTACATTTTAAATGGTATCTCATTCAGACACTCTCCTAAGAAAGGTATGGACAATTATGCTTTTTATTACACGCGTGCATTTATTCTTAGATGGATGTTGGCAGAAATAACATTACGGGTACTGCTTTGTCATCTCTGAGAGGTTTGGGGGCTTCGGCAGCTTTACGGTCTGTCCTGGTAATTGCATTGGCATAGAGTGCTACCAGTCAGGAAGCTCATCTTCGAAGGAGGGAGGCAGCTTGGTACAGTCAGAGCCTGTGCCATCTTGGAGAGTGAAATCATCTTTCCCAAGGCCTTTCTTATAATACTGACACCTGGCTCCCTGGCCTTCCAGGCATGGAGTGGTTTCTAGAAGCTCCTTAGCAGCAGCTCTGTGGCAATGTGAACTGAATTTCTAGTATATTTTCAGATAGAAAATAACCATTTTTGAGAACTCAAAGCTTAGTTTTATTTTATTTTTAAAAGGTTTTTCAAGAATCTCACTATAGCAATTTGATGGGGGTAGGAAGAATATCGAGCTTGGGGATGTGATCTCTGACTTTGAATCTTGGCTGTCCCGGCTGCCTGTGTGACCTTGCCCGGCCTTGTCTATTAAATGAGAGACTGGACCGGCAGGCCTCTGAGCTCCTGTCTGGCTCAGGCACCGTGTTCCTATGTATGCCTCGTCCTGTTTGGAGTAGAAGGAAGCTGCGGCTCCTGGAGTGCCTTCTTTAACCCAGGAAAGAAACAGAAACCTGCTTCCTTGTTTATTTTTTGAGATGCCAGGAATTCTCAGAAATTCTGGAAATCTCCAAGTCAGAAGGGAGCTCAGAGGTCACTTGGGGAGTCAGGAAGACCTGAGTTCAAATCCAGCCTCAGACACTTCTTAGCTGTGGGACCCCAGGAAAATCACTTCACCTCTGCCTCGGTTTCCTCATCTGTGAAATGGGGATAATAATGCTCACGTCCAGAGTTGTTACGAGGATCAGCGAGATCGTATTCTTAAAGCATTTAGCACAGTGCTTGACATACAGCAGTGCCATATAAATGCTAGCTTTGTTGTCATTGTGATTATTGTCATCCCTGTTATTACACAAGGTCAGGAATGCCTGCTCCAGCCTCCCTGGCCAGGGGCAGGCGGCCTGTGCCAGAGAGAGCCGATGGATCCTTCTTCCTCCTGAGGCAGAAGATTCTTTTGGAGGCACTTCTTGCATTGGGGATGTTTGCCTGAGCTCAAGCCTCCATCTGCTCTGTCTTCTACTGGCTGCTTCCTGTTCTGCCCTCTGGGAGCCAAGCAGAAGGGAGCTACGCCAAAGGTTGGAAGTTTCTGATTTCTAGCAAATGGTGACTAACAGAAAAGCTCCCCTCTGCTCCCTCTCTAGGAAGGCCCTGGAGCCGGGACCACAAGATGGGTCTTTCTCTTTGTCTGCAGCTGTTCTTGGTCTTTGGAGAGATTCGTCTTTTTTTATACAATGTCCTCGATGGACCCCCAGAGTCCTCCGTGATGCTGGAGCAGCAGTTGCCGTGCAGTGATGTTCTCACTAGCACCTCATGCATGTTGGACCCACTCGAGTTGGCTTCCCTCAGGGCCTCCCTCCTAAGATCAGGGGCTCCCCTACAGCCTGGCTGCCATCCAAAGCCAGTGTCTCAAATAGCTCCTTCAAGGGCAGTGTATGTCAGTCCAATCGGCCTCTTTCCAAGAAGGAAGCAAGTCACAAGGACAGCACCAAAGGTGGGCAAAAAAGACGCTTTATATTTCAAAAGGAATTTCCAAAACTGAGACGTATTCTCACATGTAAAAAGTCAAAACATGGCAAAGATAAAACTTTAAAAACTAAGATTTGGTGGAAAGAGAAAAGTAAAGGAGGCCCACGATGACAATAATGATATAATCCTGAAAGGCGGCTGAATACTGATTCATTGCTGTGACCAATCTTGGTCTGGGAAACCCGAGTAAACATACGTATCCATTTCTGTAGAGAGGTGAGGGATTAGAGTGTGAAATGGCGCATACGCTGTCTGACCGAAATGGGTTTAGAGAGTATACTGAGATCATAGGAGGCTTCTGCTATCTTGAGGACCAGGCTCACACTGGCCCTCTGGTGGTTCCAGTACCCTCGAGCCCACGCTCATGCCCTCACTTGGGCATTGGCTCTTCAGCCCTCCCTGCCATGGTTTGCCCTATCTCCAGCTGGACGTCTTTCCTGACCTCCTTTTTGTTAGAGTGTTCTCCATCCTCTCCAAATTATCTCTTGATTCCTGGTATCTTCCAGGAGAAAACAAGGTCCTGAGGGCAGGATTCCTCCTGGTTCTGTCTCTCTGGTTGGACTGGGTCGGGTTGGAAGCCCTCATCCTGTCCAGAGCTGCAAGGAACCTTGGAGATTCTGTCTAGTTCAACCCTTTAATTTTACAGGTGAGGGAATGAGGCTGGGGAATGGAGAGGTGACTGTCCCATATCCTCCTGGTTTGGGATTTGAACCTGGATCTGTTGATTCTGTGCATGGGCTTTTTCCAAGGATGACATTTTCAGGGGTAAAGATTGTGGTTGTCTGTTTGAGTCAATCCAGGAGGTGCTTGAGCCCTCCATTCCACTCAGGTTTGTGGACAGGGCCAGAGGTCAGATCTTTGGCATCCAGGAAATTGCTTCTGTTTATTTTTGTCAGGTGGTCAGGTAGACTCTCGATGGTGCTTCATCAGCCCTTCCTGGGGGTGGGAAGGAGGGAGTAAAAGTACATACAACAAACTGAATGAGAAAGCTAAGAGTGGAGAAATCCTTGGCAGGAAGTTAGTAAATGTTGGGTTTTTTTTAAAATGTCAAAATGTCTAGGTTAGGGTGGCTCCTTTCAACAGTTTTTTGCAGTGTTGGATGTGTTTTGAAATCTCCCAGTTGCCCTGTAATTTGACAGCTCCAAAGAGTCAGAGTCAGGAAGGGCCTTAGAGGTGATCTGGTCTAACCCAAACTGAGGCCCAGAGAAGGGAAGTTACCTGTGTGAGGACTCACCATCAGCAGCAAGTATCAGAGACAAGATTCGAACCCAGCTCTCGCGATTGTAACAATCTCCCAGCCTTTCCGCTGTGCCATCGATCATCCCTCTGGTTATCCAGACATGTTTGAATGATCCCCGACTGCTGTCAGACGCCGTGACGTCTGTTGGGTCCTTTGACCCTCAGACCACGGCCGTACCTGTGAGTCTGGCTGAGATGGGAATCTGAATCCTGCTGTCTGGGCTGCTATCTGCTACAGTGCACCCCTTCCCTCACTGCATTAGAATGCAAGCTTGCTCTGTCTGTGTGTCCCAGGCTTGTAGCACAGTACTTAGGAAATGCGAGTTGAGCGTTTGAATTAAGTGGTTTTGGCAGGAGTTGTGGAATGGTTCTGTGGAGGCCTTCGGAATCATGAGTTTTGAGTTAAGAGCACGTTATTCTAGTCCCTTGAAAACTTTGAACCATGCTGGGTCCCTGAACCTGTTCTCCAGCCAAGCCAGATCAAAGGCACCCCTCCCTTGTCTGTGTGCTCCTACACATCCTCCCCCACCTTGCCGGAGGCCCCTCTCTATCCATGTCCAGTCTCTTGACCCCATGAAGCCAGGGAGACCTAGGGCTAAGTCCGGCCTCTGACGCTCAACCCTGGCAAATGACTTAACAGTCGGTCATTGTCTCCAACAACTCTCTGAAGACTCTTAAGTTGTAGAGAAGAGGCCAGCTTGCTTTGGTGGAGGGAGTTTCCAACCAGAGTCTCCTGTGCCTACATCAGAAAGCTGTAACAGTGGGGAGAAGTGGTCCGTCATCCCTCTTTATTAATATCAGTGAGACAAAAAATGGCAGAATGTGCACCTCCCAACCTTGATGGTCACTGTCCTGGAGATATAGAGAAGTATCCAACTGGCAGAAGATGGATCTCATTTCACAAAAGGAAATGGACGTTTCAAGAAAACCAAGCGGATGGAGCAGGTCTGTCTGGATCGTGACATGGTGACATGGACCACTGGGACGCTTGGCCCTCAGAACATGTACCTTGGACAGACAGCGTAAATGAATGATGAGTTGGGCCTGTATTTTTTTAAACAAATTTTATTGATGTTTTTTGTTTTCACACAATCTTTTAGAAATATTAAGAAAACATTTAAGAATTATATACATCTCGAATTAAAAAGATCTCTACATTACCTTTTCAGAAATGCTAAAAAACAGCTTTTAAAATTATATACATTTCTTACCTTTAACATGATGTACCTTTTGAACATTTTGTTTTTTATATCACCTTTTAGAAATGTTAAGAAGGCATTTAAAACTAGGTAGTCCAAACCTTATAGAATAATCTGAAAGAAAAACCTTAGAAGGGTCTCTCTCTCTCTCTCTTTCTCACACCAATTCTGAAACCATGCCTTGCACTCAATGTCCTTTTCTAGGTCATTCCTATCAAAGGCCCATTTCGAACTCACCAGTAGGTCCTTTCTCCAGATCAGCTCAGGAAAGGACTCTTCCCTGAAGGAATTAAGGTGGTGGCTGGGATAGGGGTGGGGTTGGGGGTCCTTGATTGATCACTTAACCCCAGAGCAGCACCTTTTTTTTCTGTCCTGGATCCTTTGGGCAGTCTCTTGAAATCTGTGAATCCCTTTTCAGAATCATAGCTTTGGAATAATTAAGGAAAATACTAAGTTTCAATTAGAGATTAGTGAAACTAAAGGTATAATTTTTTTTTCCCCATGCAAGCTCACAGATCCCCTTAAAATATATGCAGAGATTCCTCGACAGTCTCTGGATCCCAGCTTAAGAACCCCTGCCTTAGCTGTAATGATCACGTTAACAGAAATCTGATGACTTCAATGAATGGAAATGTTTCTTGACCTCACCTTTGACCAGCTAGAAAAGAGATCCTGGGAAGGAGTGGTCAAAGAGAAGGGGAATGATTTTAGGAAAATGACTCTCCTAGGATGGGCAGGAAGTTGTGGACATCCTGTTTGGGGAAGCAAAATTCTGTACTTTGCATTTTAGGCCAGATAAGGCCTTTGTCTGTGTGAGAAGTTTAAGTTCGTTAAAATAACAATGACATTATTGTAATTATGTATAATATTATAATTACATATTCTAATTTAAGCATTTTTCTGCTTAGAGAGAGTAAAGTCTGAATTGGCTTGCCCTTGGAAATCTTTCTAAGCAGAAAAAAGATTTGAATAATCCAAAATGAACAAGATTGTTTCAGACAACTGTATGCCTAAAACGCAGAGTGCAGAATTTTCTTCCACACTAATCACTGTGTTGGACTATTGTTATTATCATCATCGGCACTGTTGTGTGAGACTGTTATTTAATGACCTCAACTTTCTCTCAGATACAAAAGTCCGTCTTTGCATTTTTTTAAATTAAATTTTTTTTTTAAATTAATCTAGGTTTTCTTTCTCTCCCCTACCAGGAAAAGAAAACAACAGAAAACCAAAACCTTTGTAACAAATATACACAGTCAAGCAAAACATTTTCACATGGCCATTTTGAAAATGTATATATGTGTCTGCCTGTCTCTGTATCTCTGTCTATATCCATCCTTCTGTGCTTCGAATCCAACCTATTATCGGAGTTTTCTGGAATCATGGTTGGTCGGAATTAACTAAGTCTTTTGAAATTGTTTTTATAATGTTGTTGTCTTATAAATTGTTCTGCTTATGTCGATTTCACTCTGTATCAGTTCATACAAGTCTTCCCAGAATTCTCAGAATCCATTCCCTTCCTTATTTCTTCCATCACATTCACATACATATCATAACTTGTTCGGACATTCCCCAATCCACTCCTTCAGCTTCTAGTTCTTTGCTACGACAAAAAGAATTATTATAAATATTTTTATATTGATGGGTCCTTCTTTCTTTGATCTCTTTGGGGTAGAGACCCAGTAATGTTATTGCTGGGTCACAAAGTATTTATGCATAGTTGAATACCTTTTAGGCCATAGTCCCAAATGGATTTCCAGAATGGCTGGACCAGTTCTTAAGCTCGACCAACAATAAATCAAAGTACTTGTTTTTCTGCAGTCTCTCCAGCACCTGGCATTTTCCTTTTTTTTTTTTTAAATCAATTTTGCCAGTCTGATGGGTATGAAGTGGAACCTCGGAATTTTCAATTATTCGTGATTTAGAGAGTTTTTCATGTTGCTACCGATAGCTTGGATTTCTTTCTTTAAAAATTTCCTGCTTATATCCTTTGACCATTTTATCCATTAGAGAATGGATCTTATTCTTATTTAATTGGATCAGTTCCCTAAGATATCTTTATCAGTGAAACCTGATGCAAAATTTTTTTTCTCCTGCTTATCTGTTTCTCTTCTGATTTTAGCTACATTGATTTTGTTTGTGCAGAAACTTTAATTTTATGCAATCAAAACCGTCCATTTTACCTCCTGTCATCCTCTCGATTCCTTGCTTGGTTTTAAACTGTTTTCCTATCGAAACATCTAACAAGTAACTTCTTCCATGCCCTTTTTCTTTGTTTATGATGTCACCCTTTATGTCCAAGCTCAGCATGGGGTGTAAGATGTTGATCTCTACTTAGTTTCTGCTTTTCATTTTTCCCAACAGTTTTTGTCAGATAGTGAGTTCTTATCTCCAGTATCTAGGATCTTTGGGTTTATCGAACACTTCCATTTGTTTCTGTATATAGCATACTTAATTTTTCCCACTGATTGATCTATTTTTTTAAACATATTTCTTTTTAGTTTTCAACATTCACTTTTATAAGATTTTGAGTTCCAAATTTTTTCATCCTCCCTCTCCTCCCTTCTCCCCAAGACAGCATGCAGTCTGATATAAGCTATACCTCTTACAATCATTTTAAACATATTTGCACATTAGTCATGTTGTAAAAGCAGAATCAGAACGAAAGGGGAAAATCACAAGAAAAAAAAAAACAACAACAAACAAAAGAGAAAATAGTACGCTTCAGTCTGCATCCAGATGCCATAGTTCTTTCTCTGGATGGACATAGTTTCTGGGTAATTAATTGTTTTATTAGGGTAATTGATTGTTTTATTAATAATGCTAATGTTTTGTTAATAAAGGAGGTTAATGATACAAAAGACTCTCATGGTGGCAGTCTCAAAACTTAATATGCCCTTGGAAAACTGAGTGTTCCTGAGGGTGGCAATCAGCTCTGATTGGTTAACAATGAATGAGAAAAGGAATATTATAATGAGATGTGGTCTCATTCTAATGAGGGTCTTGGGGGTAAGACACTTGGATCATCCAAGTCTTCATCAAAGAGACTTATCCATTTCCATGTCACCTGTCTGACAAAAGAGAGATGATCAATATTTTCCCCAACCTGTCTGAGTAAACCCAAGGAGCAGGAATCCTCCTATTAGCCCAAGCTTACTGACCTTGATTAGATCTTAGCTTGGGTAAGTCTTTGCCTAAGATTCCCCACACTGGTTGATTTCTGGATGAGGAAGTAGAAAAGGGGAAAAACCTTGGTCCTAATTCAATGATTAGTAATACAAGAGAAGAAATAATCATTTCTCTCAAATGTCAGGAGAAGGAGCGGAAGGTTTCAAACCTTCCCCAAACCCTCCATGTTAAGTGGATCCTCTGTTGAGCTTAAGTATAGGCTCACGCATGGATGGGTTGAGACCCGCATCACTGAGTGCAATGCTGCCTGCATCCATAAATCGCTGGGCCTTTGGCATTTTTGAGTAAGGAGAATTGGTTTGAGATGTCAGGGAGATAAAATAAGGGTGACTCCAGGTGAAATCTGATGGGGAGGGATGTGAGGTTGCAGTTTCAGCAGTGGCTTGGCTGAGAAGGTGAGTCATGTTAAGAGCTATTTGCATCTTGGCTTTTAATGAAATCATCGGCGAAGGAGGAGCCTGAGCAGAGGAGGAGTAGATAAACACAGCGGCTTTCTTCTGGAGGGCCTTGGCATGGTGCCTGAGATGCCTTTTACTAACCTCAAGGGACATAGAGTTCACGGCGCCATTTTCCACCAGGCTTGTGGGATTCTTTCACATTGGCCTTCTAAAGGTATTAAAATAAACAGTCCACCAAAGTCCTCCAGGTTTGTGTTCTGTCTTAATGCTGCTGTACTTTCTGGGGGAAGCAGTTTTACACCAGGGGTCTCAGTGATAAAGGGATTATTTGCTATTATGTTTTAAGCTGTAAGAAGGGTGGCTATGCAGATGTAACCTTGCTAGGACCAGCCCACCTGAGGGTATGAATGAAGAGGTGATGCAGGTGTGGTCCTCTGTCACACCGCTAGGGAAATATAGTTGCTTTTTGTAGTTGAATAAAAATATTAGAGTCTCAGATCATCTCACTCCCTGGTATGCTTCCAGGAGCAGCCAGGATCACGGGGATGATACAGACCTCATCTTATTCCCCTGTGATTTTCCTGTTAGGTTTCCTCTCCTAGGATAAGGTATTTCAAAAGCTTTTCATCCATGTAGCTTGGAAATTAGGCATATCTGGTATCTTTGAAAAACACAGGGTCTGTTCTTTAGGCTCTAGAGGTCAATGTTAGGTCTGGGCGGTTGCGGGTGACCGTCTGGTCTTGGGAAGATGTTCTAGTGCTGGTCCAATGTATTGGTTGAAATCCCCAGGACACTCGGGAGCTGTCAGTCTGTGAAAGCTGGTGAGCTTTTGCTGGAGAATTCTGGGCCCCAGCTTGAATCCCACTGGGTAGTTGGCAGCCGCTCAGTTTTTGGAGCCCATTTCTATCATTTTCTTGCATACTCTGTGTTGATCTTTAAATTTTAGTGCCTGTTATGATCATGGCTTCCTCCTTCACCAATGGTCTAGTCCTTCTCTGTCTCTTTTTCTGGTTCCTCACCCATCCATCACGGATGGTTCCCCAAGGGTCTGCCCGTGACCGTTTTGTCTCCTCTTTCCTTCCTTTGCTGACCTCGTTGACCCCCGTGGTCCTTTGCCTGGACTGCCCCTTTGCATTCATCTCCCTCTATAGAATATAAGCTTCTTGAGGGCAGCAATGTTTTCATTTTGTCTTTGTATTTCTAGTGCCTGGCACAGGGTCCATATTTCATAAACCTTTTTCTTTTCCTAATGTTTAAAAAAATGCTTTTCGACTGATTTGTTTGATGGCCCTTGGTTATTTGTGTATGTACCTAAAACTTCCCACTCCCAGGTTGTAAGCTCTTGGGAAACAGGGTCTTGTATCCCCCCCTTTTTGTTGTCATGGCCCTTTAATAAATGGTTGTTGGATTGACTTTGCTTAATTAACCTCTGAGAAGCTTTCCTCTAGCAGTCAGCAGGAAGGGACAAGAATTAACACAGACCCATTAGGTCCCATCATGAATGTTTAAACAGTTAACATCCTTTTTAAAATGTCAGCAGACTTCTTGTGGGTAAACAGAATTTCTCTCTGGAGACCTCATAGGCAGCATTGATTAGCTCTTGGGCTCCAGCATTGGGTCCTGAACAGAGGTATTGGGGAAATGAGGTTGAAATTGCCCACTAGTTAGAAATCCCCATTTCCATGAAAGTCAGAATAAACTAGTATTCTTTTCAGGGTCTGTGAAGTGGTGGAACCTTTTTACCTGGGCCTGGGAGATCATGAAATGGAGCTGATGTCAGTCTTTCTAAGTTGATAGCATGTAATAACAGCTGGGCACCAACTGATTTCCCTCCTCCCCCCATTTAATCAATTCATAAATATTTATTAGGCACCTACTAGGCAGCGAGGTGGCGCCACAGTGCATAGAGTGCCTGGCCTGGCGTCAGGAAGACCTTGAGTTCAAATTTGGCCTCAGACATTTACTAGCTATGTGACCCTGGGCGCAGGGTCACCTTGTTTGCCTCAGTTTCCTCATCTGTAAAATGAGCTGGAGAAGAAAATGGCAAACCCCTCCAGTATCTTAGCCAAGAATCCCCCAATGGGGTCAAGAAGAGCTGGACAGGACTGAAATGACTCAACAACAAGCATCTACTATGTGCCAGGCACTGTACTGTTTTGGTTTTGGAAACTTCCTCTGCCAATGCAGATGGACCACCAGCTCTTCAGTAACTTGTTGCCTCAGGCTCCAAGAGGAAGAGGCACACAGTCAGGCTGCATCAGAGGTGGTACTTGAACCCAGGTCTTCATGACCCGGAGGCTGTCTCTCTATCTATTATGCCTGTACCAAGTACTCTGTCCTTATACTCCTTTCATTGTTTCTTTTAAAATTTAAATTTCTGAGACAGCTACCTGGCTTAGTGGATAGAGCACCAGCCCTGGAGTCAAGAGGACCCAGCTCAAATGTGGTCTCAGACCCTGGGCAAGTCACTTAACCCCAGTTGCCTCCAAAAAAACCTAAAGAAAAACAAAAGACAGTTTGACCGGCGACATGTCGAGAGCTCATCACTCAGTTGCCCCCCTTCTGGTAATGAGTCAGCCCCATGCACCCTTCCACCCCCTCAGAGTCTTGATTCTTCTTCAAGTGCCAACAGAGACTGCTCTGACCACACCCCCTCATCTGCTCCTCCCCTCCCCATAAAAATCTTGGATTCGAGCGACTACTATCACTACCTGTGTGACCTCAGGCAGTCTTGAAAATGGCCTTTACCTTAGTCTCTATTGAAGCCCTCCACAGTGTGTTCCTAGATGAACTTTCCAGTGTTCCTAGAGGCAGCTAGGGGGCCCCAGAGTGCACAGGGCCTGAAATCTGGAAGACCTGGGTTCAAAAGCAGCCTCAGATACTTACTAGGTATGTGGCCTTGGGCAAGTCACTCAGCCTCCTGTTTGCCTCTGCTTCTTCATCTGTAAAATGGAGATAACAGCTCTGCCAGGGTTATTGTGAGGATCAAATGAGATGATGTTTGTAAAGCCCTTAGCACAATTCCTAGCAAATTGTCAGTTGTGCATAATAAATCCTTGTCTCCTTCCCCCAAATGGCTGTTCACTTACACAGAAATCCTTCCTTTCAATGCTTTTTCAAACATCCTGGTGAAGGCCGGCTGTGTTCTTGGAGTGTAGACTTCGATGGACTGTGGGCTGGCATTGGACATGAGGGCTGGCATTGCTTCATGTCTCTGCGTCAGCCTAGAGACAGGGTCCTATGATTTCATTAGTATGGGGAGATCCTGAATGGGGAAACTCCCTCCATTGATACAGGCTGCGCCCCGTCTGCCCTGGATAGCCTGGAGCTTGTGACTTGTCCAGGGTCCCACAGCTGGCAGACCGGAACTCAAGGCCAGCCCTTCCTGGTCTGTGCCACAGTCCCTGCTTTGGAGAGTAGTTGTTTGGTAAATAAAGTCCTCTTTGTTGGCTTCCTGTGGATTAGGTGGTGGCGACCTTGGTTTCTTATCAGTGCAGTGAAAACCCTGGAAGGCCCTGCCAGACTGGGCTTGGAGGATGGCCTCCAGCATCTTGTCTGAGGACTGATGGCCTCCCTGACATCTTCCCACCCCTCCTTGGCTGTAGGGGGATGAAGTTTGCACCTGCTGTCCATCTCCTGAGCCATTGAAGACCCATGGTCTGTTTGGGTGGAGGGATCCTTGAATGGGTCACTCCATTAAGTATTTATGAAGCAGCCACCTTGGGCCGGTCCCTGGATGCAGAGACCATGAACCAATACCTACTGGCGAGCTTCTGTTCTATGTAGGAGATGCGTCTGTGAGTAGACAATGAATCACTAGAAATGGGCAGAGTAGTTAAGTAAAAAGACCCATGGAGCGTGTGGGCCCCAGCATGTAGCAGGGATCCTGCAGGGGCTGGGCCTGGAGCTGGAGCTGAGTCTGCAGGTCAGCCAGATGGACGTAGAGTGTGCACGTAGAGAAGGCCCGTGCCCCTCCAGTGAGGACACGACAGCATGCTTGGGCCAGTGTAATGTTAATGGGGTGTGTGTGTGTGTGTGTGTGTGTGTGTGTGTGTGTGTGTGTGTGTGTAAGATCTTTCCCGCCCATTAACAGGCCCCACATAGAGCCCATTAAGGGAAGCTTGCTTGTAGGAAAGCTTACACACCTTTCGTTAATAAGCTAATTAGGCAATGAGTCTGGTTGTGATGCCTTCTGGCTCTGAGGCTATTAGCTGAAAGGGTATGTATTGTGAGAGGTAAGCTTTTGCTTTGGGGGCTCGCTTATGAGAAAGATGTGATTTCCTGGTCGAGACCCTGAGGGGTCATATGTTCAGAGCTCCCAACTCCTCAGAGGCAAAGGCTGTCTCCATTCAGTGATGGATATAAAGCTTTGATTCTGGCAGTAGAGCCCTGTCTGTTGATCTTTATTTCTCTTTGTATTTTTTTCTGTGTAATTAAAGAGGATCATTGACCCCTTTTAAGTTGCTTTCCTTAGTAAAGCAGATCTAAGAGCCTGCACTAGCAACCATCGTGGGTGTGCCAGTGTGGTTGCCGTTATAGCCAGGTCAGGCAGGGCTTTAAGAGCTACATGGAGAACTTGGCAGTTTAATTTCTTTTCCATCTGCTGGTCTGCTCAGTCTCCCCTCCTCCTTTGCTACTTCCTTTTCTGCATTTTGTTTCCTCATTAGATTGTTAGCTCCTTGAGGGCAGGGATGGTCTTTTTCTTTTTTGTATCCCTAGTGGTTAATAAAGCCCATTACAGGAGCTTAATAAATGTTTCCTCATCTGTAAATAGGGATAATAATGGCCCCACATACCACTTATCACTTGTAAGTAAGACTCCATAAATAAACCTTGGAGTGCCCCCTGAATCTGAATTGATTTGTTTGAGAAAGAAAAAAGAAAGATGCTGCAGTTAGTCCTGGGAACCTTTACCTAGAATGAAAAGAACATTAGATTGGAAGTCTGAGGACCCGAATTCAAATACTGACCTTGCCAATTTCTGCCCTTCACTCCCTCCCTTGTAGTCTCAAGTTTCCTCACCTGTAAAATGAAGGTTTGGACACAGATGACCATCTACAGATGATGCTGAGGTTATTTTGGTGTCCTGATGCCAGATCTAGTGTGTAGGGAAAACAATTCAAACAATGTTCCAGTCCATTTGGGAGTAAACAGCAGCTTTGCAGAAGAGTTAGAAGGCCTTGAATACAAAACAAGCGCAGGCCTTTATTAAGGGGGAGACTTGTAAGACTTAAGTGGAGCTACCCAGGTGCTGAAATGGTGGCCTGGTCACAGTGATCTTCAGGGGAGAAGAAAGAAGGGTGATTGATGGTCACTCCAGTGTCATCTTGTCCTGGCCTCTGTATTATACAGGCTTTCTCATCCCTCTCCCCTTTTTGATTGGGAGCTCACCAAGGTCCCAGCCCACACAGTGGCATCACTTAGGGATTTGGGAAAGGGCCAGGCATTTTAGCAGCGGAGGGATTTCTTGCAAGGGCGTCTGGTTTCTCCCTAATATCAGAGGGAGGTGTGAATTATGGGAGATAACTGTTTCTAGAATAACAAATTCCAGTTTAGAAGATTCTGGAGAAAGGAAGGGAGAGAAGAACCAATCAGTTTGAAGAGAAAAATCAAAGATGTCATCTAATTAGGCTACACCAATGCTGCTGGGCCCCGTTTGTCATTTAGGGAAAAGAAATTGTTCCATTTTCGTGTGGATACAGAAGAGTGCTTCACAAAGTTGCTTACCAAAAACAACTTATCTGTAGCTAAGACCAGGGCCTTACCTTTGGTCTTATTGACTTTAAAAAACAACACAATTTTGTTGATATCTTTGTTTTTACCCTCACCCCACCCCCCAGCCCACCATGGAAGCGCATAGACACAAAGAATGTATGCCACATTCTGCCCCCGTAGTCTTCCACCTCTCCGTCAAAAGCACCATGCTTCATTCTCTCTCCCTCCAGACTGTCACTGTCTCTTTCATTTCTCGATGTTGAGCTTCTGGTAGGAGGTGTTTTCATTTACTACAAACATTGGCTTTTGTAATTGACCAGAGTTTGGCTCTATCTATGTTGGCCCTGTCTGCACTATTGGTGGTGATGGGTATGTGATTCTTCTGGTAACCCTACTTCCTTTCCTTGTGTTGGTTCGTAGAAATCTTCCTGTGTTTCTCTGAAGTCTTCTGATTTGTTGAAATGGGATATCTCGCTGAAGTGGGAGGAGAACTTGGCTGTTGGAGTGGGGAGGAAACAGCTCATACCATTGTAATTACAAAGGTCATCTGGCTCCATGCATTTAAACTCCCTCTTAATTGTTACTTTGGCTGTTGGACAAAGTTTGGCATTGGATAGAGGAGGGGTGGGCCCAGACTTGTGATTTCATTGGCTTCAGGGCCTCCTAAGTGATGACACTCCTTCCCATGCAGATCTGTGCCTTCCCTATGATTCAGTCTTGGGGAGTTGCCCAGAACCTTGAGAGGAGGCTAAGTTAACTGGGTCCCATAGCCCGTGTGTGTTTTTGGGATGGAACTTCCTGGCTCCAAGCCTGGTTCTCCATCTACCATGCCATATTGTTTCCCCACTAATAATGCCTTTCACCTACATGTGTGGATTATTTAAAGAGAAGCTGCTGCCTCCACGTGCAATTTCTTCCAGCCTTTACAGGAATAATTAACGTTTTCTTCAACCATTGGGAGAAAAACTTTCTCCCGCAGAATGCTGCACTTGTATTTCTGATGATTGTGTTCCAGAAAGGGCTCTTCTCTGAGACACACGGAGGGGCCAGTAGAGAAGGTGCTGTTCCAACCAGCTCACTGTTAACGTGTCATATTTAGGCATGCCAGAAGTGTCTTTTCTGAAAGACTATTTTGGTGGCAGGTATCAGTCTTTCTATTTAATGTGCTCTGGAAGCCTGACAGCAGCAAATCTGATTTGTAAAAATATTAAGGGCTGATTAATTAAAGGGAATGGAGAGGTAGAAGTGCCCTTGAAGGGCTGCTGGCCGGCTTCGAGCATCCCAGCTGGTGCGATGGGTGATGGCAGTAGCCAAGGCTTCTCCCTGTCTGGACCCCAACCTGAGTTCTTGCTCTGTAAGAGGAGAGAGCCAGACTTGAGGTCTCTTCTAGCTTGGAATGTCTGAGCTTTCAAAGTTCAGGCAAGATTAGCCTCATTAATACAATATTTGGCTTAAATGGTTTTCTTCGATTTCACTGGTGCAGAGAGGCCTGTGGAAACTCCTCTTCACCAATGCAAACAACCATTTTTGGACATCTGAGAAATTAGGTGAATTGCCCAGTGAACTGACAGATGTATGTGTCTGTCAGAGGCGTGTCTTTGAGTCCTGCCTTCAAGTCCAAGCTCTGGGCTCTGCTGCTCCAGTCTTTGAATTCTGACTTTAGAGTTTGTTAATATGAACCAACAGGGTCAAGTTCAAGTGGAAGCTGGGCCACTAAAGCTTCCATGAGGAGCCCTGCTAGCCTCATAGTGACTTAGAAAACCACTTGTTATCATTATCTGTGTTAATTATATTAACATCATCTCATCTGTGTACTTGTGTTTTTATTTCTTTTGTTATGTTTCCCCATTATGTTTAAATTTGGTTTGGGAGCTGCATGGCGGCCCCGTGTTTGACACCTCTGGTCTAAGCAGCAACTCTTCTAGGGTGTTTGGCACCTAATTGATCTCCCTTCCTCCCTCCCTCCCTCTCTCTCTCTCTCCCTCCCTCCTTCCTTCCTTCTTTCCCTCCTCCCTTCCTCCCTCCTTCCCTCCCTTCCTCTCTCCCTCCCTCCTTCCTTCCTTCTTTCCCTCTTCCCTTCCTCCCTCCCTCCCTCCC
>CM053623.1:17881633-17900088 GCA_028646595.1 Phalanger gymnotis
GCGTTAGAACTTGAACTCACGTTGCCCAATTCCAAATCTTAGGTTCTTTCTGCTGTATTGCTCTGTCTGCCAGAAAGTAGTTAATGTCTTTTATTATCTGCTTAAAAATCATATTTCTAGAAGTAGCTCCATAAAGCCATCAAAAACCTATAAAATAAAAATGGGTGCAGTTTCAGAAGCAAGGGTGAAGCCTCTGTTTGGAGGCAAGGCTGGCGAGATGAATACATTTCCTTGAGATTCATGCAGCATCCCCTCTGGCTGCCGAGATTTATACGGTCCGGGCATTGCCAGCTGGTTTATTGCTAAATAAATTGTCGGAGCAGAAACAATAGGTGGGAAAACTTGCCGGCACTTATTCCTGCCTGTGGTTTATAAAACTAAAATGACAAAAACCACATGGGAGAAAAACCCAATGAGTTTGGCCAGAGAGCAAGCATGGTCTTGCCTCTGGTTATTAAGAGACCAGTGATTACTACAGCCTCATGTATTAACTTATTAACGTTGCATCAGTGACATGAAATAATCACAGGGCTGAATTAAGCTGCGGCCACGTGGACTTTGGTGGTCCTTTGTGGTCAGCCACTCTGCAGTGTGGCTTTGGGATCACAATCTGGCACAATCGTAAGCAATCCCCTGCCACACGTGAGGGATTTGTCATTGTTTGGTTGTTTTGCAGTTGTGTCTAACTCTTTGTGACCCTGTTTGGGATTATATTGGCACTGGAGTAGTTTGCCATTTCCTTCTTCAGCCCATTTAAAAAAATGAGGAAACAGAGGTAAACAGGGTGAAATCACTTACCCAGGGCCACACAGTAACTGTCTGAGGCTAGATTTGAACTTGGGTCTTCCTGACTCCAGGCACCATTGTGCCAGTGAGCTAGGGATACATAGACAAAAAAGGAAACAGCCCCTGCTCTCAAGGAGCTTATACTCCATCAGGAGAAATCCCATGTAGTATATAGGTGTGAGCAGAGTAATCCAAGATAACTTTTGGTGGGGGGATGCTAGATGGAGTGGGGAACCTGTGGCTTACAAAACATTGAAGTTTGGATTCAGTCCAAGGGCCACACTTGAGGATATAGGGGGCCACATGGGGCCTCGAGGCCCCAGGTCCCCCAGCCCTATTCTAGGAGGTGGGAGGGTCAGGAAAAGGCTGGGCTGGAAAGAATGCAGGTTTTCTGAGCTGCAGAGAGGCGGGGGTCGTCCCCTCCTGGGCACACGCGTCGCATTTGGATTTCCTGGATCTTTGAAAGAAAGATGCCTAGGCGAGGTGGGCTGGACTTTTCCCCATTCCCCCTTCCCTGTATTTGGCTGCTGCTGCCACTTTGGGGATTTGCAGGCACAGGGGATGGATTTTGGTGTTTGAGGGGACCTCGGAGGCTGTCAGGTCCAACCTGCTTCCCCCTCTGGCAGCTTACATAGCCTTCTGTGTTGACTGTGTTTGCTCCTGCTTCCCCTGGGTTCAGTGCCTGGCCTTGGGCGTGAGAGTTATGGGATATTATTCCAGGACCAGGGGCATTCTCATGTCACAGATGCTCGGTAGTGGGTCCATAGGGCATAGTTTCCAGATGATCTTTTGAGAATTTCGGATAATTTGGTAATCCTACCACCTCTGAACACAAAATGGGAAAATGATATAAGAATTCCCAGCCTTCTCCTTCTGGATATTAATAATGCCAGGAATAATAGTTCCTGTTTATATGGCGCTTTGAGGTCTGCAAAGCACATGCTGTAGGTTGGCTTCTTTGAATGTTCATTTATGTGAAGGCCCCATTTTGAGGGTCAAGAGAGTCCTGAGGTCCAATCCCATCTCTCCTGCTTATTAGCTGTGTGACCTTGGGCAAGTCACAGAGTCAAGGCCTCAGTGTCCTTATTTGTAAGATGAGAAGGCTGGACCAGATATCCTTCCAGCTCCAAATCTGTGGGGGGATGTCCTCTAGACACTCTTACATCCCTCAATCTGTGTTCCTATGATCCTGTTATGTTCCTGTGACTTCTAAATGTCCATTTTGGCTTTAGATCTTAGGTCCTGTGAAGGTCTCATTTAATGATAACAATGATAATATTTACACACGTTATTTTGACTAATAGTAGTTCAGACAGATTTTATCTGGGCTGTGTTGTTAACTGTTGACCTGTAGGCAATATCTCCTGATATGATCTACAGTGACCACATTTTAGGTACAGGATGTTTCCGACTCCGTATATTTAGGGGCTGGAGGAGAGCCTGCCAATGGGCAAAAAAACCCAAGAAATTTGTGACCAGTTTGAACTTTTAATGGCCTTTTGCAATCATTTTGGGTTCTCTGAGGTTTTCTTCTGTACCTTATCCTTTCCCATCTTAATAAAACCCCCAAAGAATACATATTAAAATGGTAATTCAGCCATAAGCTTATTGTGAAATGTTAATAATCCCCCTGTACGCTGTGTGTTAGATTGTGAAGCTGGGCTTTAAGGCCTCTATTAGCCACATGTGGTGAAGAAACATTTTAAACTAAGTGCTTTTTTTTCTTCTGTCTTGCATTTTTAAAGGAGCAAAAGTGACTCTTGGAAGGCAAGAAAAAGGTCAATTTTTCTTCCCCCTCTATGTGAGATGTTTGAGGATGCATTCTTAATGCTTCCTTTGGGAGTGGTCTGTGAGTTCTCAGTCTTCGGGGTGGGGGGTTTTGACACCGCTCGCTCGCTGAGTTTAGTTGATATTTCTGATGGCCTTGCCTCATCCCCTCCGTGTCTCAGGCGCTCTGGTCCTCGCCAACCGTATCTTTCCCTGTCCCTCTTTCAGCTGCTGATGCTAAAGAAAAGCAGTGTTGGGTGACTCAGCTCCAGAACTGTGCCAAGTACCACATGGAAGCTCATTCTAAGGTAGGTGCCCATGGGCGGGATAAATGGGGTTCTTATCTGGGTTAAAAAGAGCAGAGGAACCCAACGGGATTAACTGAGAGGGGTGGTTGTATCATCCCCCTAAGGCATCTGAATTCACACATGGAGGCCGCACATCCACAGAGATTTAAGGAGGGAAGGAGAGAAGTTATATTCTCCACAGGGGTGAGGAGCAGAGTGAAGGGAGAGCCAACTCTCCTTCAGGATGCTGGGAGGCAGACAGCCTCTGGGGACCCAACAGCCCCTTTCCTAGGCTGTCAATTTGAGGAAGTGTTAATTGTCCTGTGAGGGGGATGACTTTCCCATTGAGGTGTGCTAGTCAAGACCAGATGCCACTATCATGGGGTTCAGAGTATAGTCTATTCCATGCCTGATGAGTATACTCTTGCAGGTGGTTTACATTTTAAATCTATTTTTCTCCCTTTCCTTTTTTTTTTTTTTAATGGTGATGTCTTTGAGTTAGAAACCTGGGTTTAGGTACATGACTGGCATTCCCAAGTTTGTGGTGAAAAGGAGTCTGGGAATGACTCTAGAACAATTTAAATGATTTGAAAGTGAAGTCAGTTATGGGATCTGTGTGTACTGGTTGAAGGATGGGTTAATGAAGGCCGGGTCACTTCTCTTGAGGCTGCTGGTTCAAAGCTGGCTGCATTAGATGCCAGCTGATGGATCTGATAACCCACCAGGGCAGGTTTCTGTTCTTTCTTTGCTTTGAAAACAGATGTAGCCCCAGTGGAAAGGTCACTCCCCGCTCCAGCTGGCTCGCTGTTACTCCCTTTCTCTCTTCTCCTGCCAAGGGCCGTGTGAAACGTTACTTCGGTGTATTCCCTAGCCTGGGCGGGTTTACTTCTGAACACAGTACTGCATTTGACCTTCCCAGGAAGCCTGGTGATTTTTGCTTCTTGTCTCTGAGGGTTTTTTTGGTCTGTCAGACCAATTTCATTCATTTGAAATTAGAGGGGGAAATCAGAGATCATCTGCAGCTTGTGAAGCGTTTCTTCCCTTTTCCTTTTCCCCATTTGTTCCCCTCCCCCTCTTTTATCTCTATTTCTCCACATTCAGACTTAGAAGTTGCATAGGTGGGCTCGATGGGACTTGGCAGATGATTAAACATAAAGCAAAGGTGGAAGATGAGTGATTTCTGCCTGGGTTACTGGGAGCCCTGTCCATCTCACTAAGGAAGTTGGGGGGTGGAGGGTGGCTGTTTTAATGTACAGATAGTTCAGTTTTAGATGGGTTATGTTTGAGGGCCAGATGGAAATGTTTTACAGGGAGCTAGAGATTGGAAACTGGAAGCCAAGAGAAATATGGCAGGGCTGGGTATATAGACTTAGCATTGGCATCAAGGCGATAATTGAAGCAATGAAAGTGGGGTGGGGGAGAGGGGGAGAGACAGACAGACTTGAGGATGTGGATACACGGGAAGAGGATGATGAACCAGGGAAGAAGCATGGATGAGGAAGGATCAGACAGGTAAAAGGAGCAGCAGGGAAGCCAAGAATGCAATCGTATTTATTAGAGAATATTCATCAGCGTCAAATACTGCATAGATGTAGAAATCCCAGACAGCATTCTCAAGCATACCAGAGGAATTGGAAGCCCCATTTGGGAGGTGCAGTAGTAGATCTGAGGCATCTTTTTAGGAATGGTCCTTCTCCATGGTTAGAAGATTAGGGCGATTGAAAAAAATGATCAAATCCGACTTGTTTTTAAAGGACAATTAGAAAGGTACCCAAGTTACTTCTGATTGGAAGGTCAAGGTAGGAGGACACAAATCCTCATGAAGTACTTGCCGGCCATTCGGGGTTTTAGAACTTTGCTTTGGTCACGTAAACAAGCATTTATTAAGTACTTATTGCATACCAGGCAGTGTGCTAAGCATTGGGAAACAAACAAAAATATAAAGGCAGGGACCCTTGACTATCCTGAAGGAGCCCACAGTCTGATGGAGGAGACGTTATGCAAACAGTCCTGTACCTAGGAGCACTAGAAGGGATGAAGGAAGCCTCCAGCATGAAGGGGGATGGGACTCACAAGTCTCCTTCTTGTCTAATCAGAGGTTATGTGCCTTGTGCCTTTGGAGGGGTTTAAATTCTTTTGCTATCAGCCTGAATAATCTGAATATCTCCGAATGAGAACAGCCACCCACATTTATGCATATGGTGCTTCCAGGTTTGCAAAATACATTTGTTATCTCCTATGATCGTCTCAGTGACCTGACCTACTGGAGGTCAGGACCAGGCCGAAGGGGGGTGGTACTGGACTTGGAATCCAGTAGGCCTGGGTTCACTTTCTACCCTGAGGCTTTCTGGCAGTGAGACTGTGCCTAATCGTCCTGTGCCTTAGTTTCCATAGCTGTAAAATGTGTGTGTCCAAGGTTTGGGGTGCAGGTGGGTTGGATTTAATGTCATCTAAAGTTCCTTCCAGCTCTTAATCTGTGGTCCTATACTAAAAGTGTCATCCCTAGTTTCTCAGAAAGTTTGAGACTTGCACAGCCAGGTGTTGGTAGTGAAATTCAGACTCAGCTCTTACCACTAGATCCCATCATGGGCATCTTTTTGGTCATACCTGTTCTAGAAGATATGTGTCTAATTTATTTTGTCTGTGTCTTGTTTGGACACAGTTGTTTGCTTGTCTCCCCCATTAGCTGGTGAGCCCTAGTGGGGCAAGGCTTGTCTTTTGCCTTTCCCCAGGGCTTTGCATAGTGTCTGGCACATAGTAGGTGCTTAAGAAATGTTTGTCGACTTGACTTGAGGGTAGTACTGGGTGTTGGTAGAAGGGGTGGGATAGTGTGGCTGGGAAGTCATCAGGCACATGAAGGAATTGTTGTAGAGAAGGGAAGTAATATGGTAGACCATTGGCTGGGACTTTTGGATTATAGACCCTGTTGTCCTCAGATTCCTTGTCCCTGACTCAGACGATTCTAGATTAAGGTTTGTATTGGTGGATAACTAGCAGCATGTCCCTATTGTGAAGCAGACTAATTAGTGTGGTACTTGACCCACAGCGTAAATCTTAAATCTAATGAGAATAGATGAAAGCCAGTGCATTTAGGTCTTCTTGCTAGAGCGGCTTCATCCTAATCATTTCCTCCTCCATTTTCCTCGCCCTGCTTAAACACTTCCATATGCAGGAGCTTGTTGGCCCCTCACAACCAACAACTTCATGTGGTAACAGAGGAAAAGACCCTGAGAGTTGAAGGATTTCCCAGGTTCATACAACTAGTTTATGACCACTGAGACCTGAACTCAGACTTACTGAATGTTTGTTATTTCAACTTTTTTTTTAGAAATTGATTTCCTTTTTTTCCCCCTTGACATTGCTGTAAACTGCTCGGTGACCCCTGCTCCCTTTCTTGCCTGCCTCTCAGGCCCTAACAGAACCTTTCCTTTTAACCAGGGACATGACCAGTTTTGGTATTTCAGGGTCAAAGGGTATGATAAGAAACAGTTTAATGACACACTTAGTTCCAAGTTGTTTTCCATGATGATGGGGCCAATTTGAGGCTCTGCTAACAGTATAATCAATGTCCTTGTCTTCCCACAACCCCTCCAACACTCTCTACTTAAATATTTTGTCACCGTTGCCAAGAGGATTGGTGGGCGAAATCTCAGAGTTGTTTTCATTTGTCTGTCTTGTCCTCTTCTGATCGGGTGAACTCTTTCATATGGTTATTGATGGTAAACATATCTTCTTTTTTGAAAATTGACTATTCTTTCCATTTGTTGCCAAAATATTTCTCCAAAATATGTTTTGTATGATTACATATGTACAATCTACTTCAAATTTCTTCCCATCTCAGGGAAGGGGAGGGAGGGAGAGAATTTGGGACTCAAAATTTTAAAAAAAGGACGTTAAAGGTAGTTTTTACACAGAATTGGAAAACAGTAAAATATTATTTAAAAAATACCTCCCAGAGGTAACATTTTCAGGTAGTAAATTTATGGTTATTTGATAGAGGAGAAATAAGGACTCAGAACAGCACAATGTGTTATCCTGTTTGTCCAATGCAATGACCTTAGCACTTGGTGAATCTTTTCTGGATGCTTGTTAGGCTGATTGGGAACTGTCTTTGATTTGTTAGAGCTAGGACTGAAGTGTTGAGCCACCTTGTCTAACCCCCTTTCAGGTGCAATAGACTATTGAAAGTATTAAAATTATGCTTTGGGCCTGTGTTCTCTAATGCTAGACTTATCCCTAACTTGGTCATAAGTTTGAATGCATTAGATTTTGCTGTGTGTCTGCTTTGAGGGGCCTGAAAAGATGCTGAGGCAGTGGAATTGGCTAGCAAGGGTAAAGGGTATCTTCCATGGAATTTCCCATGGTACTTTGTGTGGTAACCCCATCCTCAGGGGCTCCTGTTTCAGGTTACGCTAAAGGACGTATTTATAATACCCATTGTCCTGGACAGAAAGTCTTTAGAGTGGAACAGATGGGCCTGGGCTTAATGACATTTCCTATCAGTCTAGTTAGCTTTATTGGAGTATGTTAGTGTTTTCTCTCCTGCAACCTCCGAGTTTTCTGATACTGGGCAATTTCGCTTTCCTATTATACTAAATTGAATGTCATTTTTCTTGTGGTATTTTTACAGATAATTACCTTTTTGGTATTAAAAGCTGAGTGTAAAACATTGCTGTCCAATGACCTAAACAAAATGCAATTCAAGAAAGGTTTTGAATAAGCTTTTATTAAAATGATAAAGTTAGAGATTTTTATTGTCTTCATAAAGCACTGTTGGGTCGTATGCCTTCTCAAGCATTATTGTAAAAATTAGATGTGCCGACTGCTCCCTTCAAATGGGAATCTTGGTGGAGTCCGGGAAGACTGTCCACAAGTCTTTGGAATACACTGAAAGAGGCTGCCTCTACCTTGAGGAGAATAGATTGGGAGTAAGGGGAGCAGAGTTAGAGGCCTGCCCCTGTCACTTATTAGCTGTGACATCTCAAGCAAATACTTTTTCCTGTTGGGGCCTTTCTCCCCACCCTAATCTTGTAAAGTGGAGAATTGTGCTTGTTCTCTAATGAGATGATTTTTGTAAGGTGTATGGTTTGCAGTAGGTGCTCAATAAATGCTTGCCTCTCCTCTGAAGCCAGGCTGAGTTCCAAAAGGAAATCCTTTGTGAGAAAAGCTGAGCCTTGTGTGAAGCAGGTACAGCAGTGACCTTGGAGGAGGCTAATGTCAATCTCAGCCTCAGACTGGGTTTGGAGGGGCGCAGGAAAATGCCAGAAACAACCAGAAATCTCCGTTCTCTGCCAGAACCGTGGATTTAAGAGATGACATCACCTAGGAATTCATGCTCTCCTCTGCCCTGAACAGAAGGCTCTGAGGTTCGAGAAGCTCTTTCCTTGCATTCTCCCCCCAGGTTGTATGTAAGCACGCATCTCCTGTGGCTGTGAGCTCTGGCTGCGAGCTGGCATTTTCTTTATTCAGCAGTCAACCCCCTGTGATGCCATCAGGATGACACTTTGTTGTCAGGTTGTTCAGGAACACTCTTCGGCTCCTCATTTCAGTCACCTGAGCATCATCATGGGGTTCCAGCATGGACAAAGTGTACAAAACCACCCCCAGAGAGAAGTCACCTAACTTTACTTGTGAGATGGTCATCGATCTTTTAGAAATGGACTAACATGTGGCCACTGGAGGGACCAGGCCTGAAGTTGTTGTCATGTCTGACCCTTTGTGACCCTGTTGACCATACTGCCCGTGGGCTTTTCTGGGCAAAGATACTGGAGTGGTTTGCCATTTCCTTCTCCAGTAGATTAAGGCAAACAGAGGTTAAGTGACTTGCCCAGGGTCACACAGCTACTAAATGTCTGAGGCTGGACTTGAACTCAGGTCTTTCTGACTCCAGGCCTAGCACCCTGTCCACTGAACCACCTAGGAGTGGGAATTTCTCAAGTTCTCCCCTCCATTTCTCTTGTCTGTACGTCCTTCTCTACAGAAGAACGGAAGATTCCAGAAGAAGAGGGGATGGAAGCTCTTGAGAGGTCAGTTTAGGCTCAGTGAAAGGAAACCTTTCCTTATAATTAGAGCAAGTATAATAGACTCTCTTCAGTGATTAATAATAATAACGATGATAACAGCAGAAATAATAATAATCAAAACCGCTTTCACACAATGCTTTACATACGTTATCTCATTTGATCCTCACGACAACCCTGGGAGGTAGGTGCCATTTTATTGATGAGGAAACTGAAGCAGGTGGCTCAGTGGCTAGAGCACTGGGCTTGGAATCAGGAAGACTCACCTTCGAGAGTTCAAATCTGGCCTTGGACATTTAGTAGCTGTGTGACCCTGGGCAAGTCGCTTACCTTTGTTTCCCTCATTTATAAAATGAGCTGGAGAAGGAAATTGTAGACCATTCCAGTATTCTTGCCAAGGACTGCGGTCACCCCCTTACCTCCCAATCACAAAGAGCAGGACAGGACAACAAAACTAAAGCACGGAGAGGTTAGTTGACTTGCCCAGAGTCACACATCTGGTAAGTATCTGAGGCCACCTGACTTCAAATCCTGTGTTTTACCTCCCTAGCTAGGTCTCTCCTCCCTGGACCTCTTCAAGTGCAGTCTGACTCCCTACCTATGAGGAATAATAGAGAGGGAATTCCTGCACAGATAAAGATAAAATTCCTTTCATTTCACTGACTCACAGATACAATTCCTGTGCAGATAATCGTTCTGCTAGGTAATCTTTCATCTGTGATTTTCCAAACTAAAGATTCATTTGGATTAACTACTTAAAAAAAAATATCCATTAGAAGGTTTAAATGTGGAGGCACACCCCAGTCCTTCACATCTCCGCGTGAATCATCCTTAACCTGATTATTTCTGTTCTCCTGCTTGAGATTATCTGTATGTATTATCGTCCTATAATATAAACTGCTTGAGGCTTTTTCCTTTGTACCCCCGGTATCAGTATCTAGCACTGTGCTTTGAAGGAACAGATGCTTAATAAATGTTTGTCAAATAGAAGAACTGGCCATTCGAAGCTAGTGGGGCCATGGCAGGGACAGTTTTAGAGCTCAGAATTTATGGGCTTGCTGGGGGTCGCTATAGGGCAGCTGCAAGGGCCGTGAATAAAATGCCAGGCCTCAAGTCAGACGGCTCATGCTCCTGAGTTCAAATCTGGCTTCAGACACTACTTAACCGTGTGACCCTGGCCAAGTCACTTAACCCTTTCTGCCTCAGTTTCCTCATCTGTGAAATGAGTTGGAGAAGGAAATGGCCAACTACTCCAATATCTTTACCAAGAAAACCCCAAATAGGGTCACAATGAAAAGGGGGTACTGTGGGTAGAGGGCTACACTTGGCATTGGAAAGACAGGAGTTCAAATCTTGTATCAGTCACTTACTTTCTGCGTGGGTCCGAGTAGCTTGCTTAATCTCTGTGTGACTAAGCTTTCTCATTTGTCAGATGAGGAAGTGGGACTTGATGGTGGCCTCTCTGCTCTTTTCTAGCTCCAAACTGGTGGTGCTTTGATTCTCTGGGATGAGGCTAGTCCTAGGCAGGCCATCAAATCGAAGAAACAGAAACCGGTTTAAATATGGAAGCCCCCCAGGTGTGTGAGGTAGCCAGAGCTGGGTCTGAGGGCATCAGTCTCTGAGTGCTGAGTACTGGTACAAGAGTCCGAAGCACAAACTTGGCTTCCTTGATGGTTTTCTGTGGCCTGAGTTCCTGTTCCACACTCCTGAAATATAACAGGAGGAGGTGGGCTCCAGCAGCCTCTGAGCCCCTTTCCAGCTTGACCTGGGCTCCTGTGGCCAGTCTTTTTGATTCGAAAAGAAATGCAGAATCTGACTCATGTCCATAGACGGGGGTTTCCCCCATGGAGGCAGAGAAGGGAGGAGGTCTCTGTAGGTGGACAAGATGGTGGGTAATGAGATATTGGGTGAAGGTTAGAGAGGGTCATTGTTGTTTGGTTGTTTCAGTAGTGTCCGATTTGTTGTGACCCCATCTGGGGTTTTCTTGGCAAAGGCATTGGAGTGGTTTGCCATTTCCTTCTCCAGCTCATTTTACAGTTGAGGAAACTGAAGCAGACAGCATTAGGTGACTTGCCCAGGGTCACACAGCTAGTAAGAGTCTGAGATGGGATTTGAACTTGGGAACATGAGTCTTTCTGACTCCACACCTCGTGCTCTGTGCACTGTGGCACCACCTAGCTGCTCCAAAAGGAGAGTAAGGGTCTGGTTTAGGGTCTCCCAGCTTCAAGCCCTGTTTCTTGATTCCAGAGCTTGGACCCTAGATCCTGTCCAGCTTCCTGAGGCTGGGGTCTCTTTAAGGGATGAGTTCTCTATGCACATTGAGTCCTGGCACATGCTTCAGAGGCCTCTTGATTCAGCCTGTCTCAGCACTTGGAAACAGACCCTGATGGCTGCATTAGATAATTTCTTTTTTGCTTCAACTGCCTGGCAACAGATCCTGGAGGCATCTCCCCTCTGCCGTGCTGCCCCCCTCCCCCCGGGCAAGAGGCAGCGATGCAGTTTCTCTGTGTGAATGGGGCTTCAAGAGCAGGAAGGGCTTCTTAACCTGGGCTCCACAGACCTGTGGACAGATTCCAGGGGTGGGCTGTGAACCCGGATGGGAAAAATCAGTTACAGCTTTATTCCATGTAATTGGTTTTCTTCATAATCTATGTACTTTATTTTGGGCATTTCAAACCATTATTCTGAGAAGAGATATGTAAGCTTCACAGATTGCGAAAGGGGTCCATCACCTAAAACAGGTTAGGAACTTTAGATCCAAAAGGCCAGTGGTGTACATTCCGTTTAATAATGATGACGATGACTTGAGTCATTTATATCATGCTGTGAAGTATCAAGAGTACTTGGGCACGTTATTTCATTTGAGCCTCACAAATAGCTGTTACAGGTATTAATATTTTCATTTTAAAGATGAGAGAAGTGAGTCTCAGAGTAGTGAGGGGACTTGGGTAGGGCCATCCAGCAAGTCGATGTCTTGAGTAGTATTTGGAATGAGGCCTTCTCGCTTCTGAGTTGAGGCTGTTCACTTGTCCTGCAACATTATTCTGAGTCCTTGGGGTGGCCAGAAGACTGTGTGCACATGCGCGCGCGTGTGTGTGTGTGTGTCCATGTCCCTGTGCCCCCTCGCTTTGGCAGCTTCGTCTGAGACTAGACAGAGGCAGTGAGCCTTGGGACTGGTCCTTGCCGGCCCCTCTGTCCAGGTGGGTGACAGCCCCATCTGTCAAGCCGCTTGGCCCATGTTCACCTGTCTCCCAATTAGAGTTATAAGTAGAAGCAGAGAAAATGTTTCCCTGAAGATGTTGGTGGGGGAGGCCATTAGCCCAGATGGATCTTCTCCACCTGGACGGGAGGTGTGTGTTCGGCAATGTGATGGATGGAGGCCTTCTGTCCTCGCCCCCCAGACCCTCTCCCCCTCTGTGCCTTGCCTTCTAATCATGACTTTGCATAGACCCAGGCGCTGCTCTAATGCATGTTCCAGCCCTCATTTCTGCTGAAGAAGCTAGTTCTGCCCTTACTTGAAGGTTCCCCGCCCCTCCCCCTTTTCCATATGCCTGCCTGCCTGCCATCTCTGAGAAGGGATGAGTTTGTTGCTGTTGCCTATACCTTGACTGCCTGGTAAGTGGCTTCCCTCCCTGCCAGCCTGTGGGGCAGGACTGGGCAGGACCAGTTGCCTTGCTTGCGGTTGCCTGGCCCAGCTGGATCCCGGTCCCTCCCAATGGGCTGCAGTGACTCATCCCTGGTGAGGACCGACAGCTGCTCTTCAGGGCTTTCATCCCCAGAGCCTCAGCGGCGGCACAGTGGCTCCTGCCACCTGCCTTATGCCAGGGCATGTAAGGTAAATGCCGGGGACACGGGACTTCTCTTGGTGACTGGCGACTCCTTCCCGGTGAAGGGGCTCCTTGCTTTGGGAGGTTCAGGCCCCTGAATCCCACTCAGACAAAGGCTGAAGAAACAGAGGGTGGAAGGCTTCTCAGTGTCTGCCTGACTGCTCCACTTCTCTGCTGAAAAACCTTATTTCAGTTTTGATGTAGAATTTTATAACTGCTTTCAATTTAAATGGACTTGGACTGAATCATAACATTAGCGTTTACAATTATCTTTAATATGTTGATAAGTGTTTTATGGGAAGTAACCTAAGAGGGCAGGCAGATGGGCCAAATAAGAGTCATAGATTGAGCAGCTAGCTCTCATTTTACAGATGAGGCCACTGAGGCACATGGAGAGTCAAAATGATTTGCCCAGGTTTACACAGCTTGAGTATAAACTGCCTGAGGCAGGAATTGAACCCAGGTCTTTGGCTGTCAAAACTGGGGCTCTCTACTTGTTGCTGCTGAGCATGTGGCTTTAAGTGACCCCTTTAGTTGGCATTTTGCCTCTGCTTCTGAGTCTGGAAAACAGGAATAAGCTTGGCCCCTCTGTCTCTGTGGGTGTGGGGAGGGAGGGAAGGAGGGAGGGAGGGAGATGGGATTTGCATCCGTGAGATGTTTAAAGTTCCCCATCGCCTTTTTTTCCTCTAGATTGAGGCAGATGAATGGCAAGGACGGCCTTTGTATTTTTTAAAACACAGGTAGACCAGGCATCTTCCAATGTCGTTACACTTCCCAGAAGGTCAAGAATAACATGGGGACAGTGTGATGTTGTTTTTCCATTTAATCATGGGAAGCATTGGTGCCCGAAATAAAACTCAAGGTGTAACTGAAAATGCTGGGGAATAAATCCAGTGCTCCCCGCTGTGGACAGATGATTCAGGGGAGTCGCAATTGCAAGGGAACTCCCTAAAGTTGGGATAAGGAGACTTGGAGAGTTTCCTAGTGGTCGTGAGCACACTAGAAGTGGATTGGTGGAACCCATCAGTCTGCCTGTGGGTATTTATTAAGCACCTGCTGTGATCTGTGCCCAGCCCTGGACTAGGTGCTCGGGGTGTAGGAGTCAGAATGCAAGCGCCTCTTCTCGAGGGGCTCACCACGTTACACATTGCATAGGTGTACATTGAACTAATGGGAAACATGCACAAAGTGGTTCCAGGAGGGAAGGTACCAACAGCTGGGGGAGTCGAGAATGACTTCAGAGAGAAAAGGAAGTGGGAGATCACATAACACATTGGAGGAGTAACAGATGACAGGCAGCCCAGGATTCAGGATCTTTTCCTCCAAACCCTTCCCTCTCTCCAGTTTCCCTGTTACTGTTGTGTCTCCCAGTAATGAAACCTTGGGGTCCTGCTCGATGCCTCCCTATCATCCCAGCCCCATATACAATGCCGTGCCAAATCTCACCATCCCTACGTTCACAACATCTCTCATACAGCCACCAATTCAGGCTCTTCTCTCTTAGCTGGAGCCTTGCAGATGCTTGCTCATTGGTGTCCTGCCTTGCACCTCTCCCTGCTCTAATTCTTCCTCCACTCAACTTTCAAGCCCTCTTCCTAAAGTGCAGATCTGACCATGCTGGCTGCCTCCGCCTCAATAAGCATCAATGGCTCCCCATGCCTCTAGGATCAAATACTATATAAAATTCTATCTGGCATCCCTGACGTCTTCCTACTTTTCTAGTCTTTTCATACTTTACTTCCCTCTCCATACTCTGATCTAGCAACACTGGCTTTCTTGCCGACCCTTGAATATAATACTTTGTCTCCTATCTGCACGCCTTTGCCCGGGCTGTGCCCCATTCCTGGAATGCTCTGTCCCCTTACCTCCATCTCTTAGATTCTCTGGCTTCCGTCAGGACTCTGCTCACATCTCACCTTCTGTAGGAGGCTCTCTCCAGTAGCTCCTACTGCTAACACTTTCCCTTCTCAGATCGCCTCTCTATCTATACCTGGTGGTTTGAGGGGAGGCACTGTGTTTTTTGTCCTGTCAATCTCCACCTCTTAGCATAGTGGCTGGCCACTGGTAAATGCCTGTAGATACTAATTGATCAACCGATGGAGAATTCATAGAATCCTGAATGTTGGGTTGAAAGGGGTCTTAGAGGTCACCTACTCCTCATTTTACGGATGAAGAAACTGAAGCCCAGGGATATTAAGTGAACCATCCAGAATCACATGACTAGAACCAAGCCTGGGGAGCTCTGACTCATACTGCTCAGAGGGTGGCACTGGCCTCATTCGAGTTCATTCTGGTGTGAATTCAAGCGTTTAAGACATTATTGAGGTTTGTTTGGGCTTTGGAGGAAAATCATGTTGGGTCTTTTTTGAAAAGTAGTTTAGACTTGTTTTTTATTTCATTCTAATTGGATATGTGAAGTGGGAGAATTTAGAGTTAAAAGCCTGAAGAATGGCCATCGTCTGGTACATCAGCTGTGCTGAAGGTTCTTCACATTTGAAATGAGAGACTTTAAATATTTTTGGTAGTAGATTTTTCTGCCTATCTTTTGTTTTTACATCTCCTAGACTTTGTCCTGTATCTCTCACTCTCCCAGAGAGCCATCCCTTAGAGCAAAGAAATTTTATTAATATTTTATTTTTTCCCAATTACAGGTAAAAACAATTTTAACATTCATTTTTTTTTCAAATTTTAAGTTCCAAATTCTCTCTGCCCCCACCATTTGACATAGGTTATTAATGTAGTCATGCAAAACTCATTTCCATGTAAGTCATTCTGTGAAAGAAAACTGACAAAAAAAAACCCAAGAAAAATAAAGAAAAAGTATCTTTAGTCTGCATTCAGGCATTCATTCTTTCTTTGGAGATGGACAGCACCTCTCATCATAAGTCCCACAGAACTGTCTTGGATCATTGTATTGCTGAGAATAGCTAAGTTAATCACAGTAGATCATCATACAGTATTGCTGCTACTGTGTACAGTGTTCTCCTGGTTCTGCTCATTTCACTTTGTATCAGTTCATATAAGTCTTTCCAGGTTTTTCTGAAACCTGCCTGCTCATTATTTCTTATGGAACAATAGTATTCCATCACAATCATATACCATAACTTGTTCAGCCTTTCGCCAATTGATGGGCATCCCCTCAATTTCCAATTCTTTACCACCACAGAAAGAGCTGCTATAAATATTTTTGTTCACGTAGATCTTTTTCCTTTTTTTTTTTTTAATCTCTTTGGGATACAGACCTAGTAGTGGTATTGTTAGGTCAAAGGGTATGTGTGGTTTTATAAACCTTGGGGCATAGCTCCAAATTGGTGGAATCAGTATACAGCTTCACCAGTGGCACATTAATGTTTTAATTTTCCTACATCCCCTGTAACATTCCTCGTTTTCTTTTTCTGTCATATTAGCCCATCTGACAGGTATGAGGTAGTCACTCAGAGTTGGTTTAATTTGCATTTCTCTCATCAATAATGATTTAGAATATTTTTTTTCATATGACTATAGATAGCTTTGATTACTTTGAAAACTGCCTGCTCTTGGCTATCGTTGACCATTTAGCAATTGAGGAAGGGCTCTTATTTCTAAAATTTGACTCAGTTTTCTGTATATTTGAAAAACAAAATCTTTATCAGAGAAACTCAATGTAAAAACTTTTTTCACAGTAATGATTACCAACTGTGTATTTCCCTCATGTGTTTTCCTTCTCTTTATCCTACTTTCTCTCTCTCCTTTTCCGTGTCCATTCTCAAAAGTGTTTTGGTTCTGACTTTTACTTCCCCCAAACTACCCTCCCTTCTATTAGCCCCCCTCCCATTGCTCTTATCCCCCTTCCCACTTCTCTTATCCCCTTCCTTTCCTTCTTTCCTGTAGGGTAAGATAGATTTCTACACCCAACTGAGTGTGTATATTATTCTCTCTTTGAGCCAATTCCGATGAGAGCAAGGTTCATGTGCTTCCCCTCCCTGTTTCCCCCATTTCCCTTCCTCTGTAGAATCCCTTTCAGGCCTCTTTTATATCTGATAATTTATCCCGTTCTACCTCTCCCTTTCCCCTTCTCACAGTGCATTCATCTTTCTCACCCTTTAATTTTATATTTTTTAGATAATTCTACCATCACATTCAACTCACGCCTTTGCTTTCTGTCTATGTATACTCCTTCTAACTGCCCAATAATGTGAAAATTTTTAGGAGTTACTAATATAATTTTCCCATGTAGGAATAAAAACAGTTTAACCTTATCAATCCCTGATGATTTCCCTTTCCTGTTTACCTTTTTGTGCTTCTCTTCAGTCTTGTATTTGAAAGTCAAATTTTCTATTCAGTTCTGGTCTTTTCATCAGGAATACTTAAAAGTCCTTTATTTCTTTGAATGTCCCCAAAGAATTTTTTTTTAAAGAGGAAGAAGAAAAAAAGCCAAGTCAGTAAAACCAATCACCATATTTTTAGTCATAATCTTTCATTTGCCACATGATCAGTGTTGAAGACTTTGTGAGGGACAGATAGGACATTCTGTCAGTTTGAGCATTTGGGACAGAGAAGAAGAGGGAACTGCATATCTGTTGTTGGAGAAGAATCAGTCAACAAGCCCAAGCATTTATTAAGTACTGTGCATTTGTATCTAGGTACTGAGTACAAAGACAATTGGGCAGCTAGAGAGCACCATAGCACATAGGGCCTTGAGTCAGGAAGACCTGAGTTCAAATCCAGCCTCAGACACTTACTACCTATTTGATCCTGGTCGAGTCACTTAACTTCTGTTTGCCTCAGTTTCCTCAGGTATAAAAATGTCCTACTTTCCGGGGTTGTTCTGAGGATCAAATGAGAGAACATGTATTTTGTAAACCTTCAATTGCTGTATAAATGTTACCTATCGTAGGAAAATCCTTACGTTCTATCCTGGGAAAAAGAGGAAGTGTCTTCCAGTTCTGTGTGTGTAAAAGAGCTAGCGGGAAGGAGAGTGATAGGAGAGTGTATTTCTTGGCCAAGAAGCCAATGGTATGTTTATTTTCACACGCGCTGAGAATCGAACCTCAGTTTAGAACATCACAGCTAATGGGAAACAGGACGGTAAAACGCCGGATCTTGTCACTGTATCGGCAACACAGGGCATTTGTGAAAGGTTCTGGAGACGTCGCTTCCTCAACATGGGCCGTGCTTTGCCTGATAATATTAGTGCGTTTAAGTTGGAAAGCCTTTTACAAACATCATCTCATCTGAGTCTCTCACCTGCCCTCAGCGCAGGTGCTATGGATGTTGTCATTCTCACTTTACAGATGAGGAAACTGAGGCTTATCGCACTGCACCTAAGTAAATGCCGGGGAAAGAGGCTTTGCACATGGGTATATCTGACTCCATGTTGATTGTTCAGAACTGTAGAATCGTAGAAAAAATCCCACTGCGGCTCTGGCAGGTGGCAGCTGAGAGAAGACCTTTGGATTTGGCTGCAGGTCTCATTGGACACTCTGGAGCATGCAGTTTTACTTGTTAACTTGGCCACTGGCACCAGTTGTTTTTTTCCCCAAATAATTTTTTAAAAAATTAATTAAGATGGGAAAATCATTGAGGTTCAACCAAGGGTACAGAGGAGAGGTCTGTGCAGGGGATCGGTCTGTCAAGAAAGTACAGATGGATCAATTCATAAGATGTCTGAAGGTGGGGAAGATACCAAGGCTTGGAAAAAAAAATCTTAGACCTTATTAGTGCCAGAGAAGGGTGATGGGGAGATCCTTAATTAATCTGGATCTATTTACCTTCTTTCCCATTTTACG
>CM053623.1:17900188-17926566 GCA_028646595.1 Phalanger gymnotis
GCAGGTCTCATTGGACACTCTGGAGCATGCAGTTTTACTTGTTAACTTGGCCACTGGCACCAGTTGTTTTTTTCCCCAAATAATTTTTTAAAAAATTAATTAAGATGGGAAAATCATTGAGGTTCAACCAAGGGTACAGAGGAGAGGTCTGTGCAGGGGATCGGTCTGTCAAGAAAGTACAGATGGATCAATTCATAAGGTGTCTGAAGGTGGGGAAGATACCAAGGCTTGGAAAAAAAATCTTAGACCTTATTAGTGCCAGAGAAGGGTGATGGGGAGATCCTTAATTAATCTGGATCTATTTACCTTCTTTCCCATTTTACAGCATTTTTATGTGAATCCTCCATCTGCACAGTGCACCAATGTGGAGCTTCTTGGAAGAGATCTTGAGTGACTTGAGAGTTTGGCTTAGCCATCCACACAGGACAAATCAAGTGGATGAAGAATTGCTCTGATTTTGCCATCAGCACAATTGGGTGGACAAACAGAGCTTTTTCATCTGTCAAAGTATCTTCCCTATTCCTAGATCAGTGCTCTGTGCACTATGGTGTCACCTAGCCACCCTGTTATACCTGATCATGAAATGCCTGTACAAAATGCTCCGTAATTAGTCCTTGGCCCTCGGCTTGAAGACCTCCTGGGGAGGGGGCGCCGTGACCTCCTAGACCAGGGAAGTTTTCCCTAATATCGCGCCTCAGTTGGCTTCTCTCCTAGTTGTGCACGCTGAGGCCAAGCAGAATACATCTCCTTCCCTTTCCTGGTCCTTTGAACATGACTATCATTAACTCCCGAAGGCTTCACTAACACTCCTTTTTTTCCTCTTGGGTAAAGTGGGGAATGTTACATTTGTACTTTGACTGTGATGTAGGGACCTCCCAGTGAGGAAATGCCCTCCACCAGTGCAGATCTCCCCCCTCTCTGCAGCTGAGAATCCTGCAGAGCTGAGGGAGGGGCACTGAGGGGCTACCCAGGGTCCCCCAGCACCTCTTCTCTCTGAGGCCAGCTCTCGGCCACTATTCCATGCTGCCGATGCCAATCCCAGCACCAAGGGGCTTCTCTTAGAACCATACAAGATCTTGATGTCACCTGCCCAGAAGGACAAGGTGGTCTGTGACCTTTTAATGGGAAGGCAGCGTCTACTTCCATCAGCCTCTTTGCAGAATAGCTGCACTCACAGTCTTTAATTTTTTTGTAGATCCAAGTCAGTGTGGCCCACCACAGTGGGAAGGGCCCTAAACATGGAGCTGGGGAATTTGTCTTCCTCTCTTAGCCCTGCTTCTTTGTTTATTACTGTCTATGACTTCTCAGGCAAGACCCTTGACCTCTAAGAATACAGATTTTTATGTCCTCATCAGTAAAATGAAAGGGTTGGCCTCCATTTTTTTTAATATTTGATATCTTTATTCACATATCTAACAGTATTTCTCAGAATTTTTTTTTGGTAAACCACTTAAAACTCTGTCTTAAAACTTAACTGCAAATATTTTACAATTTATTTCTAAAGTATGACTTGTTTCTCACATAGTGAAAACTGAAGGTTGGCTTCCATTGATCAGGGAATCAGCCCTTTGGGCCCTTTGTCAGTCTGGAGAGGCCTCCTGTAGGCAGTAGTGCTTGAGGTCAGCTTTGAAGAGGCTGATGGTCCTGGAGGTGGGACTCCAGGTGTTCCAGGTGTGGTGGACCCACGTTGACTCCTGGAGGTAAAGTGCCTTTACCTGATCTGTTCTCAGTGGGGTGTTGAGACCCCAAATACCCCCTGCCCCTCTCTCCATTTAAGAAATAAAACTGGCAAATCCAAACTTGACTCAGTTTGCCTTCCAGTCTATCCTGCTTTTGACTGAAGTGCATGAGAGTAAAAACAGTGAAAGGGGTGTGTGTGTGCATATGCATGCGCCCTTCCATGCACGTGTGTGCAGTCAGTCAAAAGAAATGTGCCATGAAAGTACCAGAGAAGCCCAGCTGCTCACAGGTACTTGGTGGCACAATGCACCTGCTAATGAGACCTCCCTCCCTTTGGACCTGCCTTCTCTGGTGCTCACATGGCATCATATGCTGGCTACTCTTCTCCATGGGCCACTTACAGACCTCTGCCTCTCTTTCCTGACCGCTATCAACTTCACAAGGCTCAGGGGGATCATTAGTGGGATTTGTTTCACAAATCCTAGAGTCTGATACTTGGCCCCACTGACAAAACGGTGCCCCTCCCTAGCCTGAAATGATCCAAAGAAGGAACCTTAAACTCCCATGGCCCAGCCCATGGGAAGGACAGCCTCTGCTGTGGCGGGATCAATGCTTCTGGGAGATGGGTTATTGATTATCCTCGAGTCACATTGGCTGCTGGTAATTATAGCAGGCTTTTCACTGCATGGCCAGCTTCACTGAGGAGCAGGCTACGAAATTTTTTTTTCTATAAAACAGGAAACATTTATGACCCTGTTAACTTTAATACTCCTGTGGTTTGAATGGGAGCAGAATTACCTTGCCCGAATGGGTTATTTTCCTACACTGTATTTCTGATGGAGATAATCTGGGTTGGTCCTTTCCTACAAGAGAGGGTAGAAGTGAGTGGAGAAGAAATTCCAACCAGAAATGACCATCCCCAGGGTGGCATTAACAGAATTTCACCTTGGAAATCACCTAGAGTCCAGATACACAAGGAAATGGAGTTTATGGACATGATTAATGCAGGATTTTTTTTCCCCCAGTGGGTGGAGGAAGGTGGGAGGGAGTGAAAATAGATTTCTGTTCATTGGAAAAAAATGAAGTAAAGCTTTAAAAAGAAATCACCTGGGGATGATCAGGCATGTAAAGATTGCCCATAGATACACCTAGGAAGCACCTTCCTTGTCTGGTAAAATCCTCTTGTACTTCATGCATGTTGGGAGTGGGGTGGGAGGGTGGAGGTGTGTGCTTGAAGGTCATGCCAATAGACCGTAAGCCTGCATAGGTCCTGCCAAGGGCGTTGACCACCCATGGACTCAGAGATTCAAGACTTGTCACCAGTTTGGCTGAGGAGTGGCAGATATTTCTGAGACCATAGGGAATGGAGAGCTGGAAGGGATATTAGAAGTCTGTCAATAATCCAACCTCCTCATTTTAGAGATAAGGAAAACATCTCAGAGAGGATGAGTGACTTACCCAACCTCTCACAGCCAAGTAAGCGACGGAGGCTGAATTTGAACTCAGGTTTTCCTGACTCCAGGCCTAGTGTTCTCCCCACTGCACCACCTCAGTCAGGCCCAACCCACTCCTGCCTCCCCCTCCTTCCCTAGTACCATGTTCGGCACAGAACAGCCCGTTTTATGTACTTGTTGGTTGGGTGATTTTGGGTCAGTTTTGCCTTTTTTGGAACCCCATTGGCTCCTAGGTTCTCAGGAGGAAAAATAGACAAGAAAGGTGTTGCATCTGCCCTCGAGGACCATGCAGTCTGTTAGGGGAGAGGAGACTTGAGATAGTGTGATGTGTGTGGAGTCGGAGAGGCTTGAGCAGCGTGCTTTGGGGTCCTTGGCGGAGATTCTCCTTGTTGCCTTCTGTTATGGGCAATAATTCAGAGTTTGTTACTTCAGTGATCCATGTTTTTATTGGTAAGGTGCGCATGTGTGTGTGCGGAATGTGACCACTCCAAACCCTTGAAAAAGTGAGTCATTCTCTCCTTAAATTCATCCCTCAGGAGAGAGACCACACTCTGTCTAGCCCTGGGCAGGGCAAAGAGTCTCCAGCTTGTGGAAGAGATAACCCATTGGACCTTATGCTTTGTGAGCCCAGCCTTTAGGACCTTAGGGTGCCCTCCCCACGATTAAGCATTGGAGAAGCATATTAGTGGAAGAATATAGTTAAGTGCATTTAAAATAAAAGATTGAATGCTTTAAAAATTTATCTGTGTATTTCAAAGTGGTCAGCATATGGCTCCCCTACCTCATCTCCTCTTCCTCCCTTTTTCTAGCTCCCTGTTCTGTATTGTCTTCTCCCATTGGAGTGTAGTTCCATGGGGAGCGTCATGGTGTCCGCATGGAGCATGCTTGGCTTAGCACGCTGCCTGGTCCATGGTCTGTGCTTCATACAATGCTAGTTGACTTGTCTTGGTTCAGTTTTCCATCTCTTCCATGACTGTGACTTTAATCTGTCCTGGGACGGAGCATTCTCTGAGGCTCATTTGGGGCCCCTTTCCCCCTCCTCTTTTCTTGTTAGGACTCTCCCCCCTCTGATCTCTATGTGTTGTACTGCTCCTAGTTCCTTGGGCTCCAGGGACTGTTTTCTTCTTGATTCTTATACATTTAGAGCCTAGCTCAGTGCCCTAGATCAAATCAATACTAAATAAATGCTTGGTGCATTTATTTAGAGTTGACTCTGTGAACCCGATGAGAACTGCTGGAGGACTAAGTAGAGAAATAAGGTGGCCATGGGTACAGAATGTGGCATACACTTGTTGGGTCTGGTCTGCATCTGTTGGTTCTGTTTTAATGCTTTTCTTTTTAGAAAGAGAATTTGGTGGTAGTGGGGATGTTATGGAGAAAAAACTTGTAAGGAAGACATTAGTGAAATGTTTAAAAAATTGTTGATGACATAGAAGAAGAGTTCCAAAAAAAAAATTGTATTTTGTCCAGGAGGGAGCTGAGCACAAGACCCCGGCAAAACGGCCCAGGTGTGATGGAAGCTAGGTGCAGGCCAGTTCTTCATTTTAGAAAGAATCTTTCCCAGAATCCTCCTCTTCACTCTTTGCAGCCTTCATCATGGTGGATGGTATGGCCCTGCTCCCCTGGCTCTCATCTCACTGAGCTTTCACAAGTGCTTGCTAAATTGTTGAGCACAGAAACACTGGGGGTCTTATGAGCCCCTTGGGTTTTTCATCTTCAATTGGTCTATCCACATGCAGGGAATATAATTAAAGAAAACAAACCATTCATGGCCATTTTTTCTGTGCTGGGTCATCAGCGATGAGGGTTTTCAGATGCGCACTGATGAGGTCTGCTCTCAGAAAAGCAGCTGAGTCTTTCTAGCTGGGAAATTCTAATGTGGCCGATGACAATATTTCTTTTTCTTTTTTAAGTTTGAAGACAACTTGGGGTGAAGTTTTGGGCCAAGGGATAAGTTAAAAGGATGACTGTCGGGGGGTTCTTCTGATGAACTCTGCACCGGGAAACAGACTTTCTTTTACTCTATTTCTGTTTCATTTTATGTTTCTTTTGTAACATGGCTCATATGGACATATGTTTTGCATGACTTCTTATGCGTAACTGTTTCAACCGTCTGGCTAGCAGCTGTTATGGGGGTGAAAGACCAACACAAGCCCAACAATAAGACACTGCCAGCACATGTTCTTTTGATCTGCTTTACTAAGGAAAGTTAACATGAAGGGGTTAACAGTCTCACTTTAATCCAATATATGCATATAAACTCACTTAGTTCAGGAGGAAAAGCCAGCAACCTGAACTTCAGAGCAAGTACAAACAAATTACAAACATACACAATATAGACAGACCAAATCACAATTCATAGTTACCAGGAAAGCATCAACGTCTGGGTTGACAAACGGGGGAAAGGGGGTTCTTAAAGCAGCTTCCCAGAGTCCCACACCACTCTTCTGGTGACTGAGAGCCCCAAGGGAGAATGCCAACCTCTGGGTTTATATATCTTGTTCAGGGTCACGTAAAAGCTTCTGACGTCACAAATATGTGACTCAAAACCATGTAAACTAGGCTTTCCCTTAAGGCAAGGAGGTCATCAAAGACTCCTAATTTAATCAAAGAAACAAAGACCAAACTCTTCAAGGGCACTTGATTAAATAAGTGCTAAAAGCCCACCTTAATTACTGATAAAATAATTAATATCAGATAGCATGCCTTCTGAAGAGGGGATGGGAGGGAGAGAGTTTGGAACTCAGAATTTTAAAAAAGATAGTTAATTTTTTTACATGTAATTGGGAAATATTTAATGAAATAAAAATAATTTTTTAAAAAAGTAAAGAATGGCCTTAGACACTTCACACTCACTAGCTGTGTGACCCTGGGCAAGTGACTTAACCCCGATTGCCTTGCCTAAAAAAAAAAAAAAAAAGAAAGAAAGCTAAAGTAAAAAGAAATTGGGAATTCTTAACTTTTCTTTATGTCATGGACCCCTTTGGCAATCTGGTAATGCTTTTTCTCAGAATAACGTTTTAAAATGCACAAAATAAAATATATAGGGACGTAAAGGAAAACACATAAACATAATACATATGTGTATACATATTGTATAAAGTAAAACATACAACATATAAATAACCCCTTATAATTTTGGTGATGTTAATAATAGGCGTGAACTTGGAAAGAGGTCCGTTCAGTTTTGTTTTTAATCCTATTTCCTTCTTGGCTTTTGCTTTGAGATGAGATGCTAACATGAAGAGGCTAAGGAAGATTGATTCTTGGTATTGTACCAAGACCCCTTAGTACTTCGGTCTGAGAGTGACCTATTTTTGTTGAAACACTAAGTACTAGTAAATTATAAATTGTGATTGTTTAAGTGCCAAATGTTTTATTTTAAAAAGTTTTTTATATGAGAATCTTTCCCTCTTCCACTGGATTTTTGTTGTGTTATTTCAGAGTGAAATGAAGCCTGAAGTATAGTACCTGGAATGGGGTCGGATTTTGGGTGCTTTGCTTAAGGTCCTTAGTCTGCTGAGCTGGGAAGCCTCAGAGGTCTGGTGGTAGGGCGGTGGCAAAGGGGAGGTCCATGGACCTACCAAGGGTCACATAGGGTAGAGGTGGGGTTTGGGCCCAGGCCTTCTCATTCCAAATGTGGTAGCCTTTCTGTTACCTTGAATTGCCTTGTGTGAGCCATGATGTCCCAGCATTCTGTGTCTATACAGTTCCCTTACGGTCCCGTGGGAAAGAGGGCTAGGTTTGGAATCTAAGGACCTGGGTTCAAATCACAGCCCTGCCACTTGCTGCCTATGGTATCTTGGGCAATCCTTTTCCTGTTTCTAAGATACAGTTTCCACAACTGTAAAATGAGGAGGTTGGACAAAATGACTTTTGAATTCAGGCTGTCAGTACATTGTCCTTGTTAGAGGTCTTCAGGCAGAGGCTGGATAACATAAGTCGATGGGAATCTTCCTTGGTTCTTCCTCTTCCTCTCAGGTCCCTTCTGTTGCCTCTGGATGTTTTGGCATCATGGTGTCCACATGTTTAGAAATGGTACGTTCTTGGAGCACAGAAGATGAGCAGGGTACAGAAATTTTGTCCTGGATGGGTAGGCTTAAAAAACCAAGCAAACCATACAACTGGATTGATCTTGGCTGTTGCTTTTGAAATGTCATAAAGATGTTTTTTGGGAGGCTTCAAGAAAATGGAGCAAAGAAAATTTAATGTCCTTTAAGTTCTATTTTATAATCAGTCTGCTGAATTTTAGACATGGAAGTCTCAGTCGTTTAATTCCCCAGAAGCCTTTTCTAGAGTGGAAGTAGCCATCATTTGTAGAAGTTAAATGTCAACAAGCATTTGTTAAGTACTTGCTATGTATTGAACCTTCCTTTTTAACAATAATCCTTATTAATGCCTTTTGTTTTTATATTGTAAAATCCTTTATGTATCCTTCATGCATCCATCCATCCATCCATCCAGTGAGCCCTCCCTTGTAAGCCAATAAAATGGCTAAGTAAAACTAGTTGATGCACTGTGATATTTTGTGACAGCGTGTGCGCCATTTGGCACCAGCAGGCCCCCACTTCTTTTGTAGAAGGAGGGAGGTACATTTCCTCTCCTAGCATCAAAATTGGTTTCTTTTCATTTGCATGATTGAAATCATTATTTATGTTCTGATTCTGCTTATATCAGTTGGCATCAAGCTGTCTTTCAAAGTGTTCTCATTTATCCTTTCCTCCGGGACAGCACCATTTTCCATTCAGTTTTATCTGCCTGCCCCTTTTTTTTCAGCCCTTTGTCTCCCAGCTGCACCCCAGATTTCTACCCTACCCCAGCCCTTCTTCCCGAAGCCTCACTCCAGTCTTGGAAACCCCGTGTTGGACGTGTCTTCCATCTTTTTGTCCTCTCCCTCTGATTGGATGGCTCCTCCTAGACCTGCCATGGAAGGGGAGCATCGAGGCCCACCATGCCTCCTCTTCTTCTACCTGGCTGTCATGTTGGATGCCCTTGTCTCACCAGACTCATCCCCTCCCACCTTTCACCTTCCATTAGAATGGAAGCTTCCTGAGGGCAGGGACTATCTTTCCTTCTAGTTCTGCACTCCCATGCATATTAAGCACTTAATCAGTGCTTGTTGACTAATGGCTATGGACTTTATTGGCAGTTCTTTGCCACCCCTGGGTAGAGGCAGGGCCTTTCTTTCTGCTTTTGATTTGTCCTCCAGATTAAAGGGGTAAGACTGTCTTGCCCTGAGCCCTCCTTTGGAGCTGTCCTCTCCCCCCTTCCTTCTGTCCTTCCAATCCCAGGAAGTCTTCACAAGTAATGGGACTAGTTGGTCAGTCCGTGGTCAGCTCAATTTGTACCTTGATATTTTATCTCCGAAGATTGTTTGAAAGCACTTTGAAGACATTAAACGCCCTGTAAACATGTGCTCTCATGATCATCATCTTTGTCATTATTATTGTTTGTAATTCATAGAATCTAATGCATTTCCTCTGCCCAGCAGAAATCTTGCCACACCTGGTATGGCCTCCTGCAAAGTTGTTTACAAATGGTACCTCATTTAATAAGTATGAGCCAAGCTTAATATTTTAAGGAGCCTTGTGGTGAGATTTTCTGTAAAATGGGTCCATTGCTAATTAAAATATGAAGATGCACAGCTTTTGCTCCTGGCCTTGGCTCCAGCGACTTGGTCCTTGGTGTCCCAGACTCTGACCCCACTTCTCTCTTTAAATTGCTGCTTTTCCTGTCATTATTTTCCTTGTCTGGGAGAGCCAGTCACTGACGTGAGGAGACACAAAAGCGCATTTTGTGCTTGGGATCCTGATACCTGCGAGTCACCTGGAACCAAGCAGTCTAAGGCTGGATATGAACTCAGGAAGGTGAATTTTCCTGACTCTAGTTCTGGCATTGTATTCATTGTACCGCCTGGCTGTGTGTATTCCTTTTCAATACTAAAGTAGATTCTAAAACAAAATCTAGGCAGTGCAAAGGGAAAAGGTTTACGCTGCTCTTTGGTGGGAGTTTAAACAGCATCTGTCTTATCCTAGACTTGTCTGTGGCCCACACCTGGTGCTCTGCCATTGTCCTGAGAGTGAGAAGAGATGTACTCCGAGTTTGCCCTGGATTTCTCCTTCCGTGATTGCTTCTTTGCGATGTCAGCTGTGCGATTCCTACTGCTAAAGGGACCCTGTGTGAATTTAGACAGCGTCCCTTAAGCCATTTGCCATCAGACTTATGGCTTGTCACTGCAGATTTGAGATAGTGGCCAGTGACAGTTTTTACTCTGGGTACTGGAGGTTGACCTTTCTTCTATCACACATTTAACCGGTGATCCTGAAGCCCTAAATTTTGGCTTTAGCTCTAGCAGAGCACCGTGCAGGGCATGTAGGGAGTCAATGTTTCTCCTCGCCCATTGATGATTTTCTTTCCCCCAGCTTTCATGTGGCTGGTGACTCCTAGATGAAGATCTCTCTATTTGTTCTGTCTGTTTCATACAGATCTAGTGATTGACGTGTTATCCCCCCGTTAGTCTGTGAGCCCTCTGAGGGTAGGAGCTGGGTTGGCATTGTATCTTCAGAACTCAACACAGTACCTGGCACATAGTAAGCGTATTTATGGTATCAGTGGAGGTTTTTAACTAAATTTGTTTCAAGTGAATTTAAATTTATTAAAAAAAGCTTTATGGTCCTATGTGGATCACGGCAGTGCATGGTATTTGGACTTGAATCCAATCCAGCAGTCCTCTATGGAGTGCCTTCTAGGTACAGTGTCCTGGGTGAAGAAGGACTGTTCCTACCCTCCAAGTGCTTACAATTCATTGTCTAAGCAAGAATGGATGCATATGATAGTTTGTGGTAGGTTGCCAACAACTAGAGTGGAGACAGAAAGGTTTCTGGGAGATGAACAGCTCCTGGGAAGAATGCATGTTTATGCTGATAAAACCAAGACCCTCAAATTCCTTAGGGCATGATTTGAAATAACTTTAGAACTCAGCTTCTGAGGTTAGTGCTGTTATTATGCCCATTTTACAGATGAGGAAACTGAGACAGACAGCAATTAAGTGACTTGCCCAGGACAAATGTTGGAAACTGGATTTGAACTTGGTCTTCCCCTTTCTAGGGCCAATGCGCTATCCACTAGGCCACCTTGCTGAGGGATTAAATAGTTTTCCCAAGGAATAGCAAGTGGAAGTGGCAGAGCAGCCTCTGTGTGTACATGCATTTATTTATTGACGTTTTATTAATGCTCCTTCTTTGATTTACCATTCCTTGACTGCATCTGGCAGCAGCTCCCTCTGTTCAGCGCCACCCCCACCCCCCCAGTCTGCTGTCTCTCTACCCAGAGGCTGGAGAAGACATACACCCTCCTCAGTCATCCTTCTGAATCTTCTTTGGTGCTGCATTGGGAGGTGTTCTGGTTGATGTTGCTTTCTTGTGCATTATTGTGGCCATTGTATACGATTTGCTCTTGGTTCTACCTGCTTTTCTCTGCATCAACTCATCAGTCTTTCCAAGTTTCTCTGAGTTCTTTAAATGCATTTCTTAACACTGCAATGATACTGTGTCGTATTCATATGTTATATACAATGTTGCTCTAAGTTTAATTTCTGTCAGACTACAAAATGGTTTATTTAGCCTTTTTTTGTTGTTGTTGAGTTGTTTCAGTTGTGTCTGACTCTTCATGACCCCATTTGGGGTTTTCTTGGCAATGGTACTGGAGTGGCTTGCCATTTCCTTCTCCAGCTCATTTTTTAGATGAGGAAACTGAGGCAAACAGGGTGAAAAAACTTGCCCAGGGTCACATAGCTACTAAGTCTCTGAGGCCAAATTTGAACTCAAATCTTCCCCAGGTACCTTATCTACTCTATCACCTAGCCGCCCTATTGGAACGGTACAAAAAACTGCCTTGGGAAGAGTAATTGCAGGTGTTTAAGCAAAGGCTAGCAGTCCATTTCTAGGGTGATGCCTAGAGAATTCCGGTCAGAGTTGGGTTGGACCAGATGACCACTGAGGTCTCTTCTACTTCAGATCTGGCAGTCCAGCATTTTAGTGGCAGAGGCAAGACATAGGCTCAGGTTTGTAGTTCAGCACCCTGTCCCTGTGGACAGCTCTAAGTTGTTAATGGAGTTTTGTCTTGTGTGGATTTGAAAACTGCCTCCTGTACACTGCTTGGTGCTCCCAGTTGTGCCCTCCACATGATGGCCTTTGAAGCTTGAATAATGGCGTAATTGTGATAAATGTTTGCTGAATTGTATTGAGCTGAATTTGAGCAGACCATCTGCCCTCGGGGAGCTAAGAAGCCTTGGGGTGATCTTCCATCTAGTCTATATTTCTCATGTATTCTCAGTTTTTATGTTTTCAACCCTCATTATCACGCCCACTTTTTGAAGGTGGGTACTGTTTTTGCTTTTTCTTTGCATTCCCAGCATATAGGACAGTGACTGGCAATTCAGGTCAATTTCCATAAATATTTTTTGGACATTAAATGTGTGCTAAACTCTGGGGACACAAATAAGAAAAAGAAGCTTACTATCTAATGGAGCAGACATCACACAAAAGGAAGCTGGAAAAGGTGGGGAGGGGATAGCAGGTGGGGGAGGGGTACGTGGTATGGGGCCACCTAGTTCTGTGGAATTGAAACCAAGTAGAATCGCAGATGGACGTCATTGAGCTAGACATCCGCTTTCTGCCCTCTAATGGGGGAATGCTCTGGGAGGAGCTTGGTGCTTTATGTCCTCCAGCCCTCCAACCAGAGGGGAGAAGAGGCTGAGACAGGGAGTGGTATCCAAGGAGGTGGTGAGATTACAAGTGGTCAGTTTATCCTGGGAGAGGTTAATCACATAGCAAGTACTTTAAAAATACTCCTCGATGGTTAATAATGGCTAGCATTTCTATGTCTTTTAAGGTTCATAAAAAACTTTTACAGTGTCTCATTTGATTTTTTGCTAGGAGGTAGGTGCTGTTATTATCCCCATTTTATAGATGAGGGAATTCGGGCAGACAGGTTAAGTGACTCGCCCAGGGTCACACAGCTAGTAAGTGTCTGAGGCAGGATTTGAACTCTCATGTTCCTGATTAAGAATGCAGGGCACTATCCACTTTACCATGTAGCTGCCTAGACATTAATTAATGCATAGGCTGGTTTACTCACCTAGAGCTATTAAAGAGATTAGAGTAGCTCCCACTCATCATCTCCCTCCTTGTTCACTAACAGGCCCATGTTTGCTTGTACCCCCACACCAAGTCAAAACACGTCCCTCCAGATGCTGGGGAGCTGCATCCTGCTCTCTTGTGCCGGTCTCTTAAAAGATTTCTATTCTACTTATTCTAGAGCCCTCCAAGCTCACGGAGCCGAAGCCTGACTTTGCTCCCCCATGGAACATCTAACTCGTCATCCCCCAGTAGCCAGAGACATCTCACCCCCGCACCCCCCTCCGTGGTCACCGTCACCCACCACAAGTCACCCGCTGCTGCCCGAAGATCAAAGAGTCAGTATTCCGCCCAGCTCCATGACGTCCGAGAGGTAGGCCATGCCCTCACTCCGTGGTTGGGGCTCCGCTTCCGAGGGCTCTTGGAAGAATGAGCAGCCTCTGGCTGCTTCTGGAAGACCTCCTGTTGATTGATTGGGACACACAATCACATAGGGATAGAGATTCTGGCCCTTAGACAAGAAAAATCTTTAATCTTGAAATTTGTTTCTTATTTTGTTTTGTGAATGGCTTGTGATCTGCCTTTTCTTTCACGTCATGTGTATGGAGTCACATGGTAAAAATAGGAGGGGAAGGAGAACTACGATCACTTTGTCCTGGACCTCAGCTTCCTCTGTTGTGAGAATGGGAGGGTTGGAGTATGTGACCGCCGAGGTGTCTTTTCCTTCTATGCTGTTGTTTCATGCACCTCCTCAGCAGGCTCCATAGACCCTTGTTGAGCAGGGTTAGGGTTCATGGACGGGTTGGACTTGGTGGCCTCCGAGGTTTTGATCTTTAGAAGGACAGTTTGCGAAATGACCCCAGCTCATGGTGTGAGTGGAGGTGTGGCAGATAAGAAAAGCAGATCATGCAAAAACAACACCTTATCCCACACCTCCTTTTGGCTTGGTGGGGGCAGTCTTTATTTCAGCCTGATTTCTGCATTTCAGACTCAGAGAGGATTGGCCTCGGACACCCAGCACTTACTCCTCAGTCTCTCTCTGCTGTTCTCCCTCCTCCAAGCTTAAACCTACTATTGGTGGCCTGAATGCTGCTGGCCTGGGCAGGACTGGGGGTGGGGGGTGGGGTAGGTGCCCAGCCCTGTCCAGATGTTTGAGAACTGAGAACTAAAATGGGAATTGTGATCCAATCTTAAAATTGTTTCCATTAATGGTATCAATTGGATGTTTTTAGAGAAGGGATATGAAGGCTCTAAGCATTTTTTCCCCTGAAGTTAACTGTGGCTGTCACTCAGGGGTGTGTGTATGTGTGTGTGTGTGTGTGTGTGTGTGTGTGTGTGTGTGTGTGTGCTTGCGTGCATATGATTTATTGTGGTGAGATTTTGTGGATTTATTTTGAAGGCTTTTACTGCTGTATGTAGAGGCTCTCTTGCTTTTCGCTTTGTATTCCCAGCACTTCACATATATCCCCAGTGTTTCGTACATGCTAAGTGCCTAATAATTGCCTTTTCATTCATTTGTTTCTTCGAATGTTCATGTTGACTAGAGAGGTATTATCCTCATTTTATAGATGTGCACACCCATGCCCGGCACCATGAAGTGATTCGAGCAGACAATTAGTAAGTGACGTGGAGTCTAACCCTGGTCTCCTGATTGTCAGTGCTGTCCAACAGTGTATAATGCTTTTCCCCTTTTGTCCCACTTTTAAATAGATGATAATACTTATTTTCTCTTTGATGTAGCCTGGAAAAAATGGAAATATCATTGGGCTCTTCATGTCTCTTTAATAATTTTTAAATGAGCCTCTGTGGTCAAAACCACTATTAAGAGTGTGTTTTCAAGTCAACCCAATAATTATTAAGCTTTTACTGTATTCCAGGACACAGAGACCCCAAATAGAAGTTTTCCTACCCTCCAGAAGTTGACCTTCCACTGAGGAAATGTTTGCAATGACGGTTTGAGTGACATTTTCACATAGTGCTGTACAAAGAGAAATGTGAAATAAGAAGAAAGACTAGGGAGAGGAGCATGATAACTGGCTTGGAGGATTTGAAAGGCCTTTTTTCTCGTAGGCCCCAAAGGACCCCAGTGGAAGTTACAAAGGCAGATTTTGGTTTGATAGCAGGAAAACCTTCCCAACCACGAGTGCCGTCCAACAGTGAAATGGGCTGGTAAGGAGGGGTGCCCCCCTTCCCTGGAGGCATTCTGGTAGAGGTTGGATGACCACTTGTCAAGTGTGCTGTCCACTGTGGACTGGACTAGAGGTCCCTTCCACCCTGCAGATTTTGTGACTGATTGTGCCCTGTGGCTTCTGCCTCAAAGACATGCCCCTTTTAACTGGAGTTCAAAGGCGTAAGCCTGAGGCTTGGTAGCAGGATTTGGGAGAGGAAATGAGCTAACTTTCCCATTTCAGTGATTCCTTGCTCCCCAGCTTACCATCGGAAATAATAAAACAAATGCACAAAGCTTGTGACACTGCTGGCTCTTGAGCCTCAGGCATGTTAGAACAATTAATTAGGAGACATGCCTCCCTGGTTGCTCTAATTTGGTTTCTGAACTCTTCCCAGGACTTTGCGGGTGATCTCTCCCCTGTATGCATTGGTTGCCCTTCATGTTGAAAAACATCTTTCAAAATGAAGTAAAAATTTTAAAAAATCTTATGGATTTGGCAAAGTGTGCACAGTGTCTGATTCAATTCAGCCAACTTTTACTGAGGATTTACTCTGTGCAAGGAAACTGTGCGTGTGGGGAAGGTGAAGGCAGATTTCCTGTTGGTTTTCTCATCCAGCTGTGTGAAGGCTCTAACTTCTGATCCTAAGCAGTTTCTCTGTGGACTTGGGATCGACAGTTGGATTAGAACCTTAGAGTAGAAAAGGGCCTCAGCCACCGTCTAGTCCAGGGGTCCTTAATCATGTTTGTGTCATGCATCACTTTGGCAGTCTGATGGAGGCTCTGAACCCTTTCTCAAAAAAAAAAAAAGTTTTTAAATGAATAATATAGAATTGCAAAGAATCCAATTATATGGAAATCCAGTTATTAAGAGATGAAAAGGAAAGTTCACGGACCCCAGGTGAAGAACTACTGATGTAGTCCAACCCACGCCCAAAATGGAGCCTCACTTCAGCCTCTCAGACAAACCTCAGTCAGTTGCATCAAGTATTCTATTGTATTAATGTGCCACAGCTTGTTCGACCTCTCGTGTTGTTGGACATTCAGGTTGTCTCCATTTTAGGAAACAATTATATTTAGATGGGGCTCTGAAAAAGTTTAGACATCATATCATCTTCATGATTTCTATAAAAAGATGATTTATGAAGAACGTAAACAGTGGGCTGATGCGGCGATGAATAAAATATTCTAAATTCAGAAGGCAACATATGTGTTTATGACAACAATGTCAGTGGAAAGGACTAAACAAAACTTAACTCTGGGTAATCGTGATGATCAAGCTAGTCTGGGAGTGTGTTGGGCTCATTTTTGGGCCTTCTTCTCTTTATACTCTTTGACTTGGTGAACTCATCAGCTCTCATTTAGCTATCTCACAGATCTACTTATCCAGCCCTAACCTCTCTCTTGACCTCCAGTCTTGCATCTCCAGTTGCCTATTGAATGTTGGATTTCCCATTATTTTTCTCCTAAATCCTCACCTTCCCCCTCCTACCTTCTCTGTTACTATAGAGAGCACCACCGTTCTCCCAGTCCCTCAGGTCCCAACCCAGGCATCATGTTGGGCTCTTCACTGTCTCTCACTTCCCATATCCAATGTGGTGCCAAGGCCTGTCAATTTCACCTCTGCAGAATCTCTCCTTGATTTCACCTCTGCAACATCTCCTAATATGCCTCCTTCTCTCCCACATGGCCCCCACCTTGGTGCAGACCCTCCTAAAGTGCAGATCTAACCATGTTGCCCTCCCTACTCGGTAAACCCTCAGTGACTCCTTGTTGCATCCAGGCTCAAATACAAAATACTCTGTTTGGTATTCAAAGCCTTTCATAACCAGCTCCCTCCTCCTTACACCATTTTCCTCTCCACCTTCTCTTAAAAAGTTTATTGTTTTTAATAACAGTTATCTCTCTTTGGTGCTTCCTTCCTCATCATCGAGCCCTTCCTTACAAGAAATTAAAACAGTCAAGTGAAATCAGTGGAGAGAGTTTGGCAGCATAGATCAGGTCTTGTCCTCATGGCGTGCACCTCTCTGCCTCGAGGTGGCAACAGGCATTTAATGAGGCATGAGCAGGCTAGGCCATGCAAGGCGTGCTAGGCAATGCAGGGACAAAAATGAAACAGTCTTTGCCCTCAGGGAGCTCACATTCTATCATGGAAGTTGCTTGACTATAAACCTGAAAAACATCTCAGAGTCTTCCTTGAAAATATTCGTTGAACCTCTCTCTGTATGTGCCCCTGTCACTAGTGGGAAAAACACAGAGTGAAACTTTCCAAGGTATCTGCTGATTACAACAATGAATGAACATCCATCAATGAGAATCAGAATTTATTTAGGTTATTGACCAGTGTGGCTGGTGCTCATGGACTGAATATTGATTTGTAGGGGGAATGAGGAGTAGTTGTGTGGCCCTTTCGATGTATCTTCAAAATTATTCTGTAAATCAGTGAAGAAATTGGATTTGCTTTATGGGAATTCAGTTTACACTCTGCTTTTCAGATTTTTATCAATACCTTTTGTTTTTACATCCCTTAGATGTCCTCTGTCTCTCTGTCTTTCTCATCCTAGAAAACTGTTCTTTATAGCAAAGAATTTTTTTTGAAAAGAGGAAGAAAAGAAAAAAAATAGCACAACTGAGCAATAGATTGGAAAACATCCAATCGATGCCACCATCCACACCCCTAGACACTGCTGCTCCTTCCCCTCCTCCCCCCTCTGCCAAGGAGGTGGTGCAGGTGGGTGTCCTCTCGTGTCTCTCCTTTGGGGCCATTTTCCCATGTTTCACGGTTATTGTCCTTTCCACTTACGTTGTCCTAGTCATTGTGTGCATTGTTTTCTTGGCCCTGCATTGCATCGGAGCCCTGTGCTGCTGTATTTGTAACACACAGACTTGGCAGGCTTTCCATTATTAAATGTCCAGCAGTCTTTTCAAATGAGGAACTATTCAATTAGTAAACCCAGCAAGAGGCAATTAAATTAAACCATGTATCCTTTCTTGGATTAGTCAACAGAACAATCTGTAAGTAGAGAGCCCAGACCCGCCCTTTAAATCCAAACATGCTAGTTAGGGGAGTGAATAATGACTGCCTGAGATCCAGGGTCTTTTTTTGCATTTGGTTCAAGGCTTTCTCTGTGTTTCAGGCCCGGCTCAGCTTCAGAAACTCTCATGTATGTGTGATTTCAAATCCAACCTCGGACGCTTATTAGCTGTGTGACCCTGGGCAAGTCACTTAACCTCTGCCTGCCTTGGTTTCCTCATCTGTCAAAGGAGGGGTTTGGCGTTGCTTCCAGTTTCATATCTAGGATGCTTTGGTCCTAAATTGTTCTACTAGAAATGCCCCCTTTGCTAGAAGAATCTCTCTCATGCTCCTGGTTTGTATGAGATGACCGGTGTAGAACTGGGGGAATCCAGTAGGACTTTAAATAGACCTTTGTTCTGTGCTTTGGGGGGATGGAGGGCAAGGGGTCTTAGTTTGCTTTTTGATGTTAAACCTATGCCTCTGTGTGTGCAAGGGGCAGCTGGGTGGTACAGTGGGTGGAGTGCTGGGCCTGCAATCAGGAGGACCTGAGTTCAAATCCTGCTCACTTGCTATATGACCCTGGGCAAGTCACTGAACCCTGTTTGCCTTAGTTTCCTCACCTGTAAAAAGAATCGGAAAAGGAAATGGTAGACCACTCCAGTATCTTTGCCGAGAAAACCCTAGCTGGGATCGTGGGGAGTGGGGTACAACTGAAAATGAATGAGCGCACATCCTGTAGAGGTCATAGTTGACCTTGAGAGTGGCCTATGAAAGGTCAGCGTTGGAAGGGCCTTCAGAAGTCATATAGGCCGACCCCTTCATTTTACAGTTGAGGAAGCTGAAGTCCATAGCGATGAAGCAGCTTGTTCATAAAGGTAGGAAGGATCAGATCCGGGATTCCAATCCATACCCTCCGACTCCAGGTCCGATGCTTCTGCTGCCCTCTCAGATTCCTGCTGTGACATTTCTAAGAAGAAGTCATCCATCCCTGCTGCAGCATGGAGACCTCGGGCTGATCGGGACCCCGCTTCTTTCAGAGGCTGCCTGATTTGGGAGCCGTATTACCTTGAGCGTTCATCTGCTTCTTTGGAGCTGCCCACGTTGTGCCTAGCTGTCCTCTCTGTGGCCATGGAGGTATCGTAGGGCCCAAGTGAACCAGGAGGACTCAGATGACGTCCATAGCCAGCAGAGAGGAGGCGGAGCAGCGCATTATTGAGGAAACACCCATTCTGCTGCTTAATGTTCTTGTTTCCAGAGAGCAGAGTGGGAGTGGGCCAATCTCAGGTTTTAGGTACAGCGATCTATGTGGGCTGAACTTGTGCCTCACTGTACCATTTCTGGGGGGGGATTCTAAGAATTCTGCTTGAAAGATGGTCTTCTGTTGTGGATCATTTCTGTTGTGTTTCTCCTGTCTCGGACCCAAGGAGAGCTCAGGGTTTAGCTTCATAAGCATCTTGGCTCCAGGAGAAGGTGCTAAGTGACAGATTCCTTTATGGCCTAGCCCTGGAAGTTTATCCCAGCTGTTTGAGGTTCATGGAGGTAATTGATTCAAAGCGAGGCCTCTAAATGTTGGTAGTCCCAGTGGTTAATGGAACTCTTTGGAAGGCTTAAGTGAAGGATTACACAGTGGGACGGACTGGGTGACTCTCCCTTGGCACTTATACCATCTGAGATAAATAGACATTGGCTTCCTGGTCCTGGAGATCTCTGCAGAAGGGGCTTCTGTCCGGGCTTTCTTCTTTTTTCTTTTTTAAAGCAAATTTATTTGACTATTGGAAAGCCTTTAGGTGCAGGAATCTTTCTTTACAGCCGAGAGGAATTCCTCATCTCGATTTTAGAAACCTTGGTTGCTGTCCTGTTTTATCTGTTCAGGTGTTCATTACAGTCTTCATTCTTCATCTCCAAGAGCTTCGTACTCTTCTTCCTAATTTTCCCCCAAGGGTCCATCCTTCATCGTATTCTGTGCTCTTACACTCATCTGAATGTTTTTGGAGTTTATTTCTTTTCAGATGAAAAACCTCAAAGTATAGATGGTGGAGGCTAGCCTGGTTCCTCATATGCCTAGGTTTGGGTAGATGGTCTGGAGCTGGCCAAGGTAGATGGGGGGCTGCCCAGAGTATGATTTCCCAAGCTCCTCTGACACCTCTGAGTCTTGGGGATGGGGCTGGAAAACAGGAGAAATTGAGGTTTGGAGTGGAAATGAAGCCCCTCCCATCTGTGTCCAGATTGGCACTGGCCGTTCCGTCACTAACCCCGGGCTGCTTTGGTCAAGCTTATTCTTTCTCTCTTGACCTCAGTTTCATCATCTGTAAAAAACGACAGCTAGGTGACTTCTAAAGACGTTGAGTTTAAGATTTCAGAAGGCCAGATTTGTGGTCAGAGGATCTGGGTTCAGATTCTATGTGACCTTGTATAACTTGCGGAATTCTTGAGAAGTTGGCCTTCTTTGTCCCCCAGTCCCCAGACACACACACACACACACACACGACTGTCACAGAAGAACATCAGTGGACTGTGTCGTACAACTTAAATTGGCCTGAAGTGATTTGCCCCTATGTCCTCCTCTTACCCCCAGCCCCCTTCAGCAGATGGCACAGTGTGTGGACCTGGAGTCTGAAAGACCCGAGTCTGTCTCAGACACGTCACCTGTCTTCCCTCCATTCCCTCATCTGTGAAATGGGGGATATTTCTGCCGGATTTCACTATTATGTCTGAGCTCCTGCCCTCATAAGGACTCAGTTGTAATGCAAGTCTGTGAAGAGGAGGATTTGGCTTTTTATTTGAGGGAAGACATCTTTTATTTTTAGCATCACCCATCCACATTGTCTTGCTCTTTGCACTGTAAGCTGCATGAACCCCAGTGCCTGGCGTAGTGTTCAGCACACTTAATGATTGTTGGTTGACAAAAGGAGGAGACTCCTAACAAAACAAAGTTTGCTTGGATTTTAGGGTGGACAAAGGACTGCTGACCCTGTTGTTTTTATAAAGCTTCACCTCCCGCCAAACAGTGAGTGGGCATTTGAAGCACTTGTGGCCCCTCAATCAGGAGGCTTCGGCAGAGCCTTGAAGCCAAGCTGTGACAGGCAGCTCACTCCTGCCTCCTGAGAGAGGAGGGGGAAGTGAATGATGTGTGAGCTGCCTTCTGGCAGAGAAGGGATGGTCTCCTTATGGATTTATTCACCTGTGAGGACATCCGTCATGACCGCCACGCTTTCTAATTACCTTGTGAGGTGCTCAAGGCGATTTATGGGCTGGCTTGTTGGATGTGCTTGAAGTGTTTGGCCAGGCACCGTTGGGTTGGGAGTGGGCAGAGCTCACAGGCGGTGAATGCCATCTGTGCCCCAGCCTCGTGCGTTTGGGCATTCATTTGGTGCTGTATGGTCTCTCTAATTATAACCTAGCCTCAGTCAATCTGGAGATATTTCTCTACTCTCTCCTTAGAAGGAGAAACTTTGCTGCTGGCCGTATGCCCCATGCCAGTGTTTCCTTCCATGGCCGTACCCCACAGGCCTCGGTCCGTTGTCTGGTGTTTGCTTTGCTGCAGGGGATGGGGGAGCTCTTATCATTTAGGAAGGAGCTGGGTTTGTGCTTCTTTGCCATGCTTGTTATTTAGTGAGCAGGGTAACTTCATTACCTCGGTTGGGAGATCTGGTTACTAAGGCAACTGGTTACTGGGATGGATCCAGGAGAAGTAAACTGGAAACCTGATAAGATCTCAAATCCTTAGAAACACCCCCTGGCGCACCCCCACGCAGCTCCCTGGCTGCTGGCCACCTCCACCACCAGCCTCTCCCATCTTGTATCTCTCATTTCCCCTGCCCGTCTAAAGCCTCTATCCTTGATCTCCTCCCGCCTCTGATTTTTAATCTTTTAAGAAGTTTTATTAACATCTTTTGTTTTACGCCACAGTAATTTCCTGGTGTGTGTGTGTGTGTGTCTCCATCTCCCCACAACCTTATCTTACAGCAAAGAGAAACAATTAGGCAAGTGTGACTGTGTCAGGTGACATCATGAGCACCATCAGCCGCGTCTCTTTAGGAAGAAATTGTGCTTGAGCCCCTGCTTTTTGAAACCAAGATGGCTGGGAGCTCGACCTCTTTGGGATTCATCCATCAATAAGTGTTTTGTAAGGAACATTCCTATGTACCTGGCATTGTGTGTTTATTGAGGGCCTACCGTAGGCCGGGCATTGTGGATACAGGATACAGACCTCGGGGAGCTCACGGTGTGATGAGACAACACGTAGACAATTGTATACACACTATATCTGTGTGGTCTCATGAGATAACAGGCAGACGACTACGCAGATGGGATGCATATATAAATGGGAGGCGCCCCCCACTGCAGGGTGGAAGGAGTGAACGTGGGAAAGGCACTAGGCTTACAAACACCGAGATGGAAACAGTCCCTGCTTAGCTTATGTCTTGGTGTTATTTCCCAGGTACCTCCTGTGTGCCAGGCTGGGTACCAGGTGCTGGAGACGTACAGAGGAAAAAATAAGATCCCTGCCCTCAGAGACCTTATACAACAGGACTGGGGCAGATCTGTGTGTGAGGAGGGCAGTGGGGGAATGCAGACATTTTGTGGGTGTGTACATTCCCTTGGTTCTCAGGTTACTGATCCTGCCTGAGACCTGGGGACTGTGTGGCCAGAGGCTCCAAGGGTCATGTGTTGCTAGATGTGGAGATGCAGTTCATTCTCATCTCTTGATGTAAAAATAAGGTGATTGTGCCTTGCCATGGCCGGGCTTTTCTCCTTTTCCTCCCAAGTATGTCATCAGACTGTTCCATTCTACAGAAGCAGCCCTAAGAAACTTTATATTACACCAAAGTCCTTTCTCCACCAGAGGAAGAAATGGGCAGTTTGTCCTTCCTTCTTGGAGGAGAGAAGTGGCCTCCCACATTTCTCTTTGGCTCATCCACATCTGTTCTGAGAAGTCTTTTCCAGAAGGGGGTGGAGAGACTTTTACTCCTTGTTTGGAAGGACTGTGTTTGAATTCATTTGGTGTCTTGGGCTTTGAGGTCCCAGCCTATGAATGTACCACATGGGTTTGATCTGAAAGAAACACAGAGGTGTGAAATTCAGCCAGTGGTGAGACTGGTATGAACTGATTCAGAGGGAAGGAAGAAGGACTGAAGATGCCAGTGAGAAGAACGTTGGGATCAGACTGAATGTTGTCTTATTCTGGCCCCCCAGAAGAAAGGAGGGAATGGACCTTCCTCATTTCCCTGGAGAGAGGGGGGCTCTGGGGACCAAGAGCTACCTTCTCTGACATGGCATATCTGGAAATAAGACATAAATCTTGAAGGTGTCAATAAAACTCTTAAAAAAAAAGAGCCAGAAAAGGCTCTTTAGTTCAAGAGTTTTTCTTCTTTTTCTTCTTTTCTGCACAATGAAGGATGAACAAAAGAAATAATTTTTCCCATCCAAGTTCATGGATGTCTAGGATCTTTGATACAGTGCAACTGTTCATCTTACAGATGAGGAGATAGAACTAGAGAGGAAAAGTTACTTATCTAGGATCATATGGTAGTGTTGGAGGCAGGATTTAAACCCAGGACCTATGATTAAGATCCTGGACACTGTGCTATGCAGGCCCTCACATGTCCTCTGCTGCCCTCCAGTATTGTTATTTATATTAACTGTGGTCATCGTGTAAATTATTCTCTTGATTCTGTTTATTTCTCTCTACGGCAGTTCTAAGAAGTAGAATCAAATTGCTCTGAATTGCTTGTGTGTGTTGTTTTCTATGGCGCACTATGATTTCTTGATGTTCACACACTACGGTTTGGGCAGCCATTTTTCCCATTGATGGGTGTCCCACTTTGTTTCCAGTTAGAAATGATGTTTTAAAAAGTCATCCAGAAAACCTAATGAGATTACAGGTGTTTTTACTTACTGCTTTTGGATGTTCTAGGCTTGTGCCTGGGTGAAGTGCCCTGAGCTGCCCAGATATACCTTTATTTAGTAAAGAAGAGGAGAATGACGATTTGAACGCATCCATGAGTGAACAACTCTGCGCTTTGTGTCCCAGACCCTTCCCTCTGCCCCTTCTGTCCTGGAACATGCTCACCGGCTAGAATGATGTTGCAGGAAGTAATAGGTGCTCTCTTTGATGGCTTCACCTGATTGAATAAATGTGGCCCACTCTGCTTCTTCCAAGTCCAGGCCCTCTGCTCTGCCCTTTCTGTCCTGTTATACACTCAGTGGGCTGCTGCAGTATTACAGGAAGCAATCTGTGCTCTCTGCCCCGTCTGCCTCTCCTTTCCTCTCTTCCTCCTTTCTTCCCTTTTTCTCGCTCATCTTCCAGAAGAGGCATTTGCCTTTTTCTGCTTCATCACAGGGGGCAAAAAGAAGAGCTGTGGGTGGAAGTTACCAAAGATCAAGTTTGGGCTGGATGCCAGGAGAAAGTTCCGAGCAAGGAGCGCCATTCCCAGGTGCAGCAGGCATCTCTAGAGGGGGTGAGCCCCACCTTGTGAAAGGCTTCCAGAAGAGGCTGGTCCCTCCCCCTGACCTTGAGATCCTGGCACTCCTTTTCAGGACATTTCTGTTCTGCCAGTTCTGGGAGGGGCTCCTGTGATTGGCAGCACTGGGCGACTTGTCCATTGGCTGTGGCTGTGATACCCCTGTAGCCCATTTTGAGAATTTAAGAAAAATGAGAGAATCCAAAGCATCCCAGACCTAGAGCTGGAAGGGGCCTTGGAGGCCATCTGTCCCATTCTCATTGTTTTATACAGGATGAAACTGAGGCATGGGGAAGTTTAAGCTCCTGGCCCAGAGTCACATCAGAAGTAAACGCTAGAGCTAGTGTTTGAACCCAAAGAAGTATATGCTGGTAAGGTACCATGCCTGGCACACAGTAGGTGCTTAGTAAATGCTTGTTCCCTCTCCCTATTTACCATTACTGGGAGAGGAACCCCTGAATGTATGCATCCTCTGTTATGGGAGTTGCTTGCCCGCTCTTGCTATGGGGGGAGCAGCCATGCTTTTGGCAGGCTCCCTCTTCTTAGAGAGTGAAGAATGCAAACCCAGAAGACGATTGGAATCCAGAGTTTGTCCTCCATGGTAGCCTAGGCAAGCTGCGTTCTCACAGGGAAAGAGGGGGAAAACCTGAGAGAGTGACTTTCAGGCGGAGCTTTTCTTATTAAAGATTCATGTGCTTTTGATGCGTTCTCGGCTCTTACCAGGAAACCTTTCTGAAAGATAAAAATTTAGTGTCTGCCGTCAGTTTTTATGACCTAGGGAATTTTCATTTAGAAAGGATTAGTTGGGGATCTTGCCTTCCTCACTCGGATGTAGGATGCCATTTGTTTCTTAAAGGCAGGCCAAATGCCAGCCCTCTTTCATCGAGAAGCAAATTGGCTTACGCCCATCTTCACAGTTTTCAGAGCTGGGCCCAGTGCCTCCTGCCAGGCAATCCTAGGGGGGCTTATCTGGCCTGGTCTTGCTGTGTCTGGGAGAGTTTGGTTCCCACTCCTAGGTGTGTGTGTATGTGTGTGTGTCTCTTGGGACACTCTCTCTGTGGGTTAGATAGCCCAAAGACTCTTGGAGGCTTATCCCTCTGAGAGTTCACCAGCTCCAGTGGGTTCAGTTATCATTCCTGTGCAGTGATTCCCATCCCTACATATTTGGTCCTCATCCTTCTCTTGGGCTCCTGTCCCTCTTCCTTGGCTCCCTACAGGACATGTCCCCCTGGATGTCCCCAAAGCATCTCAAACCAATGAGTCCAAAGCACAAATCTGTTACCTTCTCCAACAAAATTTAGCACACAGTTTCTGAGGTTAAGAAATGTACTATCCTCTCTTTTTTATTAGGCAAGAAATTTTAATTTTTTTGGGTTTAGTATAAGAGCCGACCTCATAGAAACAGATTGTTCTAGTGTTAGAAATTACACATTTATTTTCAAGGAAAAATGTTTTGTCATACAATAAGGTCATGATGGTATTTTTGTAAAAGTATGTTCGTATTTGTGCTCTAAATGGAAGCTAATTGGCTTCTTTCCTTCCCTCGCTCACTTCTCCTTGAAATGTTACAGTGCCTTTGTATCTAAAACAGCTGGTTCATCTCACCAGCCATCTAGGGAATCCTTCACCATATGGCTTAGGTTTCAAGGATAAAGCAAATTCCAGCCAACCCATCTCTTGCCTCACAGATCTGTTCTTTGTACCATATGGCTTCCAGATACATAGAGTCACTGGGTGAGGTTGGGACTGGCTAATCTGATTTAAAGATGGTAAGCCTATTACCCTAAAAAGACTGTTTATGTAGAATTCATTTAATGGGTGACTTTTTAGTTCTTTGTCAAGCAAGGATTCCCACTTGGTCTTCAAGACCTTCAGCCTTCTGAAATTGAGGGTTGGCTGCCAGGAGTTACACTAGAAGTAATACTGAGTATTAACCCTAGAAGAGTTCAAGATGGGTCTTAGGACCCACTAACCATTTACCTACTTCTGTTTTTTGGTCCTCAGACCTTTTCCCTACTTCTCTTGGGTACTGATTCATCCTTGCTGACCTTTACAGATTACACGTGTAGTCCTGTGTTCTGGGGTTTTGTATATATGTGTATAGAACCTACAATTTGATGCTTGATTTTTGTGATTATTGTTAATTAACATTTTTGATGATTTTTTAAGGTTACTGTCCTTTCTACAGTTTCATCCCCCAATAAAGGGATCCCTTTGTCCATCTGGTAAATGAAATCTGTGATCCCTTCTCCAAATCACTTTTTAAAATACACAAAATAAAGTATATAGGATAACATAGGAAGCCAGTTAAATTGAAATGTTGTTCTCCAAATAAGTTAAACATTTATTAAGTGACTACTATGTGCCAGGCGCTGGGCTCTGTTAAAAAAGCAAGCTTGCATTAACAATACCTGCCCCAATACAACCCAGCCTTGTAACAACAAGTTAGTGTTAACAGAC
>CM053623.1:17927066-17954621 GCA_028646595.1 Phalanger gymnotis
CCCCTTTTCTTTTCCCTCCTTCTTCCCTATAGGGTAAGATAGATTTCTCTACCCAACTGAATGTGTGTATGTTATTCCTTCTTTGAGCCAAATCTGATGAGCTTAAGGTTCAAACAATGCCTACCCCCTCCCTCCCTTCTTTCCCTCTGCTATAATAGGTCTTTCATGCCTTTTCATGTGATATAATTTACCCCATTCTACCCCACTCTATCTTCATTTCCCAGTACAATCCTTTTTTCACCCCTTAATTTTTTTTTATCATCACATTGAAGTCACCTAATGCCCACACCCTTTAAGTATACTCTTTCTAACTGCCCTAATAGGGATATAGTTCCTGAGAGTTACAAGTATCATCTTCCTGTGTAGGGATGTAAACAGTTTAACCTTATTGAATACCATTTTTTTTTCTTTCCTATTTACCTTTTTATGCTTCTCTTAAGTCTTGTATTTGAAGATCAGATTTTCGGTTTAGCTCTTGTCTTTTCATCAGGAAAGTTTGGAAGTCCTCTATTTCATTGAATGTCTATCTTTCCCCCTGAAAGGTTACGCTCAGTTTCACTGGGTAGTTGATTTTTGGTTGCCATCCAAGCTCTTTTTCCTTCCAGAATATCATATTCAAAGCCCTCCAAACCTTTAATGTAGAAGCTGCTAAGTCCTGTGCGATCCTGATTGTGACTCCTTGATGTTTGGATTGTTTCTTTCTAGCTGCTTGCAGTGTTTTCTCCTTGACTTGATAGTTCTTGAATTTGAATACAATTTTCCTTGGAGTTTTCGTTTTGGGATCTCTTTCAGGTGATTGGTGGATGCTTTCAATGACTCATTTACCATCTGGTTCTCAGATATCAGGGCGGTTTTCCTTGATAATTTCTTGAAAGATGCTGTGAAGACTACAGCTTTCAGGTAATCCAATGATTCTTAAATTCTTTCTCCTGGATCTGTTTTCCAGGTCAGTTTGGTTTTTCAATGAGATGTTTTGCATTCTTCTATTTTTTTCATTATTTTGATTTTGTTTGACTTATTCTTAATGTCTCATAGAGTCCTTAGCTTCCATTTGACCAATTCTAGTTTTTAAGGAATTGTTTTCTTCACTAAGCTTTTGTACCTCCTTTTCCATTTGGTCAATTCTACTTTTAAAGGTGTTGTTTTCTTCAGTGGATTTTATTTTTTTCTATTTTGCCAATTCTATTTTTTAAGGAGTTGCTTTCTTTAGTCAATTTTTGTGCTTCCTTTCCCAAGCTGTTTACTCTTTTTTTTTATAATTCTCTTGCATTACTCTCATTTCTTCCCCTACTTTTTCTTCTAGAACTCTTACTTAATTTTTAAAATCAAGTTGATTTTTCATCAACTTCATTTTCATCAACATCATTTCAAGAACTCAAGTTGAGACCAATTCATCTTCCCCTTTGAAGCTTCACATGTAGGCATTTTGACATTGTTGTCCTCTTCTGAGTTTTTGTTTTGGTCTCCTCTGTTGTGCTAGTAGTTTTTCGTGGTCAGGACTCTTTTTTTGCTTTTTGCTAATTTTTAAAAGTTGAGTCCTGGGGCACAGTGGGCACTGTCCCAAGCTTCTTGTACTGGGGACCAGGGTCTGGTCTCCAGTTTTCTGCTCTGCTGCCTCTGGGGCTGGCAGCTTGCCTGCTGTGCTAGGTGGCCCAGCCTAGTTAACCCTGTTGTGTCCTGGGTTCCAGGGCTGGTGGTCTGCCTGATTCCTTGGGACTGAAGGCTTCACAGCTGGCCTGCTGAGCCAGAGCCACAGGGCCTCAGGTGCTGATCTGTGCTACGGCTAAGAGCTTCCCGCTGGCTTGCCGGACACTCCTGTCCTGGGCTGCGTTCCCCTTTACCCAAGTGAGGCAGACGTTTCCTGAACTTCTTCCAAGTTATCTTGGGCTAGAAAATTGTTTCACTCTGTTTTTCTGTGGATTCAGTAGCTCCCGAATTCTTTTAGAGGCTTGATTTAACCTTGTTCCCAAGGGAAACCGGGGAGAGTTCAGGCAACTTCCTGCCTTCTCTCCACTATCTTGGTTCTGCTCCTCTGTCTCCTTCGTTCCAAGGAGAGAGGACAGAGGCCGGCCCCATTTTAATCTTTGTTATACCATGAGGGGGAAGCAAGAATTGTCAATGTAGTGACTTCTCTCACGCTAGTCTTCCCTTCCCTGCTTCTGAGATGTGCATGCTCTTTCTATATATGCAGATTACAGCCCCTCTGTGATGTAGGAGATGGTCTTTGAGAGAAGCTGTGGCCGAAACATATATCACCCTGGAGCCAGTTTGGAGGTGACTTCTGCTGACTCAGATGGCAGCTACTCACATTTACACACATACCTCACTTAAACTCACACCTCCTTTTGTAACTCACACATCTGCACACACTCATACACATTCACACACATACTCACACACTCACATGCACACACATCACACATTCATATACCTACACTCACATGTGTACACTGAGCCTCCAGCTTTATGTACAATCTGAGTGGTCGTGCAAAAACCCAGGAGTTGCCTCTTTGCTACTGGGAATCTTCAGCAGGTCATGGAATTAGAGCTGGATGGAATCTTCAAGGTCATCCAGGCTGACCAGCTCATTTTACAGATGAAGAAACTGAGGCTCAGATTTGTAGAACAACCCAGTAAGTAGGACTTTAGTAGTAGATGAAACACTACCGGCCTCTTGAAAATCCACTCTGTCTGGGAACTAAACCTGAAATCCACGAGTGGCCTCTTTTCTTGCTTCCGTGGGCCATAGAATAGTGTGAGACCCTGTGGGGAGGGCCTGGATTATTTACACTGATAACTCCTTGAATTCTGTTTTATTTATTCATGCTTGGATTGCACTGTGAGTTTATCCTCCCAAACTCTCTGCTAAATATACATGAAAAAGAAATGAAATTTATCCCCAGAGAGCTCTGTATTCATGTTGTAGTGAAGGAATGAATTAGAGCGTGTGTTTATTTTGCAGTTGGGAGACATGAGAAAAGTATATGGAAGAGCCGCTCATGTAGGCATACACACTCTAAAAGTCTTAGCAGAAAGATTGGGATTTGACAGGATGCAGAAAACTCAGGAAGGTGATAATTGGATTTTAGACATTTGTTCAGGAGAAGATTGGGTTCCCCTGTAAAGGCCTGCACTAGCCTAATGGGGCTGCCTCAGTCCGGGGTCGAGGATGAAAGTCTAACCCAATGTGCTATGAAATACACGGTTTTTTAAAACGTTTTTAGGGTTTGAGGTAGGTTTTGAACTCAGATCTTCCTGACTCCAGCTGACTTAGAAGGAAGTGATTAATGTCCCTGTAATGTAATGTAATGTAATGTCCCTACTTAGGATGAAAGGTGTCACCCCAAGTTAACATTCACATAACTGTCCCCACGCCTCATTTGCCTAAGTAAAAACCGTGGGGTTGTTTGAGAGCTGGAAGGGAGCTCCAAGGCCATCTTGTCCAACCCTGTCGCCGAGCTGGGGTTTGACTCCTAATCCAGTGGTCTTTCCCCTGGACTGTGAAAAAACACTTAAAAAGGATTTCCATGTTTTCTTTCTCCTCTCAGCATGGCAGACTTGTTTGGGCAAGGACAGTGTCTTCTCTCAGGCCTCAGCATCCAGCGGGGAGGCTGTGAGGACCTGCCCAGTCAGCCCTCCCTCATTGATAAGTTGGTATAATGGCAAAAGCTCTGGATTTGGGATGAGAGGCTCGTCTCTGCCCCTTACCGCATGACATCAGTCACTTGTTAGTTTGCTCCTCTGTGAAGCGAGGGGTGTCCTACCAGGCCATTGCCTGGGCTTTCCTAAAGGATGCAGCCCTGATTTGTAATATTTGCTGATTTTCAAGCTGTAAATGCTCACAATGAAAATTTGACATTCAGTTCTCATGAGTCGGGTCAAGCTGGCTTCTGTACACTGCTGGTGTCACCCCAACTCTAACCAGATGTCTTACTCATGTTTGTTTTTGGTTACAAAGGTGACCACGTGTCAGTGAGGATGCATAAATAAAGCAGATCCTTCAGCATCACCTCAACAGTCATGCCACTGTCCTCATCTGACCACAGTGGCTGGGCTGCACCAAGGTCCACGACTGTGTGAAAGAAAGATGCCACCTGTTTTTACAGTCACCCACGTTTGAGTGCTACAGCTTCACCCCAAATACTTTCTGGGCTGTTCTCTGAAATATTCCTGACAATAAAACGTACCCAGCAGGAGTGCCACACACAGTGATCACTGGCAGCTAATCCCCTACGATGATTTCCACTTCAGATGAAGGAGCGAGGTGCCCAACGGACTCATTCCTATTGTCAGAGCATCATTGGCAAACCCTCCAACATTCTTGTTCTCCATGTACTCTGTGGGGGGCTTGTCTCCTTCCCCGCTTGTTCCCAACAGAGGCTGAGTGAGAAGAGAGCCATTTGGGGAGACAATTTGAGGACATTTAAGTGAATCTCATTGCATTTACAGGTTGATTGGGGATGGAGGTGGTTAAAGGCTTGAATCCTGTAAAAATGAGTTACTATCTAGGAATCTACTGGAATTTCCCTATTGTAGGAGGCCACTGAGAGAGCAAGTGACCCCCATGCCAAACCACAGAAACCTCAATAATAACTAATAACAGTAGCATACAGGTTTAGTGTTTTTAAAAGTTGGTTTGGCCTTATTAACATTTTCTCCATGTGAGTTAGGTAGTGACAAGGCTTACTTGCTGGGTGTGTGTTCTTGGCCAGGCCGTCCTTAGTTTCATTTTCTGTATCTATTAAAAAAATAAAGCTTATTAATAACAGCAGTACTTCCCTCAGAGGAGTTTTCTGAGACTCAGATACATTGCATACCTGTGTAAATACCATTTGTCATTGGGGTAGAGCTCTCTGGATCTCAGGGTATGAGAATGTATGAATTTTTCTTGTGTGACTCTTCTGCATTGTTTCTTAGAGTGATGGGCTTGGTTTTCACTTCCACCACCAGTAAATGAGTATCCTTGGAACAACTCTGGTCTTTGGGGTTCTGCAGCAAATTTAGAAAAGCTGCTGAAGTTTCCTTGGTTCAGGTGCCGATTCAAGGCCTTCGGTTGCACGGAGGACTGACCATTGTATGCCCTTTGTTGTCCAGGAACCCCCGTGAGAGCCTCCCTCTCTTCATCTGTAGAAAGCCTCTTTTTCCTTCTCCCCCAAAGACCGTCACAAGGTCTGAGCACTGTGCACATTTGGGCTGTTGTGGATGGAGGAGGATAGATCCGTCATTGCTGTTACAGAAACAAATCAGACCAAGGGTTCTTTCTAAATGAATTTATTCGTCCTCTGTGCCCTGCCCCTCGGGTTAGCCGGCACATTAGTATTCAAGACTGGCTCGTGGTATTTAAAAAGTGCAGTCATCTCTAGCCGTCGTGAGTATCTCCTGTGTGATCATTCTAGATTCTCGTTCTCGGAGGGAGCCGCCTCATCGGCAGAGGTTAAGTGAGAAGAGGCGACCCCCAACGTGGCGTGGATGGGGGCCTCGCTCTCAAACCGAGACACACTTCGCACGTGCTTAAAAGCTTTTCAGCGATTGATTCCTAAAGCATGGGATGTTTTATTTCCTCTCCTCTTTTTGTTTTCACCCCATGTGACAAAAGTGTGAGCAATCAGATCACAGAATTGGAAGGAAGATCAAATCTGTGCCTCTGCCACCTCCCATTCAAGTCAGGACCATCTCCACGACCTTGGCCACAAGGTCACTTAACTCTTCTGGTTCTCAGTTTCCTTATCATTAAAGTGAAGGGTTCCTTCATCCCTAGTTGTGTGGTCCTGTGATGCCTGTCCTGTCTACGCCATCTCTGACCACTGGTCTTCAGGCTCCGTTTGCAGACCTCCAGTGACAGGAAGCTCACTCCTTCCTCCAGCTGTATTTTCTGTGTTTAGATAGCGGTCACTATTAAGAAGATTCCCCTCAACTTGAGCTGGACTCTGCATCCCTGTAATTTCTACCCATTTGCCTTTATTCTGCCTCCCTAGGGTCAAGCCAGACAAGGCTCATCTTTCTTCCTTCTTGGTCAGAAAGGCAATTCTCCACGTTGCTTCCGTCATCTCATAAAAGATGAAATCACCAGCAGAACAAACAAACAAAAAATAACTTGAAAGTCCTTTGTGCAAACATTTTGAGTTTCAAGATACAATGGATTAGAATTGTCAGTGTCAACATGGGTAGGGCAGTGGTTAGGATTTAAGGCAGTCGTTTATCGTCATCTTCTTCATCATCGTCATCATTAGGCAAACCACTCCAATATCTTTTCCAAGAAAAGACCAAATGGGGTCTTCAATAATTGGACATTACTGAGACGACTCAACAAGACATCATTATTGTTATTAACCCTTAAGCTTTTATTAAGCACCTGCTGTGTATGTGTGTCAGGCACTGTTCTGAGTGCTACAAAGTTCCTTCCCTCCAGGAGTTTACGTTCTCCTGAACACAGAGGGCAGATGTCATCAATGTAGTCAAAAAGCAAAAACACAGCAATGGCCTTTTTCCACTTTCCTGATCAATGTTATACAAAGAAGGATGCAGTGTCTTTCCAAACAGCCGCAATTTAAACAAGAAAACAAATTCAGGAACATGTAAATATTTTACCAGGTGAGCGTCTGGGTGAATTGTCTTGGGTAAAGAGGCAGAGACGAAAGAACCACAGTGGAGTTAATTTAAGGAAAAGAGAGGCCCCTATGGCCTGTTTTGCTTTGGTTTTCCATCATTGCTGTCAAAAGTGAGGAGTTTTTAGAAATGTATTTGTGCTTGAATGAGGGAGTCAATATTTTTTGAACTCTCCAGATACTTGACCTGGAAACAGAAGCTTCCAGCCCGAATGGCTGGGGCACATCTTTAGATATTCCCTGATGTGTGTGTGTGTGTGTGTGTGTGCACGTGCGCGCGCACGATGGCTGAGTTGGGTTTCTAGCATTTCAGTCTGAGAATGGTGAGGTTGCAGACATCTCTAGGGGAAGAAAAGGAGACTTGGGGAGGGGGTCTAGACACCTCTCTTGGAGTATCTCGAGGGCTGTCGTGGTAGAAAGAAGGGAGTGGGAGGCGGATGTCAGGAAAAGCTTTCCTAGTAATTGAGCTGCCTCTAGATGGAGTGGGCTGCTTTGGGGGTGGGGTGGGATGTTCCTCCCTTCCCCTTCCCCCTGCCTCAGCCCTTTGGAGGCCAGAATCATGCCCTCGTTGGACACTGGGTGGGAAAAGTTTTGTGGAGGTAATGAAGCCCCTTGGGATGGGCCATGGGTTTGCTAAGTGGAGTCAGAGGATAGAGAGGGAGGAGGCTGAATCTTAGCTCTCTCTTCTCTGCCTCTTTCCTGACTGTCCTTGGTGCCAAGGATCTTCTTCTCCTCCTCCATCTCTGTCCCTTGGCTTCCTGGCTTCCTTCAGTCCCACCTTCTCTGGTGATTCCCGTTAATCCTAGTGCCTTCTCTCTGTGATTAGCTCCACGCCATCTTGTCTGTCTATCTGTCTATTGTTTGTGCATAGTTAGTTGCCTCTTGTCTCCCCCATTAGACTGTGAGCTCCTTCTCAGTAGGTGTTTAATAATGGCTTGCTGGGCCTGCTTGTCTGTAACCCTGATCAAGTCACTTCACAATTACTTTTTAAAGTGTCAAGTGAGAGTTTGGACTTAGATGTTGCCTGAAGGCCTCTGGGGGCACCTGTGATCATCGATCTAGAGCTGGGAGCTGCATGTGTACCGACTCCCTCATTTTACATCTGTGCTTCTGTCTTTGCTGTTGACTGTTCATGTGACTCTGGACTTCATTTTCCTGGTCATCAGTGTGTGTGCGTGTGTGTGTGTGAGAGAGAGAGAGAGAGAGAGAGACTAGAAGGATCTGTGGGATCTCTTCCAGCTCTGGCAGCCAGGATTTTAATCTTCAGCCCCATCCAGCTTAGTTATTCCCACTCCTTTACTACTGAATGGTGCTGGAGCAGGCCATAGTGAGGACGAAATGCCCCTTCCCTTCCTGGTCGAGGCCAGGCCTCTTGGCTTGTGTTCTCCACGCTGTCTCCTCCCGCCTCCTTGGGGACTTGCTCCTTCAACATTCCCTCATCTTCCATTCCCTCCTCCTGCTCCGGCTCCTTCTCTACTTTGTCCTCTCCTTAAAAAACTGTCGATCGGAGCTTGCCTTTACCCTAAACTGTGGTCATCCATCCTCCTGCCCCTGCCCCTTCACACAAACTCACCCAGTACATTCTCACCTCTATCTCTTAGAAGCCTTTTACCTCCTTCTGGGCTTAGCTTCAGGGGCTGTCCCTTATGCAGAGTTTCCCCCCTCCCCACATTATTCATGTTTCTTCTTCTTCTTCTTCTCCCCCTCTCCCTTCCCTTTTCTTCCTCTCCAGGTTACAACATCTTACCTATTTACCTCTCTATCCCCTGGAGTCTGTCACTTCCTTGAGGGCAGGGACTTATACAATTTTGTCTTTGCGCCTTCCCCATCTAGCACTTGGCCCTGGGTGGGTACGGAATCATCTTTGGTTGAATTGAGTTGATTTTAATAGACTGCCAAAGCTGCTGCTTCACCTCTCTGTCCATGGCCTTTAAGCATATGGCTATGAAGCAGATGTCTCAGATGGCCTGACTTGGGCTGGTACGGTTTTCCCCGCTTTTCCTATATAACTTGGATCCTTTCTTCTCTCTTGGCCCTGGGTGTCCCAGACCCCCCTCCCTGATCACCCAGCAGGGGTGTGCATCACCACTGAGGAGTCCTCCCTGCTGCCCCCTCCAGGGCCATCCCAGAGCAAAGTTCCGCTATGACAGGGTCCTGGGCATCCTCCCCTCTTGCTCCCCACCCCCCTAATTAGCCCAGGACCCTTCCTGACTGCTTGACTGCTTGTGGGTATTGGATTGGGAGAGCCCACCAATTCTGTTCCTTCTAGTGAGATGGAGGACCACCCGGCCACTCCATCTGCCCTACTGACCAGACCGACTGATGTCCCCTCAGGGTCCGGGCCTTGCCGCCCACCCTCTGCTGCACTGCCTTGCCGTCTATCCTGCAGCTGACCCGTCTTTGTGTGTCCTCTTCCACAATTAGAACTTGACTGCCTTGAGAAAAAGGACTAGTCTCACTTTTAAAATTGACATCGCTAGTGCTTAGCCTGCTGTTTGGTGCATAGTCAGCTCTTAAAGGCCTCATCCATCCCTCCATTCATTCTCTCATTCCATGTCCCCCTAGCCCTTTGTATACTTCTCTGATTTTGCTGATCCCTGTGGGACAGTCTTGAGGACGCATGGTCTCTGAAGTGATTGGAGCTTGGCTTTACTTCAGGTCCTGGCTCTTTGGCTTTATAGAGCTTAGTGTGGAGTTCAGGAAGTTTAACTGCAAAGGGTTTCACTCTGTCTCTGGGGATTCATGCCCCGTTGGGTGGCTGTTTGCCAGAGAGAGACTGTGGAGGGTGCCCTGTTCCACCAGGGTTGCTGCGGTCTGGCTTTCCCTTTGTTTTGCTCTCTGGGGGGGGGGCTCACTTTGGGGTCACAGAAGAGGGGTTAGCCTTTTAATGCCTGGCCTTAGAGGGCAAAAGTCACAAAGAGACAGATTTAGGCTTGGTTTGGGGAGAAGCATCTTAACAATTAGAGCTGCCCAAAGGCGGGATGTGGGCTTCCTATCACTGAAAATCCTCGAGGGATGGGAGAATGACTGACCACTTGTATCAAGTCTGCTGGGGCATGGACAGATTGAGCGCAGTGCCTGGTATATACAATAGGTGCTTAATAAGTGCTTGACTTCTGAGAAATTGTGAGGCGGAATATGTCCTGGAACTTGGGTTCCTCAGTGCCCAGACAGGATGTTGCTGTGACTCGAAGTTGCCTTGGCTATCAGTCTTCAGGAATCATGGGCAAAGTCATCATGGTAATTGGGTTCTGACAAGGGCCTTCCTTGGGATGGGTGACCGGGGTGTGGGTGGGCTCTTTGGGAATTAAACCTCACCAGGCCCTGAAGATTAATTTTCCTTTCGAGAGCTGTATTTCTCCCTAATGGGGAAAAATATTATGTTTCATATTGCTCACCATGAGGGCTTCTTCCTTTTCTAGTGCCTTTTGTACCGAGACAGGTTTTCTTGGGAGGATTTTATAAGAATTTAATGTCCAAGCTGCTTTGTCCGTCCTTTTTAACACTTCAGTTATATAATTGAACTTTTGACAGTAGCATGACCCACAGTGATGCTTCATCTATGTGTGTGCGTGTGTGTGTGTGCGTGTGTGTGTGTATCTGCCATGTAACTGCTGTAAGTAACAGGCATGCCTCATCTGCGGGCATTGATGGAGCTTCCAGTGTGTGAATTCCCTGCCCCCTGCCTTAGTGGGCCAGGTTGGGCGGTAAGGTTGGCACGCTCTGTATTTTTGACATTCCACATGTGATCTGATGATCCTCAGTGAGATGAGCTTTGTGTCACCTATCACCACTGCGCTGGATGAAATTGGATTGCTCCATACTTCTATATGAAGGATCTGTTGATTCATTAATGTGGAGAGCTCCTTTACTCTTGCAGATTGCTACCCACCTGTGCCGTAGTAGGTAAGTCAGAGGGAATCACTAGCAACCAGAGAGGTTAATTGATTCGTGTAGAGTCACACAGCAGGTCAGGATTTGAACTTGTGAATTTCTGACTCCAAATCCAGGGTTCTTTCTGTTGAAACATGTTGCCTTCTGAATGGGTCTCATATCTTTATCTGAGGGGCCAGGGTGTTCTGAAAGATGAATGGACGCTTGGGACGGTAGATGACTTGAGGGAGATGGTAGGGGGAGCTGGAGGCAGGAAGGGCTGAATTCAAATCCTGCCTCAGATGCTAGCTGTGTGTCCTCTCTCAGTCTGTTTCCTCCTGTATAAAACTGAGGATGATAATAGGACCTGCCTGGCCGGGCTAGTGTAAAGCTCTTTGCAACCTTAAAACCCTCTGTAAATGCCAGCTCTCACTGTTGTGACTATTTTCTTATACTCTAACTGGTTACTGGGACTGATGTCCTATTGCCTGCTCTCAGAGCATGCAGGAATCTGGCAGGCGCCCACCTCGGTCCTTCCCAGTTTTGGCTTCTTGGTGCCTGGCTGGAGCAGAGGGAGAGGATTGGTGCCCACCCACGCCACCACCACCACGCTTTCTGGGCTGGCTCTGACCTTGTCCTGGTTTTCTCACCTATTCACAGATGATGAGCCAAGTTGAAGGGCAGCAGAAAACCCTCGTACGCGCCATCGAGGCCTTGCCGGGCTCAGGCCCTCTCACGGCCTTGGACCAGGACCTGCTACTGCTCAAAGCTACCTCGGCTGCCACCCTCAGCTGCCTCGGAGAGTGCCTGAGCCTGTTACAACAAAGCATACACCAGGTGGGCCAATATAGCCACAGGACGGGGCCTTCAGGTAAGATGGCAGACCCCCTCCTCCTCCCATAACTGAGGGCCTGTGCCTCAGCTCAGTGCTGCCCACCCTCCCCCTTCATGTTCCCTGCTAGGTTGTGAGCTTCTGGAGGGCAGGGCAGGGACTGTGTCTCACATAGAGGGAGCCCTTGGGTCAGGGCTTGGTGACCTGACTTGGGTGATGTCTGAAAATGTGCCGTGTGTGTGTGTGTGTGTGTGTGTGTGTGTGTGCGCGCGCGTGCGTGTGCGCATGTGTATGACAGAGAGAGAGAAGGAAGGAAGGGGTCAGGTTTCAGTGGATCACCTCCCTCTGAATCGATGGCCCCTGTGATCTTGGGGAATTACAGAGCTTTGGAGACATCACTAGGAGGGAGCAGATGGTGCTTTGGCCCAGGGTGCCAGAACTTAGAGGGTGCCCATATTGGATGCAGGTTTCCCTTCCTCAGCTTAGAAATCCCCAAGCTCAGCTCCAGTTACCTATTTAAAGATGAGTGCCACCGTTAGTCACTCATTTTCCCTCTCAGCTTGTGTCAATTGCTTCTTGTATTGATTATGTATCATGATTGACAAAGCTGACCCTGGGGGGCATTTTCAAGATGAGCCCCAGGATCGGTCTCCGCTCTGGTCCTGACGTGGGGCACAGTGGGACCTTCTAGAGTTTTATCACTCCTTTGGGTCATAGGATCTGAGATGTAGAATGGGAGGGGCCTTGGGCGACCTGGAGGGGGCCTACTCTCCCATTTGACAGATGAGGAGATTGAGGCCCAAGGACATGAAGTGTTTTCCCAAGGTCACACAGGTGGTGGGTGTCAGAGGCAGGATTTGAACCCGTCTTCCCTCCTCCAAGTTCAGTGCACTATGACCTATTCAATACTGTTTTAATAATACTGTTTTGTTTATTTTGTTAAATATTTCCCACTTACACAGAAATTTTTTTAATTCCTATTTTAAATTTTGAGTTCTATATTTTCTCCTTTCCCCTGGCTCCTCCTCCATCCCTTGAGAAGGCAAGCAATGTACTGATTATACACGTGAAGTCATACAGGACACACTTCCGTCTTAGCCATGTTGGTGCGATCTTGTTTTTCTGCTCATTAGCTGTGCGACCTTGAGGACGATCACATCCCTCCCTGGGCTTTGGGCTCCTCACCCGTACCAAAGCTGGACTCCTCACGGCTACGTTCGTCATGAGCCTCCTTAATGCCTGAGCTCCGGGCAAGGCCCCTCTGGCCCAGCCCAGGCGTCCCACAACCAGACTCTAAATAAACTGTAGCCGGGCCCCGCTCTCCTTTGGGGTTCCGCATTCCTCATTTCCCTGCTTTCCCTCCGTACCCTCCTCTTCTCTCATTTTTCTTTTCTCTTTCTTTCTCTTTTGGTTTAAATTGCACCTGGTTCTCTTTCCCACTCCCCTTGGTAGGTTTGCAGGAAAACATGGCGCTGCCCAGTGGTCTCTGAGCTTGCTTGGTCTCAAGGATGTGCCAATTCCTGGGCCATATTTTCTCCATCTTTTATGAGATGGAAGAGACAGCTTCAATGAGAGTGGTACCCTGCCAAGAGGAGTCCAGAACCCAAGTGCGAATCCTGATTCTGACATTTACTCCTTGAGGGACCTTGGCAAGTCAGTGAGTAAACATTTATTAAGCACCTACTGTGTGCCAGGCATTGGATTAAACACTGGAAATACAAAAAGGCAAAGGACAGTCCTCACCCTCAAGGAGCTCACACTTCTCGGGTCTCAGTTTCCTTGTCTGTAAAATGAGCTCACACTTCTCGGGTCTCAGTTTCCTTGTCTGTAAAATGAGAGGGGTGGGATAAGAGTCAGACTGGATGACTTGGACCTCCCTTTCACTTCTAGATCTGGGTTTTGAATCCTGCCTCTGGTCATTTGGACATAGGCAAGTAATTTATAAACCTTTCAGGTCCTTGGTTTCCTCTCCTGTAAAATGGGGTTAAATGTACCCCTTCCCCCTCCCTCCATGTCTCCCTCTTAGCTTTTCCCCTCCTTCCTCTCTCTCCAGCCATTATTGTGATAGGAAAAGTCCCCCCCGCCCCGCCATTTTTGTATGGCTGGTAAACCCCAAAACCAAGATGGGTGTGTAAAGCAGTGGCAGGAGAACCAGAGAATGTTCCAGAACAATCTAGAAAGGGCTTAATCTCCAATTTAAGAACTTTGTCATTTAAGATTTGTTATTATTGATTTACCAACAACAGTATGGCCACTGTTCATATAAACCATAATCTGTGAAAATTGTACATATTAAGTTAAAAAAAAACACCCCCAAACCCTCTTTCCTTGCATGGCCTTTTTCTCCTTATGTGTACTTGTTGTTGCTAGTGGGGTTTTCCCCCCTAGACCGCCTGGCTTTGTTCCCGAGGTTCTGCCGTCTTCACTGGGGACCAGGGCATCGTCTTTTCATGGTGTCCTGGGGGCCCTAGTTTATCTGCCACGAGAGAGCTGGAGAGGGAGGCAGGACGGGCAGAAGCAGGAGAGCTGCCTTTGGTGTCCTTGGAGTGTGCTCCCTCTTCCTCGCCCCTGCCTCCAGGCTTTCTCGCCTTCCTTCATCCTCTGCCTTCAGCTTTCCCCCTCCCTCCTGGATCCTGGCGCTGCCCTCTGCTGCCCCCCCCCCCCCCACTTCATCTCTTCTTCATCTGTTTTGAGAAGGTGAGCTCTGAAAGGAGCTTTCTTTGCATCCCCAGCGCCTGGCACATAGTGGGCACCATGTAAATGTTTATTCTCTTTCTCTAGCTGACTCGAGTGACTCCTTTGAGTTCTCCAATTCACTGGCATACCAGATCTTTCCCACATGTGTTAGACGGTTGGGCCTTTTCTAGTTTTTTGATATCATGAATGAAGTAACTAAACATTTTGGTATGGACAGGTGCCATCTGTAGGATCTGGTCGTGGTGGTGGCATCAGCAGCCCATGGGGCACCAACAATTGTACGGCTCTAGATGGAAGGACCTAGGCTTGATTTCCAGGCCCCCACCAGCCTTGAGTTTTGTTGCTTTTAACCATTTTTGTTGATTTAATGGGTGTAAGGGCCGGACGTGAGAACCGTTTTCCTTTCATCTAATTGTGTGCCATGAAGTTGGAACTATGCTGGCAGAGCCAGGGGGGAATCTTCCAGCTCAGGGGATGACAGCCAGAAATGTGTCCATCACACCTTCTCTCCCTCCCGCTCAAGAAGGCCTTTGCTTGGGCAGCTCGCTCCTTCCTTAGCCCGTCCGTGGCCTCTCCCTTTTGGTACTCTCATGGCTCTCCTGGGATCTTGCTGGGCTCCTTGGTCCCATCTCTTGACCAGCCTTCTTCAGTTTTCTCATTAAGCATTTATTAAGCTCCTACTGTGTGCTGAGTGCTGTACTAAGGGCTAGGTACAGGTGTGTATTTCCTGGTGCCCTCCTAGCCGGTGTTGACCTAATCTCCCTCTTCTCCAAGCTCTTTTGTATTGGAAGGAATCTGATAGACTAGAAAGAGCAGTGGCTTTGGAGCCAGAGGATCTAGGTTCAAATCCTCCCTTCTGATGCTTACTGACTTTGTGAACTGGAGCAGGTTAGCCTCCTGGGACCTTAGTTTCTTAGTTGTAAAATGAGGTATTTAGATGAGGTCTCTACCAGCCCTAGGTCCTGTGGTCCCCTATAATCCTCGGACCTTTGAGCAAGGTAACGTGGCACAGCAGGTAGAATATTTGACCTAGGTGGGATTCTGCCTCACACATTTGTTTGAGCAAGTTGTTCACTCGTCCAAGGTTCAGTTTCCTCATCTGTAAAATGGGCATAAGAGTACTTGATCAGGCCACAAGGAAAGTGTTTGCTGACTGTAACAATGTTGCTAGCAGCTGCTGTGGAAGCATAAGACCAACAACACCAGCACACAGGAGGGCTGCCGGCACAGGTGCTTTGATCTGCTTTTCTGAAGGAAAACAACTTTAAGGGGTTTACAGTCTCACTTTAATTAAACATACATATATCATTCATTTACTTCAGTGTAAAAAGTCAGCACCTTGAACTTCAGAGAAAACACAAGCGGAAATTATATAAACGGAGCAAATAACACATGGTGGCCGACAGGGCTTCTGTCTGTCCATAGCAGCACATACACAGTTCCCAGAAAGCAAAGCCCCAACATCTGGGTTTTCAAAGCCCAGGGGCTCCTTAATGGCTACCCAGAGTCTCATCTGGCCAAATCACACGAACACTCTTCCAGTGACTGAGCCCCAAAGCAAAATGCTAACCTCAGAGTATATATATATACTTCTTCAGGGTCAGCCCACAGAGAGTGTCACAACCACGTGACTCAAACTCATGTGACTTAGGCTTTCTTGTGACTTAAGCAGGTCATCAAAGACTCTTGATTCAGTCAAAGGCCCTTGGTTGCCTTAGTGCTGAGAAGCATTCCGAAAGGAAAAACAGCAAAAAGTCTCACTGTGCTTGCCATTACACTAACCATGCATGACACATGGATGGAAATGTGAGTCATTCTTCCTTCCCAAGCTCTTCAGAATTGTCCAAGATGCTCCACCCCACCGCCCCAAACATGAGCTGTTCTTTAATTTATCTGTAAGAAGATGATGGGAAAGTCTTGGTGATTTTTCCTGGGAGACACTTATATGGTGGGTTCCTTTTGGGTGGAGGATGGGGAGGGAGGTTGAGGGCAACACATGCCCCAGGAACGTGTATATCCACATTGGGTGACCCAGACGTGGCCAGTGTCCTTTGTAGGATCCTGGCCACTTCTCTCTAGCTCCAGTCTCAAAGTTAAGTCTCAAAGCACCTGTTGACACAATCCCACATTTATTAAGTGCCTACTGTATGCTGGACCCTGAAGATACAAAAACAGAAGGTGGAGCCATCCCAGCCTTCTCCCTGCCCCAGCTAACATTTTATTCCACCCCTGGACAAAAATGCTGCTATTACTGCCTGCCTGCTTGCCCCCAGGCAGCATACACCAAGGCTTAGTAAAGAGCTGGAGAGCCTGTGAAAAGAGTGGCAGCCTTGAAAAGGGTTTAAATAAAAACTGGGATACCTGGGTTCCAGTCCTGCCTTTGGCCCTTGTTAGCTGTGTGAACAAGGGCAAGCCGTGTAACTTTCTCCAATCTGCCGTTTTCTTTTTCATAACAGGGGAAATAACCCCTGCAGTGCCCACTCCCCAAATACCACCTCCTCCGTCCGCAGTAGACAGCAGCCGGCTGCAGAGAGCTAAGTCACAAGAGAGCAGTAGACCCAGCAGCAGCCGCTGTGTAGACCAGCTTCACGGTGGGATGAGTTGTGTTGAAAGCATCTAACTGTTACTGTCTTGTCTGTCTGTGCTTCCAGTTTATCACAGAATCCCAGAATCCCAGCATTTCAGAGTTGGAAGGGATCTCAGTGGCCAGCCTGACCAGGAATCCTCCCTTCAGCAGGCCCGACCGGCCCCCCAGACTGTGCCTGAAGACCTCCTGTGAGGAGGGGCTCCCTGAGACAGCCCAAAGCGTTCATTCCACTTGGGGACGGCTGGGATTCTTAGGAAGGTTTTTTCCTGAACTTGTTTGTGCTTGGATTCGCTTCTTTGCAGCTTCCTTAATTGCTCCTGTCTGCCCTCCAGGGTGGGAGTGGGAAGGGGCCCCTCTGCTGTGGGATGGCCCTTCAGATACCGGGAGGGCAGGCTCCCCCACCCCCCACCCCATCCACCCACCCAATTTAGGCAGTTGAAAACAGAAGGTGGTTTTTTAAGTCAGTCAACAAGTATTTTTGCATTTACTATGACTGTTTTCTATGACCTATAAGATTGATGAGTCCTGAGGGCATGCAGGAAAGCAGAAGCCTTACTCCACTTGTCTCAGGTCTCAGGAGTTAGGGAGACATCATCCATTCCCTTTTTGCTGCCTTAGGAGCCCAGGGCGTCACTGTTGGGAGACACTGTTACCATCTCCCCTCCTTGCCGGGGCATGGAAAGTGAACAGTCTTCTTCCTTAGCCCAGCACAAGCCACCCTGGGTTCTACACCCCCCTACTCTGCACCCTTCCTACAACCAGGGCTGAGGTGGACAGAACAAGGAAGTAGCACGTGATTTTGAACCCTAACCTTTAACAAAATTAAAGAAAAATTCCTGTTTTTACTTTAAAACAAATTCTGTTTTTCCTTTTTTTTCTTAATCCTGTTTTTCCCTTTCAGGAGGCCAAACATACCTAGTGTTTACAGTGACGCTCAAAATGTTTTTAAACAAGTTCCTTCCAGGAGTGCCAGCTTAAGCCCCCTTGCCTTTGAAGGGTCAGTGATGTTGGGGGTTGGCTATTGTGGGCCCCCCACTCCCCAGGCTTTACTCAGCTGCCTTCATCCTGGGGAACCTGGAATTCTCAGCCTGTCTTTGTTGACAAGGAAGCCTCAGTACAGCCCTGCTTTCCCTTTGGCATAGAAGGACCAAGAACCTTCTCTGAATCCAGGCTCAAAGACAAATGGCCCTTGTGTCTTTTTTAATCTTTCAGTGTGTCCCGGCCCCCTCCTCCTTCACGTCAACATTTGACCTGCTGGACGTTTCTAATAATAGCAGTGAATATCTCCCCACACACACAAAATGGAGGTGGGGGTGGGTAGGAGACCCTTTTATGTACCCACAGTTTTTAAACTTTGACCTGTGGTCCTTTGTCTTGAGACCACTGGGTCCAGTGGCCCTTTGTCCAGTCCTCCCAGATCTCTCTCCTCCATTGGCTCTTACCTGCTGTGCTTCTCCTCAGCCTGCTTGGCACTCTTTCTCTCTGTTCTCATGACCCATGTTCTGGTTCTTCTCCTTCCTGGTCATTCCTCTTTTCTTTCCCTTCCCACATTGGGTGTCTCCCGAGGTTCCATGCTTGGCTGCCATTTTCCTCCTCCTTCTCTGCCTTCACTGATCACAACCCTGCAAAGGTTCCGGAGCTCCACCCGCTTGCAGGATGGCATGCTTGGTGCCAACGTGCCCAGCGGACCCAATGATGGGAGTGTCTTTCTCCCCTGACCCATGTCTTTTCCTGACTTCCCGGTTTCTATTCCTGGTACTGTCCTCTCATCCTTCCAGTTACCCCCCTCATTCTCGGGGTCATTTCTGGTGGATCCTTCTCCCTCACCCTTTAGGGCCAGCCTCCACCCATTCAGGCCCTTAGGATGTCAGAGCTGCACCACTGGGACTGGTCTTCTGATCTTCTGATCCACTGGTACTCAGATACTCTTCCTGATGGTGGTTCTGATCATGAGACGTGACATGATTTAAAGTCCTCGTTCTCTGTCCTGGCATTCAAGGCCAACCTTGTCTTGCTGTCTCTATCTCGCTCTTCCCCCTAACAAATTCTCTTGTGACAATCAGATTAGAAGCACTTGCTGCCCTCCGTCCTCATTCCACCCTCTCTCATTTCTGCGCTTTGCTCATGCTGACTCTTCCCCACCCAACATCTGCCTTCATCTCTGCCTGTTGAAACCTTCCCTTCCTCCTGCTGAAGGCCGCCCTTCCTGCTGGCCTTTCCAGTGGTCATGTAGGGAGAAAGGCGCATAGGCTTTTTACAAGGATGCCAAAGGACTCGGCCACTGGAATCATCTTTAGAGCCAGCCCTCTGTCTGTCTGAGGAAACCATCAAGCATTTGGAGCTCTGTTCTGGGGGCCAGAAGCCTGTGGAGGGAGACCCTCTTCCACCCCAGGTCAAGCACTTCTCTCTCAGAACAGACGGCTGCTCGGCCACGTTCCCTTGATGCTCTTGGGACTCCATCTGGTCCAGCCCCTCCCGTCTCCCTTGGGCATCCACGCTTCCCAGGCAGTCTGCTTTTTGGTGTTTTTAGTTAGAACCAAAAGCTCCCAAGCACAGAAATTATTCATGGGATGTTTGGCTTCTGTTTGGTTCAAGCCAACGGTCTCCAAAGTATCGTCATTGTATGTGCTTGAATCCTCTATGTTAAACGTACACCAGGCCTCTGTGGAGAGGCACAAAAAACAAAAATGGACTTCTGCCAGGAGTAACTGATCATATCCCCTGTTGGTATTCTGGGCACCACAGTGTGTCTGACTCCCCTTTGTATCCCCAGCACTGGGTTCAGTGCCTTGTAACTAGGAGGCGCTTAATAAATGTTGGTTGACTTGAATTGTGTTTCTGTCTCCTTCCTTGGGGTGATGGCCCTGACTTGGGCTTGGGTTCCCCCATTTCAGTTGAATGATGTAAGCCCCCCTGCCCCGCCTTTGTAGACTCACTTTTTAGCCCTTTCTTTGTTTCCTGGCAGTTTGGGGAGTTTCTAGCAGCCCCGTCACCTCACTGCTGATTTTTCTGTTTGCATCAGTAGAATTTGGATATTTGCATTTTCCTTTAAAATAATAAACTATGACAGCTTTTATGCAACCTACTAATTCTCTGATAGAACATTGATTTTTAGCTTTCTCTCCTATGTCCCCCTTCCCCGCCCCCACCCTGTGTAGTAGGTTTTAAACTCCTGAGGACAGAGATGATTTTCATTTTTATCTTTTGTCTCTGGGATGGTGCTTGGCACATTAATAAAAGCTTGTCAAATTAAATTGAATTAAATAGTAATCATTAAAATTAAATATTAAATTAACCTGGATGAAGATGTTAGCCCAGGACAGATGAAAAGGTCTTTCAATTCAGTTCAGATCCTGGCTCCATCAATTACAACCGGTCTGACTATGAGCAAATTACTTTTACCTCCCTGGTTTCCTTATGTAAAGACAAACCGAATTGGATTATCTCAGGTGAGGTCTAAATCTTTGCATTTCTGATGAAGCTGGGTATGGAGCTTGTAACTGCACATGGGAGAAGCTGAGGCTGGCAGGGCTTGTGTGGGCTGGGCCAGTCAGGTCTCTGCACTAAGTTCATCAATATGGGGAGCCCCTGGGAGCTGGGGCGGGGGGCACCAGCCCATATCAGAACAGAGCAGGAGGAAGCTTCCCCACGCCAGTCAGTGGGGTCAGACCCACAAAGAGGCCCTGTTCTTCAGCATGGGTGAGATGGGGAGACCAAGACAAAAAAACAAACCAAAAAGCATAAAGTAACCTTAATTGTTGCACGTGGAGCATGGTGTGTGGAGAAAAAACAAATTTAGATATATTTGGGCTTGATGTCAGGGAAAAAAAATTGTCAATTAGAAGTATCCCAAAGTGGAATGAACTGTCTAAGGAGAATATTAGGTGTCTCATTTGTAAGATGAGGGAGTTGGGCCAGATTCCCTGTTACCCTGTGGGCTTGTCTGGACCTTAGTTTCCTCATCTGTAAAATGAGGTGATGGGCTAGATGGCTTCTGAGATCTCTTCTAGCTCCAGAGTGCTGGTCCCAGGAGCCTAGGTTCTGGCTTTGGCCCCATCCTGTCCGGGGGAGCCCAGGTAAGTCACCTCTGCAGTCCCTTCGGCCAGACTCAGGCTCTTAAGGAGCTAAGCAGGTTGAGATCTTCCTAAGTGGGCATGGTTTCCAATAAAATCGAAGGTCCACTCCCCACTAGAAATAGGACATGTGCATAGAGAGGAATGGATGGTGTTTGAAGGCCAAACGGGGTGGCATGGTCATTTCATCCGGGATCAGGGAAGTCTTCCTGGAGGAGGAGATGCTTTGGGAAACTCCTAGAGAAAACTGCTTCCACAGTCCAAGGATTGTGGGGTCATGCGATACTGTAGAACCCCCAGGTAAGAACTGGAAATGCAGATGGTCTGCTTAGAGTGCCTCAAAGCCTGGGACCCTGTTAGAATCTCAGCTCAGGTCCTGCTTCTCGAGTGACCCTGGGCAAGTCACCAAATCTCGTTTGTAACACGGCAGACTTTGACTCTATAATCTCAGAAATCCCTTCTGCCTCTGAATCTATGAACCAAGTATCTTAATTTGTGTTTGCTGAATGACTGGACAAAAAAGGGAAGGGCCATAGGTCATCCCAAAGCTCATCTGCAACTTAGGGACCTTTCCATCTGACTTACAGCTCAAACCACTTCAGTGTGCTGTCTCTACTGATTAGAGGGTGGGCTTCCTGAGGGCAGGAATGGTTTAGTTCACATGTAGTAAATGCTTAATAGATACCTCATTTGTGATACCACCAATTCTGAGAAATATTATGTTTTTTAATTGTATTACATTATAGTCATCTTTTCAATTGTGCCTGACTCTCTTGATCTCATTTGGGGTTTTCTTGGCAGATACTGGACTGGTTTGCCATTTCTTCGGCTCATTTTATAGACGAGAAACTGAGGCAAATGAGATTAAGTGACTTGCCCAGGGTCACAAGGCTAGTAAATGTCTGAAGCCAGATTTGAACTCAGGAAAATGAGTCTTCCTGACTCCAGGTCTGGTGCTCTATCCACTGAGCCACCCTAGCTGCCCTTGTTATGTTTTATATTTATATTACATTATGTTATGTTTCTATCAGAGCACTGATTCATTAGTTTAGGGAGTTCCAGACCAGCACTTGCAGCTTACATTATGAGTTGTCTGGGCACCAGGAGGGTGACTTGCCCAGAGTCACAAAGCCGGTATGTGTCCGAGGTGGGATTTGAGTCTGGGTCTTGCTGATTTCTAGCTCTGCTCCCCACTCATTATACCACATACTACTCCTCTTGTGGGAAGAACCGAAATCAAACAAACTCTTCCTCTTGCTTATTATTTCTAATATTGGAATAGAGCATGAAGGCCTCAGGAGTGTTTTCTGATCATCTGATGCTTTGGGCAGGGAGGGGCGAGGGGAAAAAAAGGTTGTGTGTGTGATCATGTCACTAGGAAGTTGGACTTCACCTAATAGTGTTCTAGAGAAGAAACTGGTTGGAAGTTGCACCAGTGGCCCCCCAGAGAATCCCTTCCTTCTCCCGCAGGCAGGGCATCCAGCTGGCGTGTGAAGACCTCCAAGGAGGAGGCTGCCACCATGGTGGCCGTCGGCCCTGACAACCTCCAGGCCCCCATTATTCTTAGTTCTCCTAGTTTGAACTGTGGGGGACACGTCTCCTCCTTGCACGTGGCTTTAGAACGGGGCCCCAGGAGAACGGGAGCTGCAGGAGAGCAGGCAGTTTCGTTTTTTAGTTGGTATTCTCCTGGCCTGGCAGACTTCCCGATACATAGTAGATGCTCTAGAAAGACTCGAGTCAAACTCCAGCCCTATAGATACGTGAAGGCTACGATTGCCTCTCTCTTTCCCTTCAAACCCTCCTGCCTCTCCAAGTCTTTTCTCCATGGTTAACGTCTTTATTTTTTGAGATGATTGGAACTCATTGGAACCTTGGGAGTCTTCCTTTGGTTTCCCTCCAATTTATCCAAGCCCCCCCTACAATTTGCTACCTGAAATTCGGCATAATAATCCCAGCAGGTTTTGGCGAGCAGGACCCCGCCCTCTTTAGTCCTCAACACTACATAGGGGGGGAAGGGAGGGATTGGCCAGACCTGTGCTTCCAATGGTGTGGTCCAGCAGTTTCCTAGTTTTCTGGTCTCAGGACCCCTTTACATTCTTAGAAATTATTGAGGCTCTACCTATTGATATTTGCCATATTAGAAATTTAAAATGTCTTATTATTATGAAAATAGTTTTGACCTTCCAGATCCCCTGAAAGGGTCTAGGAACCCCCCCGCCCCCAACCCGGGAATTGCTGGGCTGCACTACTCAGACAAAGAATTCCTGATTTTGTATCCTCAGTGCTTAGCAGAGTTTCTGGCACATAGTAGGCACTTAATAAATGCATATAGAATGAACTGAATGAACGATGAAGAAACTTCATCTCTGAAAATCCTTATCACCGAATGCCTTCCTCAGAGACTGTCCGTGTCAGAGGTGGATTTGAAGGTGGGTCATCTTCACTCTGAGGCCAGAGCTTTCATCAAATCAGCTTTCAGTAACTCTGACTATCACATATTTGATAGGCAAGGATCTGGTTTTACTTTCAAAAACCTTATCCAGATTCACAAGTTGTTTCGTAAACATTAAAAAAGAAATTCTGAAGAGCTTGTTTTTATTCTTGTATCTGGTAAAAAATGACCTCTAATTTAAGGAAATATATGTTTGAGATGATAATAAAGTTATTTTGTGAGGATGTGTAGAGATAGATGAGTATCTAATCTAAAGATTTGTAACTGAGGTTACTGGTACTTGAATGAGGGCAGAGTGAAAACATGCCATTGGTATCCCACTTAAAACAGGTCCCTTGTGATGCCACCACATGTGAAGTCAAGCCTATGTGATATCCTGATAACATGAAGTGGAAATCTTTAAATGTTGAATGTAGAAAATACTTGACATCATTCTAGGTCTTTATTTCAGAAAACCTGGGATGGCATGGCCCCAAGTCACATTCCACAGATCAACTGAGAAACGGGGTGGTGGGCTTGTTGCCATCATCTGGCGCCAGCATCACGTGGGCAGCCTTACCCAACTCCACTGGAAGCAAAGACTCGCCATCCAAGCCAGAGCCCAAGGTGAGTCCAGCCCCTCTAGATAGCAGCAGTTCACTGTGGATATCTTGGGTTGTAGCTGGTTAAGAACACGAGCAAAGGCATCTTTTCACTCGAAGGGGGCCAGAGTGATTAAAGAGTTGGCTTGTCGGTAAGAAGTCGGGAGCTTTGTGCACGCCTCTCCTTAGGCTGACGCTCTTGTCAGCCACAGTGGATGAATTGTGAGTGTATGAATGATGAATCTCATATTTTCATTGAAATTGGAGTAATTTTACTGTCAGTGGGAGAATTCTAATGGGCCCATTAACAATGTTGCCCACTGACATGATGGGAGCTCTTATGATAAATTATGTCACTCCGTTGAGTAATAGCTGCTTAATTCAGTTCAGGGTAATGTGATGCATGACAGCCGTGGCTGAATTAGCCAGCCCCTACTTCCCATCCTGCGTGGGTGGACCACACGCTGTGGCCCAGGTGCTAAGATGTTGGAGGGGCTTTGTACGCCAGACTCTGGGCTCCTGCAAACCTTAATATTGGAAGATGTTCTTGGACTGTTGTCAGCAGCGAGGGGGCTGTCAGGTAGAGCTTCGAGACTGGGCCCAGGTAGGTGGGAGCCAGGCCCAGGCTTTCCTCCTAAGTAACAGTTGGCCCAAACTTCTCCTTGAAAAGGGGCCAAGTCAGTTTCTCCTGTTCCTTTTACTTTGCCTTGTATGATGAGGATTCTTTCTTTTTCTTCTTTTGTGCGTGTATGCATGTTTCCTCCCACTCTTTTCAGGGGATGTTCTAGAAATGAAGGGAAAACCATGCAGATCCCAAAATTATGTGTCAGAGCTGACTCTGGATTTCTGTGGAGAACATTTTATGTGTAGGAAGTCTCAGAGGGCTCAGCAGATGCCCTGTGAGCCACAAAGGGCTGACCTGACTCTGAAAGTGAACCGCGGGTTAGGTCAATTTCAGAGATGGTGCCCAAGGACATCATCGCTGGAGATTTTGTCCTAAGCACCAACCAGGCAATGAGTAGTAGATGAGATAGATAGAAGAGAGGAAACATTTTATAAAGATGTGTCTAGTAATTATCATATTATAATCTAATCTAGTAAAAATCACAGTATTAGTATACCGAATAATAATCATAGTGTTATGGACAATTAGGTGGTGCAGTGGAGAGATCAATGAGACTTGGGGTCAGGAAGACCTGAGTTCAAATCCAGCTTCAGACACTTCCTAGCTGTGTGGCCCTGGGCAAGTCATGTAACCTCTGTGCCTCAGTTTCCTCATCTGTAAAATGGGGAATCATAACAGCACCTACCTGCCAGGATTGTTGTAAGGGTCAAATGAGATTGTATTTGTAAAGTGCTTTGTAAATTTAAAAGATTGTGTGTATATATATATATATATATTTATATATTTATATGTATTTATATATATATATCTGTAGTAGTATATATATACATATATGTATATATATGTAGTATATATATGTGTGTATATATATATCTGTAATAGTTGTAATAATAATAGTTGATATTTCTAGAATGCCTTAAGGCGTTTACAGAGTGCTTTACAAACATTACCTCATTTAGTCCTTACAGTGGCTACTAATTCATTATCATGCCCATTTTACAGATGAAGAGCATAGTGTCACACATCCAGATAGGGAAGGGACTTCACAAAGCCGTCTAGTCTTGCTTCTTCCTTTTACAGAGGATGAAACTGAGACCAGGCACATCAAGCAGCCTGCCCAGAGTCATGCCGGTTGTGAGCCTCAGCGCTGGGATTTGAACTTAGACTCTCTAGCTCCCTTCTCCTTCCGCTGTACCTCGATGACCATTATAATGACTGACAGCGGTCAAGGGAGTGTCTGTGGTTCAGCAGGGAGGAGGCTTCAGAGTGTACCAGAACCTAAGGCTTCCTGACTCCAAACTAACGCTTTATCTACTATGGTCTCCTGCCACTCTAATAATGATAATGATGAAAACTGCAACGGTGGGCATTTCTATAATGGAAAAACATGTCTTTGGCATCAATTTGGAGATTGTTGTTAATTATTTATTGATATAAGTAATTAGTGAATTACTAATTAGTGAAATAGTTGAGGGGCTAGGGTGAGGCCGTGATTATGTTGGATCCCAGCTACCTTTTCTAGGTTATAGTAGGACCCGTGAGCTCAATGGGGTGCAGAAATATGAGAGGGTCTAAAAACAAAGATGGGACAATCTTCTTCCTGATAAAGAGACCCGAGGAGCTTAGCCTGGGATGAATATGCTCAGATTCTTAGTCTGAAGAAAGGAGACAAATAGGGGGCTGGGGACGGAGATGTCCTCACCCCCTCGGGATCCATTTGGAGTCATGGTTGGCATGGGCAGGAAGGGGCATAGATGGACACTTTTTGTTTGCAGGTCTGGTGAATCTTTTAGAAAAGCTTCACACACACACACACGTATGCATACATATATATGGATGTATTTTTTTTACATCATAGTCATTTATGGAAATACCAAGGGATTCCTACTGCACTCCAAATTGAGCACTTCTTTGTAACAACGGAAAAACAAATAAATGGATAGTGTGACATATCTAGTTATGTATGTGACATTCTGTGCTAGTAGTCCCCCACTTTTTCTTCTGTGAGGATACAGTCATGCTTCATTATTTGTCTCTGAAAAGACACTATTGTTTTTGTCTTTGATTTTTTTCCCAATCCTTGGTCAGCATTAAAAGCTCTCCTCAATCTGGCTCCAGCCCACTTTTGCAGGCTTAATTAATGTTATTTCCATTCTTAGGCCTCAACTTTCCAATCAGCTTGGCCTGTTTGCTGTTCCCAATACATATCATTTGGTAGTTTCCTACCTCCCCACCTCAGCCCAGGCTGTGTGAAGCCCCTGGAATGTCTTCCCTCCTCATCACTGCCTCTTAGAATCTGAACTTTCTTCAAGGGGTCAGTTCAGGTGCCGCTGCCAAGGCCTTTGGTCTCCTAGGCTGGAAAAGTGACCCTTTGGGGCTCTTCTTTTAACCTGACTCCATTCAGCTTAGAGGGAATGTAAGATGCTCTGGATTGTGTCTAGAAATGATAGTGGCCTTCTTGGAAGTGGTTCTGGTTCCTATCACAGCAAGGACTTTCTCTGAGGATGCTGGGCTTTTGTTTTCATTCAGACGTATTCTTTGGTCTTACAATTTGAAGTATGTCAGCATAGCTGTCTGTCCGATTTCCTTTTGTTCTCCTCTTCCCCCTTCTCCCTCCTCTCCTTCTTCCCCTCTCTCCAGACTGTATGGCTTTCTTCCCATTCCTCACATACAACTCTCCGTTTCCTATCTCCGTGCTTTTGTATTGACTGTTCCCCATGCCTGGAATCCAGCCCCTTCTCATTGTGTATGCCCACTTTCTTCACTAGTGTTCTGTGTATTTGCAGGAGGTATAGGGGAGACCTGATTGATTGCTAATGTTCATGCTAGGCCGTTTTAGTAAATGCTTTGTGCCACTCAGCCAAGTATGAAGGCAAACCACTGATGGGGGCTCATGAGCTGCAGACCTACAGAGTACATTGAACGGAGGAGGTCATCATTCTGCATTTTATTTAGGGTGGTAGCCCCAGAGGGAGGACTATACCTGTGTACATACATAGTTGTCTCTGGATGGAACATAAGCTCCTTTGGCTAGGGGGTGTTTCACATGTATATTCCCAATTACTAGCACAGTGCCTGGCACATAGTTGGTACACAGTGAATTATTAATTATTGATCACCTTAATTGCGCATATTTAGATTGGACTTAAACATTTGTGAAGCATGTTGGGAAGGGGTTATATGAAAGGCAGCTTGGTGGCTCAAAGTAGTAGAGCGTGGGGCTGGGAATC
>CM053623.1:17955121-18014567 GCA_028646595.1 Phalanger gymnotis
CCATCATCATCATCACCATCATCACCATCATCATCATCACCACTACCACATCACCATCATCATCATCACCACCACCACATCACCATCATCATCATCACCATCATCACCATCATCATCATCACCATCATCACCATCATCATCATCACCACCACCACCACCACCATCATCACTATCATCACCACCACCATCATCAGCATCATCATCATCATCATCACCATCATCATCACCATCATCACCATCATCATCATCACCACCACCACATCACCATCACCACCATCATCACCACCATCACTGTTGTGTCTGGACATGTCCTATAATGCCATTCATTTTAAAAATTCAGTCGTTCCTTGTTAATCCTTTGGGAACAAAAAGTAGGAATGTAAAGTGTGATGCTTGTAAAACAAGGCATATCTGGCACTGTCCTTGGCATCTTACTGCAAGTATTTTGGGAGAGAAATTGGGAAACCCTAAGAGACTCCTTGAAGCAGCTAGGGTGGTGCAGCAGTATCCTTGAATCAGGAAGAATCTTTTTCCAGAGTTCAAATCTAGCCTCAAGACACTTACTAGCTGTGCGACCCTGGGCAAGTCACTTAACCCTGTTTGCCTCAGTTTCCTCATCTGTGAAATGAACTGGAGTAGGAAATGGCAAATCTCTCCAGTATCTCTGCCAAGAAAACCCCAAAGGAGGTCAAGAAGAGTCAGACACAACTGAAATGACTGAACAGCAAAGAGACTTCTTGCCTTTTCCCAGTTTCTTCCTCCCTCCCCCCACCAGATCTCACCATCAGATAGTGTTTATAGAGAGAAATGCTTCTTTTTGAGCTTATTCGGTTCCATTCTCCAGCTTTACAATTTAGTGTGTATTTAATAGAGTCCAAAGAGACTTGAAATCAGCTCTGTTATCAAAGGCAGTGATCTCATGGCTTCCATTCTTCTGGGGACAGAAGTAGCTCAATGTGAAAGTGAAATATTTTTCCATAATGAAATGTGTTAAGATCTCCATTTACCCCATTACGGGAGCGATATTTCAAGCCACTAATTTAGGGTTGGATTGAAGTCATCAAAAGAGGGTCTTGGGGTGTTCCATTTGGTGAAGGAACATCTAATTCTGTGGAGAGGAGCAGTGTCATTTAATAGGCAGAAAGGGTTGGAAGCTTGGAGGGTGACCCAGGCCACCGCCCGCCATCCCATCCCTCCCTGCAAACAGCCTGAGCAGCAGCGATTAAGCCAAATTGACTAGGGAAAATCATGGGGTTTAATTATCTGATAAGCAGGCTGCAATCCCCACGGGGGAAAATAGTCTTCTAAGTATAAAAGAGAGGGGTGTTTGGGAAAGAGCTCTGTCTCAAGAGGAGTTTCCCTGCTCCTGGTGAAATTGTGCAATGTAGCACTGGAGTTTTAATCCTCTGATGGCACAGCAGACTAGCAGGAATGACCGGCCACAAACAATTTCCTGATATTGAGGGGTGAACCCTGCCTGGTGTGAGCCCTGCCTGGGGTGCACTGCACTGCTTGGCCCCTGGGTATGTCCAGCATCCTTCCCTTCCCTCCTGTCATCCCACATTCATTTCCCTGCGTATTTGAACTGAGGTAAAATTTTAGAGGAAAGGGGGAGTGATGATGGAGATAAAGGTGTGTGTGTGTGTGTGTGTGTGTGTGTGTGTGTGTGTGTCTACATATACACAATAAGCTTCATTAGCATATTTTTTCCTTTTTTGGGGGGGAAGATGACTAGTGCAGAAATATGTTTTGTTATGACCGTATATGTGCAGTGAGTCTTGTATTTCTTATATTCTGAATGGGTGGGAGAGACTGTGCAACTAAATGTAAAAATTAAAATAAAATAAAAAACAAGGATCATTATTGCTTTTTGTTTGTCCAAATGTCATTGCTGGCTATTCCAACTCCCCTCAAGCCCCTGCCCCCTTGTAACAAACAAAGCCCAGGCCGAATGATGATGTAGCAGCTGACAGGAGACCTTGGGTCCAGAAGTAGACCGGATCTCAGAGTCCACTCTCGCCGCTAGATTTTCCACGTGAGCAACCCGTAGTCAGTGTCAGAAAGGGAGCAGGATCCAGGTGTTCTGACACCAGTCCATGTTTTTCCCACCACTCCACTCTGGTTTCTGAAGGTATGCGGCATTCTCTAGCTCTTCCTCAACTCCTGTTGCTCTGAAGTCTTTGGCTGTCATCCCCTCCTTCACCTGTGTCTCACAATGAAGCAGCCTTGCTCCTTACCAAGGCTAACCCCCCTCCTTGTTCATGCCATCCCTTCTATCCCGTCTCCTCCAACAGATTGCCCCCCTCTCTACCATCCCCATGCTTTCACTGATTTTTAGTCCAGTAGCTAGGGAGGCTACTGGCTCCTTCCCTCCTGCCTATAAACACGCTCGTGTCTCCCCCATTCTTTGACCCTTCCATCCCAGCTATCGTCCTGTATCTCTTCTGCCCTTGGTGGCTAACCCCTTGAAAAGGGTCTGAGTACCCTGGGTACCTCCTTTCTCCTCCCCATCTCTTAACCCCTTACGGATTGGCTTTTGACCTTATCGCTCCATGCAGACTGCTCCAAAGTGACCCCTGACCTCTCAGTTGCCTAATCTAATGGTCTGTTCTCTATCCTCATTCTCCTTAACCTCTCTGCAGTCCTCGATGCTGATGGTCATCCTTTTTTCCTTGATACTCTCTTCTCTCTCGGTTTCCAGGACGCCCTCTCTCACAGTTGTCTTCCTGCCCATCTGATGGCTCTTTCTCTGGCTCCTTTGCTGGATCCTCCTCCAGATCATACCCCCTAACCGTAGGAGTCCCTCGGGGCTCTGTCCTGGGCCCTCTTCTCTCCTGTCTCTAGGCAGACTGCTTCATTGGGTGCTCTCGTCAGCTCTCATATATTTCATTACCATCTCAGTGCTAATGATTCTCAGATCTTCCTGTCCTGCTCCAATCTCCCATCTCCAGCTGCCTTTCAGACATTTCCAACTGGATGTCCATAGACACCTAAAACTCAACATGTCCAAAATATCACTCGTTCTCTTCCCACCAAAGCTCTCTGCACTCCTACCTTCCCTGTTACTGTAGAGGGAAACCCCATCCTCATAGGCCCTCAGGCTCACGACCTAGGGGTCATCCTGGACTCCTCACTCTCTCCCAATACCCAGGCTGTTGCCAAGATCCATCGATTTTGCCTTTGCGACATCTCCCAAATATGCTCCTTTCTCTCTTCTGACATAGCCCCCACCCTCATGCAGACCCTCCTCACTTCACACTTGCTGGGGGGAGGGGTCTTGCCTGCCTCAAGTCTCTCCCCACTCCCCATTCAGCCACTAAAGTGATTTTCTTAAACCACAGTGCCTCAAGGATCTAATGCAAAATGCTGATTGGAATCCAAAGACCCTCATAAGTTGGTCCCCTCCTATGTTTCCAGTCTTCTTACACCTTCCTTACCTTAAGCCTTCTTACACCTTCCTCCCCAACGCATACTCTTCGATTCACTGACACTGGCCTCCAAACTGTCTCACAAACAAGACCCTCCACCTCTCAGCTCCAGGAATTGTCTGTCTGTCCTCTGTGCCTAGAATGCGCTTTCCTTCTCCCCTCCTACTGCTCACCTCCTACTAAAATGTTACCTTCTACAGGAAGCCTTTCTCTGCCCTTCTTAATTACAATGCTTTGTCTTAATTAATTCCTATTTATTCTGAATATAGATTCTTTCATAAATATGTATGTATATGTACACACACATATTAATTTGCATGTTTTTGCCCCCATTATATTGTAAGCCCCTTCAGGACAGGGGCTATGTCTTTTGCTTTTTTTTGTATTCTCGGGCTTAGCACAGTGCCCAGCACATAGTAGGTTGATTGAATTATTTCAGCATCATTCCTGATCCTAGAGATGGGAATTTTTTTCACTGTTATACAGAGTTTCTGCAAGTGTGAAGCCCTCCTTCCTCATACATAGACTTCCCCGAAAGGCATCTGTTTTATCAGAATCCATTAGAAAGGGGTTTTAAACAAAAACAAGGTAATAGAAAGTATTTCTTGGTTCTGTCCCACCTTCCTGTGTCATCTGCTTAGATGGGGATCTTGCCACAGAGAGGATTTTAAACCCCTGATGCCTGATTCTGGGTCTGTTGGCCTATGATGGATAAACACTTGGAACTGTCAGCATTCTGACCCCAGGCCCAATGCAATTATTGTCTGCTTGCCTCACACGACTGAAAATTACATTTCTTCCTCCCTGTGGCTATTACCCAGATAATCATCCCACCGTGTTTAATTAATTTCATATGCATTGCTACGGAGGGAATGCGGCTTTATGAAATCAAACTTGAAAAGAAAGTTTGTGGCAGTCTGGATTTACCGGAAGCATTTATTCCTGATTGAAATGGGATGTTTTCTTTTCGCGGTGAGATCAGCCTGGAAAGGCAGGGGTGTTGACTTGTCTCATCAGCTCCCAGCCTCGGGTTCCTGGGCTGTGGGTAGGGTCTTCATCTGGTCTTGCTACTTTCAGACATCTCCATGCCAGACCTGGTCCTGTGCCGCTTTCCAGCTCTAGCTCCAAGGACAGTAATGAGGTCAGCATTATAATTCTTAGAACATATCAGTCCATCATTTGACTCCTCTTCCCTATGGAACTCACTTTCTCCTATTAGAATGTAAACTCGTTGAGGGCAGGGATTTCGTTCTGACTTTCTCTCCAGTACCCAGAACATAGAAAGTATTTGATTCCTCCCAGGGGCATGAATCCCATCTGCCACATCTTCAACAACTGGTCTGTTCTTCACTAGAAGACCTCCAGTGATGAGGACTTTACCACTACTAATAATAGCCAGCATTTATTTAGTGTCTTAAGGTGACATTTATGAAGTCACTATATCCAAATCTGAATCAGTCAGCAAACATTTAAAAAAGGCCTGTGTGCCAAGGACTGTGCTAGGCATAGGAAATAACATATAAAAATGAAATGGGTAAGTACAAGGGATAGAACACTAGCCCTGGAGTCAGGAAGACCTGAGTTCTAATCTAACCTCAAGACACTTACTAGCTGTGTGACCCTGGTTGTGGTTCAGCTGTGTCCAACTCTCTGTGACCCCATTTGGGGTTTTCTTGGCAAAGATATTGGAGCGGTTTGCTATTTCCTTCTCCAGCTCATTTTGCAGATGAGGAACTGAGGCAAGCAGGGTGATGTGACTTGCCCAGGGTCATACAGCTAGCCAGTAAGTCTGTTCCTAGGCAAATCCCTTAATCTCTGTTTGCCTCAGTTTCTGTATGGGCAACTAGGTGGTGTGTGCTGGGTCTGGAATCAGAAACACTCATTTTCCCGAGTTCAAATCTGGCCTTAGACACTAAGCAGCTGTGACCCTGGGCAAGTCACTTGATCCCATTTGTTTCAGTTTCCTCATCTGTCAAATAAGCTGGAGAAGCAATGGCAAACCACTCCAGGATCTTTGCCAGGGAAACCCCAAACGGGGTCATGAGGAGTCAGACACAACTGAAATAATTAAACCATAACAAAAAAATAACAAACAAAAAGATACTAACACCTACCTCTCTCAGGGTTGTTGTGAAAATGAAATGAGATATTTGTAAAGTGCTTTGCAAACCTTAAAGTGCTATATACATGCTAGTTATTAATAATAATGAGGATAATGTCATAGATAGGCCCTGCCCTCAAGGAGCTTACATTTTAATGAGACATGTACATATACATACATATATGAGAAAAATAAATACAGAATCACTTGAGGATAAAGGCAGTAGCTTCTAGGGGTTTCTTGCTTCTGAGTTTTGAATGAAGCAGGAAATTGTGATGCTTGGAAGGGAAGAGAGGGTCATGCCAGGCAAAGATTTTCCTCTGTTGTGTCCCTCACGAATGGTCTTGGGACCTAGAAGATGGCCTCCTGAAGCAGTCTTTTCTTCCTCATGGGAAATAGTTCTTGAAATCAAGCCTAGATTTACCCAGTTTGCCATCCACTTGTTGACTCTGGTTCTCCCCTTTAGAGCAGAAAAAAAAACCTCATTTCTCTTTTTCTTCATAGGCCTCCTGTTGCTTAAAGACAGCAACCATCGTCCTCCATCCCCAGTTTTTCTCGAGGTTGGGTGTCTCCAGCTCCCTCAACCGAGTATTCCTTTGGAATACTTGAAGATGGCTCTTGGGGCCTCCCTAAGTCTTTTCTCTTCCTCAGCCCAAACAAAGCCATCTAGAGTTGATCTTTGCAGGGCTATGATCTCCAGGTCCTTCCTGGTTGACGAGCTTCCTAGTGTCTTCCCTAAAATGTGACCCCTAGAGCTGAACACAGTGCACTACATGTGATCTGACCCAGGGAGAGTGTGGGGAGTTGTCCCCCTTAGTCTTGGACAGAATACCCACTGCCTTCTGTTCTATTGTGTGTTGGGGTTCAATTGTTGGAACCTTAGAGATAGATCCATGGCTCTGTTGGTACCTGACTAGTGAGGTCATAAATGGAGTTTTGCTGATCCAACTAATTTCACTAACATTTACATTTAGATGAGCTTTTAAGACAGGGTGAAAATGGAGCCATTTTCTTTTCTTTGGGATAAAAATCTAGAGTTGACTTAAAAATAAATCTTAGAAAGTAAAACTTTCATTCTAATAAGATGCAAATGACTTAGTTTTGAGAGCTCCCCGTGGAGTTCTTGATTAAAAATTCTATTCTATATCTCATAGACTAACTAGCATGTTAAGGTTACCTATTTTATTCCAGCCTTGTGAGAAATTGTCCCTGCTGATTTTCTGGTTTTTAAAAGGAGATTATTATTGGATTCCAAGGGCCACAGTCTTGGGGCTAAAACCCAAACATTGCTCATTTGGAGAATAATTATGAGGGTCAGAGTCAAAAGAGAGGCCATTTCACCCAACTCTCTCCATTTACAGATGTGAAACTGAGGCCCAAGGCAGGCTCACGTGGGTAGGAAGCATCAGAGATAATGCATTGCACACCCACCAAGATGGGTGTGTATATTTGTATGTCTTTTTAAGTGTGTATAGATATGTATAGATGGATATAGATCCGAGACCTTCCCCTAACACTCTGGCTGTGTGACAAGTCATTGTGGACCTCTGAGTGCCCCCAGACAATTCTGTAGGACTCTAAAGTGCAGATCTTCATTGGCAGAGGGGCTTTCGTCACTGGGTAGCTCCCTAGACTGACAAAAATCACTAGTCTGGACTGACAGTTATCTGGGCCTCTCCCACCCCCGCCGTTCAGCCCCCCCCTTTGCATCTTCTCTTTTCCCATCAGAATATAAACTCCTCAAGGGCAGGAACCACCACAGAGTGTCTGGTTCATAATGAGCACTTAATGTTTTAGTTAACCTAATTGCCCTACATCTAGGTAGATGCCGATAGGATCCGTTTGATTGTAGCTCCTTGAGGGCAGGCCACTATCTTTTGCCTCTTTTTCTATCCCCAGAGCTTAGCACAATCCCTGGCACATAGTAGGCACTTCATAAGTTTTGGTTGATAGATTGAGCTATCCCATAGATACAAATACAGACCAAAGCAAACAGATCTGTTCATAGCTCCATAAATACACCAGAAGTTTTATATGGATTATAGGATCATAGATCCAGGGCTGGAAGGAGCCCAAAGGTCATCCAGACCAACCCTGCTTTCAAAATGCCCATGGTCAAATTGGCAGGAAGCAGCAGGTCCTCCCCTGACAGCTTGTCCATTAGACCTTACAAGGCAGCTTCCTCCATGTAATGGTGAAACAATTATGCTGGGCTTTTTTTTTTTTGGCTGAGTATATAATTTCTTAATCCATTATGATGATTCCTTTGTCCTCAAGATGAGGCACAGGCAGGGATTGTGCATGTGTGGGTGGGCCTATGTACCAGGACACCTTGGAAACTAAGGGGCCATTGGGGCTGAGTGTCCAGTGAGTGGATTTGCTCCCAATGCAGCTACACCAATGGGGCCTGGGCAGTTGAGGTGCCATCTTGTTTGAGGAGGATCATACTCAAAGATATGCTTTATGGTCCATTAATAAGGTTAGTTGCAGTGCTTTTTTTTTTTAAATCATGTTTTACAGAATGATGCTTTTTCTGTCTGTATTTTCCCTTTTCAAAAAAAAATCTTGGAAAAGTGGATGAGAGCAGTAGACTTAAGAGTCAGGAAGACCTGAGTTCAAATCCTGTCTCAGACACTTACTGTGTGACCCTGGGCTCAACTTCTGTCTACCTGAGTTTATTCATTTATAAAATGAGGGGAATAAGGATCATATTAGCTAATGTGTGGGGCTTTAAAGGCTCTGTAAATGTTAGCTATTTTTCTTATCATATCTTTTTTATTTAATTTTTAGTTTACAGCACTTGGTTCTATATAATTTTGAGTTCCAGATTTTCTTCCCTCCCTCCCCCTCTCCCTCCCCAAGATGGCATGGAGTCCCATATATCTTCCACGTATAACTTCGCGTTGAATTAATTTACACACTAGTCAAGTTATGGAGAAGAATTATGACCAATGGAATGAATCATGAGAGAGAAGAAACAGAACCAAAAAAAAAAAACCAAAAAAAAAGAGAGAAAAAATAAAGTGGAAAAAAAGGCTAGCATAAAGTGTGCCTCAATCTGCATTCATACTTCATAGTTCTTTCTCTGGATGTAGATAGTATTCTCCATCCTGAGTCCTTTGGAGTTATCTTTGCACCTTGTATTGCTGAGAAGAGCAAAGTCTATCAGGGTTAGTCCTCACGGAGTCCATATATCTATGGTTGTGTATAATGTTCTCCTGGCTCTGCTCTGCTCGCTCAGCACTATGTCGTGTAGGTTTTTCCAGATTGTTATGAAGTTCGTATCATCCCCATTTCTTATAGTGCAATAGTATTCCATTACCTTATCATTTCTTTATGCCAGAAAAGGTGGTGTTTTGATTATTTTACAAAAACTCCACAAAATTCCTCTTCTCCCACTTCTCTTTGATGTGGAGGTGACCTTAGTTCTGGCAAATCAAAGATCATGGACCTTGGAGATCAACCTGGTGAGGAGGAGACAGGCCCAGAGCAGGCCAGCCAATCCACATTGTCACTAGCAGACCTGGGGTTTGTCAGTTCTGGAAAGGACCTCGAGGGGTCATCTGGCTTAGCCCCATCATTTTACAGCTAGGGAAACTGAGACCCAGAAGGGGAAGGCGCGCGCCCAGCATCACGCAATTAGTCAGAGAAAACGATAGGCTTCGAACCTTCTCTTTTGACTCTGGAACCAATAGTTCTTCCACCATTACTTGCCTGGATTTCTTTCTTAATCCTAAATCATTCCATCCCCAACCCAGTGTTCTATGCCAAAGGCAGGAGGTGAGGTGTCAAGTACAGGCCGATGATGATCTGTGCCTCTCTTGTTGAAGACCAGCTTCCCTAAAGTTGGGAGAAGTTCATCACCAGCCTAGTCATAAGAGGACGATGCTTCTTCAGCCACAGAAACTCTCAGACCACCTCCCAAGTCTCAGAGGGGTCTCAGTTTGTGTCTGTGGAAGGACTAGTAGGCCCAGATTGATGACTGCTTGGATCTTTGATGCATAATCAAATAATCTGATAACACTCCCTCCCCCCACTCTGTCCCCCTCACCTCCTCTACCATCTTTCTCCCCTCCACACTATTGTTCTATGACATAAACAATCAGCAGGGCTGTAGGAAGCGGGCCAGTGGCTTAGGTTGTCCAGTGGGGTGTCGGAGCTCCGTGTACAGTGTCTGGGACCTTCTGAAAGACTATGTGCTCTGTAGTTAATGGATGAATGGTGCCTTAGACAGCAAAAGGCTCACCATGGGCGCATTCCACTTTGCGCACTCGACTCGTTGGCCTTCTTGCTGCCAAGATGGCAAGAAGAAAAAGAAAAAAGGCAAGAGATGGAGAAGTGTAGAAGAGGATGTCTCTTTTTGGCCAGTTTGTGAAGAGGATGTGTGCCCGATGCAAGTTTTGGTAGAGGATATATGCCCCACGCCGGCTATTGAAAAGGAGGTGTGCCTCAGGTCAGTTGTTGATGAGAACAAGACCCAGATGCCAGCTGTTGATAAGGACAAGATCCCGAAACCAACTGTTGGTGAGGACAAGACCCAGATGCCAGTTGCTGACAAGGAAGAGACACTGATGCCAGTTGTTGACAAGAAGAAGATACTGATACCAGCTGTTGAAGGGGACAAGACTTTGATGCCGGTTGTTGAAGAAGACAAGACCCCGATGCTAGTTGTTGACAAGGACAAGACCCCGATGCCAGTTGTTGAAGAGATGGCAATCTCCTCTTCGGTAAGCCCCTACCTTGCTCCTCACAAACAGGGCTGACTGTCCTGATGCTTCTTCCCCCTCTGCCTTCTGGCATTGCCCTGGACCTCTTCCTTGCTTATCACTGATGGAGGAACAACTTGTCCTTCAATAAGCCTAATTGGGGGGAGTCAAGGTGGCCATCAAACTCCCAATGGGAAGAGGTTCTGACACTGTCAGTCCATGGGCACCACCCACCCCCTCCATGGATGTTGCTTTTCTCATCCGTACAATGAGAGGGTCGTGGATCCAAATAGCACATTGTTAACAATTTTATATGAAGAATTCGAGGGGCAAAAAAAAAAAAGGTAGTCCTTCACTGACTTAATGAATAGATATGCATTTATTAAGCACCTATTATCAATCAGTCAGTAAATATTTATTAAGCACCTGCTATGTGCTAAGCACCAGCAACTGTGCTAGGTGCTGGGGCATAACTCTTAGGTAATAATGTTCCCAGGTCAAGGTTTTTCTGTCTGCTCTTTGGGTCAAGGTCAGTGTGATGGAACAAAACCACAATCCTGCAGGGGTATAATTGGATGCTAAATAATTGGGTGATCTTTGAGTTTGCTCAGCATTGTCCCTTGCTATCCTCAGGGGTCTGAAGGCAGACAAAAGCTGGGTTCTTTTTTAACACTGGCCATCTCTGCCTTAGTTAACCCTGAGATAGTCCATTCCGTTTAAGTTGCCATGATCCATAAGTTACACTGTGGGGTTGTAGGAGACAAGGCTGGTCTTGGATCTGGGAGGGCCTGGGAGAAATGCCTCCAGAAGAAGATGTGCTGGCCGCCATCTTGAGAGAATCGCCTTTGAGTTTGGGTCTTTCTTTGTGTTTGGGATAGAAGGCCATTTGTGATCTGATTCATTACAATTCTCTTAGCCCAGGCTGATTACAGTCGGGATCTCTATCTGATTTCTCAATGAGGCAGTTGAGGAGGAGGGGGGAAGAACAGGGCTAGTCACCATCTGTCGGTTTGAAAAGCCCCATCCATCCACATGGAGACTCATCTGGCCTTTGGTGGCAGGAAACAGCCTCAAAGAAGCAAAGTGAATTCCTACCATTATCTTCTCAGAGACAAAACATTAATCTGTGTTAGAGGGAAACCTTCTTGTGAGAACTTCTGTTACAGTAGTCAGAACAAATTGGACCACACAGCACAAATTCTGACCCAAAGTGGACCAGCTGCTGTCCCCGGGAGTGGGTGATGGAAAGTCTCCTAGCCCAGCTAATGGAGTCTACTTACTGAGGGTCTTTTCTTTGTTAAGCACGGGCTTAGAGATATGGATAAAATGTAGTGCCTGCCCTCCTGAAGGTTACGATCTAAATGGGGAGACCAGGCTGGCACATTTGAAAGAAGAAAGAATACAAGATGGGAACCTTCCTTCCTCCTTTGCAGAAGGAAGGGCCCACTGAAGTACCCTTTTGGCTTGGTTGACACATTGGTTAATTTTGCTGAGTTCTTTTTTATTCTTTGGTATAAGGAATGGTTCTCTGTGTATAGGAGGGAAGAGCTATTTGGGGAAATGAAGGTGATCAAATGAGAAAAAGATGTAATTTTTTTTTCCTTAAAAAGACAAAATAGAAGAACAAATGCTGTGGCCCACATGATACCTGCTTTAAAAGTTGAGCCGGGAGAGAGTTAGAGCAGCCAGTGGAAGGACTTGGTTGGGCCTCGAAGGACCAGCAGGACTTAGGTAACAGTAGGTGACCTTTAGAGAGCACTCTCCAGTTTGCCAAGCCCTGGTTTCATTTGAGCCTCACAACAAGCTGGTGTGGAAACCGAGGTGGAGCTTAAGTGACTTGTCCAGAATCCCACAGGTATACCTGTCTCTTCTGGGATGTGAAGCTGGAGATTCCTGACTCCAGGTCCTAGGGCACTTGGGGTGCTCTTGGGGGAAGGAGGGGTGTTCCACAAGGAGGTGATCGGCTTGGTTCCGTTTGCCCAGCTTGGCTGGTGACTGAGCGTGCAACCAGGCTGAAGGAGACACTTGTGGGGTGTCAGCAAGCAGTCATTAAGAGGAGGGCCATAACTTCATTGTGGGCTCACAGAGCTGTAGCTGGAAAGGATCTGAGAGACCTGGTGTTTTGCTAGTGAGTCACATCAGAAGTGGGATTTGAAGCCAGGTCTGCTGCCCACTGTACTGTGGTGTTTCTCTCCTTCCTTCCTTCCTTATTCACATTCTTGACCCTTCTGTCCCTTTTCTCCATCTGCCCATCTTTGTTCCAGCTTTGCCATCATCTTCACTCACTAGGGTCATAGGTCGGCCAGCATTAGTGGTCACCCATTTCCAAGATGCCCCTGACTCCCAGGCTGTTCTCCCATTCTCACTGTGCTAAATCCCAACATAATTCAATTCCACAAGTGTATATTTAGTGTCAGTTATGTGCAAGACCCTGTGATGCCCCAGGAGTGGCCTCAGATCCTGGTCACTTCCAGGGCAGCCCATTGCTTTCCCCAGCAGAGAAGGACTTGTGGCTAAATGCATTCGTGGCATGGTGGTTTGCATTCCCTCTGACCTTGTTTCTCGATTTTAGGGGCTTTTTTGGACCAGTAGACCCTTGTCTGATGAGTAGAAAAATATTGGTTGGAGCTGGGGGGTCACACTTCCTGAAGAACCAGGGGTTAGATGGGTGACTTAGGAGCTATTACAGTGGAAACTCAGAAACTAGGGTCAAGGTCTTCAGATAGATAGGACAGAAGCATGAGGTTGTGGAGAGAGGATTAGCCTTGAAGACCTGGGTTCTAGTCCCTGCTCTGACACATACTGACTGTGTGACTCCTGGGCAAATCGCTTGGCCTCTCATTGCCCCCATAGAACTCTGAACTGAAGGCCTGTCTGATTGGTAGAGGGAGCTTCCACACCAGAAATTTCCCTAAAGAGATGAAATCACGTAGATATGTGCCCCAAAGCAAAGTCCAAAAATGCCTGATGTTGTACCTTTGAGGAGGATTATCAATCAGTCATTTAACAGTCCACAGGATCTTATTAATCACTATGTGCAAAACATAGAGCAGAAGGAAGAGATTTCTATTTGAGGCCTGGCTGAGACCTCAGCCCACTGAACTTTCCAAGACTCATCTGCATAATTGTGAGCATGTTCCTGCTTGAACTGGATTATGGGAGGGATGAAAAGTACCCCTTAATCATGAAATAAAAGGCTGGAGGCTGTGGGAGGCCCTTGGAATTGGTTACTGTGGATAAGGTCACTTGGGGATGTAAGTCCAGAAGATGGTGTTGGCTGTGGAGACAGTGGGAAAAGGTCAGAGGCACCTGCAGGAGGGAGTGTTAGACCGGGCAGGGCTGGCCTGCTTGGCCCATGTGTTGTATTTTTGACAGGCTTGGGGAATGGTCATTGCTTAACGGGCCTGGTTATTGTAGTCAAGGGCCTTGGGTCATTTCAGAAATCGACAGCTGGCTAATATTCATCACCTTATTTCTGGGGACTGAGACTGTGGCCTAAAACTGTCTCGCATCGCAGCAGCTCTTTATTTTTTCCTGTTAGAGAGGAGAGCTCCTTATCCTTCTGACACTTTTTTCTTTGCTTTGTTAATGAATGTCTGAAAAAATGCAGTGTAAAAAGACAAAGTCTATTCTAAGTGGGAAGTGTTTTATGTGGTGGTGACTGCAGAGTTCTGAGATCTTGGAACTTTGGTTCCATCTCAACACTTGACCTGGTTTTTAGCTTTGTCTGCTTTGACATTAATTAAGTAGATGGGGCAGCCAGTGCCGTGGCTGACTAGAAGATCCTTGCAGGCAGGGACTATATCTTCTCTATGCATCCTTCCTCCCTCCCTCTCTACCTTCCTCCTTATCTCCCTCCCTCCTTCCCTTCCTCCTTTCCTCCTCTCCTTCCCTCCCTTGGCTCCCTCCTCCCTTCCTCACCTCTCTCCTTCAGTTCCTTCCTCCCTTCCACAACCATCAATTAAGCACCTGCTGTATACAGGAGTAATCATCTAGGAGGTACCCAGGGAGACACAAACTGTAGATAAGGCAGAGTCCCCATCCTCAGAGAGCTTCCAGTCTATCTGGGACTGAGACAGGAGCACAGCTCACCACAGTTCAGACTCTTGTGTGCTGAGTCCATGGCAGAGTGTCAGGGGAGGCCCCCTCTCCACCCAGGCATCCCCCATGTTGCTTTGTTCTTGGCTCTTTTCTTTGTCCCCAGTATGAGTTTCAATCCTTTTTTCTGCTGCATAATGAGGCAATTGCGTCCAGCTTGTAAATCCAAACCCGTTATGTAGTTGGAGAGGCTGCAGATTGTTCCTCCGATGCTATTAGGCTATTAAATAATTTATACCTGAGACAATCATCCGCGCAATCTGTGTTAAGGGGATACGTAGGGTTAAAGAGATGGTTGTGACTCAAGGTGGCCCTGGATGGTCAATTGCTGTTGCTATTGATTGAAAGGAAATCACCTAATCCAGTCCTGGTTTTCAGGGCCTATGTTAGTGTCCCTGAATGAAATTTCCAACAAATCGGCCAGATGACTAGTCCTATTAAGAAATTTAATTTCTTTTTATCTTGTGCCTTTGCAAGTTTGGGTTTTTCTTTTCATGTATAAAACACGAGGAACTTTTTTTTCATGATGAAAACGTGCTTCCCCCCGTCTTTTGAAAGTCCTTGATTCCTAAAGGAAAATACATTTTTTTTTTTGCTAATACCATAGCCTTGGTAAGCAGTGAAAAGTGGGGAAGGAACAGTACATTTTTCCTGAGCAGTAGGACTTGCCAAAGATGAATCTGGAGGCATCTTAAAAACCCTAAATAAATTTAATTTAGTGCTTCATCATTTGCTTCTATAGCCACTATTGATAAAATTGAAAATACCCCCTGGCTTTCTGTATCTGTCTGCGGGGTGATTTATCGATTTCTGCCTTATGCCAGTCGACAGGATCCTTGGAAGTTTTAGAGTCTTTGAAACGGTTGGGAAATGGAAGTAGATGGTGTAGTAATATGGATTCTCGAGGTGAGGGTCCAGCTGTGACTTGGACCTTGGAAGGGCCTTTTGAGATACCTGTCACCTGAGTAGACATGGAGCAGATAGTGGGAGAACACAGGCTGGCATTAGTGAAAAGTCCTAAAGAAATGAGGAGTTACTGTAGGCATGTTTCAGTCGGACTCTTTGTGACCCCATTTGAGGTTTTCTTGGCAGAGGTACTGGAGTGCTTGGTCATTTCCTTCTCCAGCTCATTTAACAGATAAGTAAACCGAGGCAAACAGGGTCAAGTAACTTGCCCAGGGTCACACAGCTACTCAGTGTCTGAGGCCAGATTTGAACTCAGGTCTTCCTGACTTCAGGACTGGTGCTCTCTTGACTGTGCCACCTAGCTGCCCTTAATAGTAGCACAGGGGACAGGAAAGTGGTTGTAATAATGCAGCAATTTCATGGTATCTCCTGGGAACCTCCAGGTGAGGTTGAGGTGGAAAGATCATTCACAGAACCACTTTTTACTAAGAGCCTATTATGTTTAAGTCACTTTGTAAGGTGCTGTATGGGATACAAAACAGTTACTTCTTCAAGCAGCTGTTAACAATCTAGTAAGAGAGAGAAAAGGTGGATGCAAAGACTTTTGGAAGACAGATTTCAGATGGTTCAGATGAATGACAGGCAAAATTCCATGCCCTGAGTCTTTAGAATCCAGTAAATGTCTGAGGCAGGATCCAAACCCAGGTCTTCCCGACTTACAGTTTTTGAGCCTTCACAGGCCCCACTCCCTGCCACCCACCTTGTATTGAAGATGTCAGCCAGAAAGCGTGGCCAGACCAATGCCTCCAATGTTCTCTGAAGTCTGAGCAGTAGGAGTTAGGTGCCAGGATGCTGGAAAGTCCGCGTGGTGAACAAGAGTGAGGTCCCTCCCCCTCTGACGGTGGGACAGGCGGCTTTGCCTTCTCCCTGCGTGGGTCTGAAGGCTCATTAACAACGTTACTGGATGTTAACAACAATGTTACTAGATGGGGGGAGGGGATGGAGGCAGGTGTGGGAAGGGGGCTTGCAGCCTCTGTTCCACTCCAGCCAATATAACAGGTCAACATACTAAGATGATAATATTGTTAACAATGCGTCACCGTGGCCCTGAACATTTCTAAAGACTGGCATCCATCCTGTAGACCAAAAGCATTCTATTGAAACGAGACTATTGATTCCAAGCCTCGGTTTACAAAATTGGACCCCATGTGCACTTTGAACTGACTGGCTGATGCCTGATCTTGGGAACTTAAATTAACAGGGATATTAGAGAAAATTTACTGCAGTCCTCTTATTTTAAAATGAGGAAACTGAGGCCCAGAGAGGTAAAATGACCTTTGGTCACTTAATGCGATTATCTCATACCCAGTTTTAGGTTTAAATGAATGATCCGCCCCCACCCCCTTCTATAACCAACCTGGTCTAGAGTCTCCCAGATGAGGTTGGATATGGGAGATGTTGGTATGGGCTGGGTCAGAGGTGGTCCTAAGATCCTTCCTAAAGACTGTGATTTTGTGATTCTCCGAGGAGCTGTGTTTAAAACTCATTGGTCACCAGTGGTGTGGTCTGATTGGATGAAACAGATTAAACTATAACTCAGTCATCCTTCTACCTGGTTCTCCCATCCAGATAATTTCATTTCATCAACCCACAGGAAGCCCTTAGTCTGAATCTATAATGCATAAGTGATTGCTGCTTGTTTTTATGCCCTGCCTGTATCTCTAGGTGTTCAATAGAAACATGTCCCAGTCCTCCAGACTCTTAAACAGCTGACCTCTCCCACCCAAAGTATCCCTAGCTTCTTTCCCCATCCTTAGTGTGTAACTAAAGGATGTTAGTCTACACTGCAAAGTCCCCACAGATCTGGACTTGGTAGACCCTGTCTCCACTAAAAAATGGCATTCAGCAGCCCTGCTCAGCCTGACTGGCCTATCACCCCCTTTCTTCCCATTAGGTTGAAGGAGAAAAGGAAGTCTTATCAACACCCTCCCAACACTGGAGTGAGCATCAGTTTCTTCCCGTACTCACGTCGACTTCTCAGCACCAAATTACACCTTCACCATCAGTGATCCAAGAAGAACCAAAAATCGAGAGTACCTCGGTAGGTCGATCAGGTTTGATTGGGGATTTCTAGATTGTGCTGCTTTGCTCCCTCCCCTAAAGTTTTGCTGCCATGTTTTGTTTGCAAATCTCTGCAGAGAGATTAAAGTTAAATTGGAGACAGAACAGCCAGGTCTACTAGGTTTATGTTTGAATTACTAGAATGGCTTCGGCCCACAACCCTTGGGACGTGTCCCAATTGAAGGTGTCCTGCCATTGGCCATCAATGGCAATCTGTGATGAGTTTCTTTTAGATGTAATCAAAGCTTACAAACTTATACACTGCCAATCTGTTGACCTCTTTCAGCTTACAGGCAGTGGGTAATAGAACCTAGATTTGAACTTGGGTTCTCTGATTCTGAATCCAGACCACACCCACTCCCTGGATGGCCTCCATATTGGAGATTCTGTGAGCACCATTTGTTCGTTCTTGTCCGTAGCTTTCAATTTGACATGACTGTTTAGAAGTTATAACAGGAGGAGACTATGGGTAAGCAGTCCAAGGAAGTCGCATAGATGACAGTCTATAATAAGAAAGTTATATGCATTTTAGGTAACATTCCCCCCCTCCCCTAAATCCAAGAAAAGATAAAAAGGTTAGACGCTAAACTGAAGCCACACACAAAGTCATTGTTCTGGCCAGTGTTGGGGACAGATGTGGAAGTAACCTCCATGTTTGGGGTAAAGAAGAGAGTGGGAGGGACCAGCCTGAAAGCACAAAAAATGCCTTACCCTCTTGGGTATGGTATAGTTTCTGTGTTGGTTGGTTTTGCAATGCTGTTTTTCTTTATTAGACAGGAGGGCTCATTTGGGGAGGAAAAAGGACAGGAAAGGAAGGGTATTTTATTTCCAGAAAGGATTGGGATTTTTAAAAAATATATATGAAAATTTATTTTTTAAAAATAGGTTAAAGGAAATAATAGGAAATAATAAAAAATGAAAGAATAATTGAATTAAAAAACAGAATCACAAGCTGGTTTTGGAGTGGGGATGAAATTGATGGAAACCAACAGATAAGGAGCAGCTCAACAAAGGTGTCAATAAAAAAGAGATCACAATAAACACAAAAGAAATTAAGAATATCATCAGGGAGCATTCCAAGCACAGGTGTATGCTAACAAAACAAAGAACTTCAGTGAGAGAGATAATTATCTACAAAAGTATAAATTATCCACAACAAGGAAGCAATCCTTTTAAAAAGAGTGATTTCAGAAGGAAAAAAAGTCAAGCTTCCAGTGAATACACACACACACACACACACACACACACACAAATAAATGGCTCAGAGTGGGGCTCAGGTAAATTCTTTCAAACCTTCCAAAACAAATAATCGCTTTGCTGTCTAGATTTTGCATAAATATAGAGCAGGATAAAATGGTACCCAATACCTTTTTTGAAGCACATGTGGTATTGACTTTAAAAGCTGGCAAAGATAACCTCAAATGGAAAATTCTAGTCCAATTTTCTATTGAATAGAGATGCAACAATACTGAATAAAGTAATAGCTAATACAAGCACACAGCAGTGCGTTAGAAATGATTGATCATAGGTGAGCAGAATTTATACCGGAATTATCTGCCCAATAAACACTCCAAAACAGGATCATATGGACAGATGCAGCAAAAACCTTTGATAAAATACAATTTTCCTTTGTGATTTTAAAAAACAATATTAAAAGAATAGCAAGAGAGGAGTTTTTTCCTCCACACAAAAAAAATTATCAACCGTAAAATAAAAAATAATATGCAATAGAGAAATCTTAGAAACAGTTCCACTAAATACTGGTACCAGACAGTGGGGCTCATTTGTCTCCCTTGCGTTTGGTAGCATATTGGAGGTAAGGCAAGGCAATAAGCATTTATTAAATGCTTACTCTGTGCCTGGCACTGTGCTAATGTTCTGGGGAGATAAATTCAAGCAAAACGGAAGATAATCTTGACCTTTAAGGAGCTTACATCCTAATGACTATATGTAGAGAAGGGAGCCTAATGGGTTGAGGGTGGGGGCAGTGTGATGGTACCTATGCAGGGGTATGGTATTGAAGACAGAAAATCAGGAGCACAGCCAAGAAGGGAATGAAGATTGGCCAGCTGGGACCCCTCTCCAAAATGGGGGACCCAAGAGGGACTCATTAATGGGAGAAAGGATGTAGTATTTGCAATGTGACAGGAAATAATCATAAAAACTGAAGATTTGTAGATTTTTAAAATAGTAAATCTAGATGATCCAACTGCCTCAGTTGGTAAATTGGTACAATAGATGAATTTGATGAAAATTGCAGGATACAAGGTCTACTTACAAAAATCATTTGCTTAAAAGCTAAAATATTTTTAAAAGCTCATTTATAACAGCAAAATCTTTGGATGTTTGGGGATGACGGTGCCTAGGCATACGTGAGACCTTTATAAGAACAACTAAAAAAACTACAATGAGTCTAAAATTCTATTCATGGTTATATGTGCACCGTGTCTAGGCTGGTCACTTTCTTGAAGGTAAGGGCTTGAAGCTAGCTAGGTGGCCTGAAGTCAGGAAGACTTATCTTCCTGAGATCTTATTCCAGACTCAGATACTTCCTAGCTGTGTGACCCTGGGCAAGTCACTTAACCCTGTTTGCCTCAGTTTCCTCATCTGTAAAATGATCTGGAGAAGGAAATGGCAAACCCCTCCAGTATCACTGCCAAGAAAACCCCAAATGGGGTCAAAAAGAGTCAGACACAACTGAAATGACTCAACCACAACAATGGCAAAGGTTGTTTGAAGTATGCTCTCTATTCTCCAGGTTATCAAAGAGAATGAAGTGTTTCCTACAAAACAAAAGAGAGAAATGGGATCTGAAGAGGCAGAGGGAATCTAGCTAGACCTGGGCTAGGCAGTTAGAAGTTAGGGAAAAGGGAGGAAGAAAGATTGCTGAATCTTTGGACCTAACTAATCTGTATGAGGAACTTTTTGAAAGATAGAACTCTGTGCCTTCTGAAAAGGAAGCAGAGGATTCCAATGATGGTCTGCATTAACTAGCTTAATCTCAGGTGAGGGGGAGAGGAAGAAGAGATGAGTGGTATTAGGGATGAGTTCTTGCTGAGGCTACCCAGGCTGCTGGTTGTCCAGCTGATGACCATAAGGGAGGTTGGCTGTGTCCCCAGCCCATATAGCCAAGACATAACCGGGAGCCCTCCCGAGTTTGTCGGAATGGATCACTAGTGTCTACTTCTGGATGCTCGTAGGTGCAAATCATAGTGACAGAAGGATCCTAGAAAGCATTACTTACGGTTACAGGGTCTTATGCAGGATATTAAAGACCTTAGAGGCCCAGGTGATCTCTATCACTGTGGCACTGGAGGCGCCAAGGCCTCAGAAGAGACGGCAGGGCTGAGGAGTAAACAGAAGTAGAAAGAGGACAATGACTGAGATTTGAAATTTGAATTTCTGGACCATGGCCTAAAATATAGAAGGAAATGCTTCAGGTCAAGAATGTCCTTAACATGGGCCAGAAGGTCTTATCTTTCCCTAGAGTCTTACAAATAAAAGAGTCTCTTTGGGCTGGAAGAACAGAGAGGGTCAGAATAGTCACAGAATACTCAAACAACGGAGCTAGTAAATAATAACCTGGGATGTCTGATATGCAACACGCACACAGACACACACACACAGTCTATGGGAAGAGACAAGATGAAGCAGAGATCTCAACGTTTTTGTTGTTTAGTTGTTTCCAGTCGTGTCCGACTCTTTGTGATTCCATCCGGGATTTTCTTGGTAGAGATACTGAAGTGGCCCACTATTCCCTTCTCCAGCAGACTTGCGTTGGTAGAAAGTTTCCTTATGCCAATGGGAGTCCCTTATGCCAATGAAAGCACCCCTCCAGGTCCTATCCCCTACTTTATCCCGTAATTTCAGTGATACCCATTACCATGGTCATGGCTGATAAGATTCAGATGACATGGAAAGCAGTGTGACAGAGTGGCAGAGTGGCTAGAATACCAAACTTGGAAGCAGAGAAACTGGGTTCCCATTCTGCTTTAGACCCTTGAGAAGTCACTTCACTTTTCTAAGCCCCAGTTTCCTCATCTGCTTAAAAAGGGAGGCAGGGCACATTGGATTCAGTGACTGCCACCTTTTCCAATTAAACTCTGTGGTCCTATAATCCTAGGTAACAGTCTGAAATAGTTTGAAATTATGGATTAAAATAAAGTATGGCTTTGCCTCTGCCATAGAAGGGAAATTTATCTATTACGCAGAAGTTATTAGGAAGAGATGTACTTAATTACATAAAAATTGAAAACATTTGTAACAAACAACATGTTAAGAAACAAATAATAGGTGGGGAAAATGTGTGAAATAAAGACATAAAAATTTAACATCTAAAATAGATGAGTAATTGGGAAAAATAAAATTTTATTTAAAAAATAAAAAGATAGAGTATAGGTAATTGTTCAGATTTTGAGAGGCAGCTCCAGTTTTCCAATAAATAGACAAAAAGGTGTGAGCACACCGCACAAATTCTTAATAACTGCGTGAAAAAATGTTCAGCTTCACTAACAATCTAAGAAATGCAAACACAATCACTTAGAGGTGCCTCTTCATAACCCCTGAAATTGGCAAAAATAGCACAGAGCAATTAAATCCCGTGATGGCTGCTTCAGATAAATAGACGGACTTATCTGCTGTTGGGAGAATTGCAAAGTAGAAATCTCTTTTTGCTAAGCATCCCTAACAGATGCAACATAAGTCACAAACATAATCATATCATTTGGCTCAATAATTCCATTTTGAAATATTTGCCCTGAAAGTATAATCTGACCGCAAAAAAAAGATCTATCTATTCAGAGATCTTTAGAGCAGCATCATTTGCAGTTGTGGAATACTGTAAGCACTCTAAATGAAAAAGATAGAAGAATGGCAAAATAAATTGGACAGTGTTCATGTAATATAATATCATAATGCAATTAAGGTCGATCTGAATGAGGAGCAAAGGAAATCTGGAAAGGATTTTCTTATTCTGAAATAATTCAAAACAAAAAAAGGAACCATGGCCATATAAAATGAAAATGGAGCAGGTGAACAGGGATGGTGGGATTGACTGAGAAGTTGCAGTGTTTTTTTTTCAAATTAATTTCTTTAAATGCGGTTACAGAGCCAGTTTAATAGGGTCTTTTTTGATCCTTCAAATAAAACATTTATAGTTGAATAAGAATGATCCCAAATAGAATTTCCAATTTTAATTTTATATTTAAATCAATCTCTATTTATCCAAATGATGCCTATATAGAACTTAATTAAACTCTACTGCGTAATCTAGTGAGGGAAGCCCAAGATCTCTCCCCTAATTGATTGAGGACAGACCCTGGTGAGAGGAGGGAGACACTTGGTTGAACCCAGTATGTGCCTTCTCACGACTAAACCAATTCCATAATGACTAAAAGCCCGCAAAGCAATTGTTTCCCCATCCAGACAATGCCACTTAGCCAGCTCAGATCACTTCCTGTAGTTCCTCTTTGGTTCTTTAAAAGTATCAGCAGTTACTTGCTCCAAACAGGTTGTCATCCTTCCATGATTTATGGCCTCAGGCTAAATCCCAAGAAAGTCAAATTAATTCCTGATACCAGCACACACACACACACACACACACACACACACACACACAAACATTAGGTCCACATTCATGTCCAGATGTACAGGTTCCCCACCCCTACCCTCCACCTACCTAAGGAATTTTCCTTTCTTGTGCAATTTACTTCAACCTAGGCTTATTAAGCACCTGCTAGATGCCAGGCACTGGGCTAAGTGCTCAGCGAATACAGACAAAAATCAATTGTGGCACATTAGTGGAATGGATTGCTATAATGCAATTACTATCGATACATATGAAAGAGGAAGAAAATCTGACTAGGATTTTCTGAAATAATGTAAATCAGGTGAACGCACACCCTGCCCTTAAGGATCTTACCTTCTAGGAGTGGGGGAAGAGCATGTACTGAGATAAACAAACAGAAAGTGAAGACTAAGTAGATAAAAATCATTTGGGGCAGTAAAGGATCGGCACTGCCAGTGCAGTGTGACCTCCTGTGGCAGGTGACCCTAGAGCCTGGCCTTGCTGGGGGTTAGAGGCAGGGGAGAGGAAGCTGAGTAGTTCAGACTAGGGAGGGGCCAGCTCATATGGGATGCTCCCCGAGGTTCCAGGGGGCCCCTGGTGCTTCCTTCTCCCTCCCCGGGCTTTGCACGCCGAGCGCGAGTCCCCTGTTGCCCGAGCCAGGCTGGTTCTCCTGTCTAATTAGCCCTGGGCACGTCTGTCTTGTCGTACCCGTTATTAGATCCTCTCTCCTCCTAGTCTGCTGCCTTGAGAATCTCCTTTTTTCCTGTATAGAGTGATCAGCCGTCAAGTCCACGGGGGCTGGAAGGGACCTCAGAAGCCAGCTACTCCAACCCCCTCATTCTCCAGGTAGGGAAACTGAGACCCGTTCAGATGAAGAGCCTTGTTCCAGACCACAAGCAGTGAATGTCCCAGTCCATTTTCTTTTCCTGGGGTCCTTAGGCCAGCCCTCTCTCTGGCTGAGAAATTACTCATCTGCACCAATCAATTCCCTCCCCTTACTAGTGGCCCTAAGCCATCCCATCGCACTCCTCCCTCCCCCACTCCAAGCATGGAAGAGTATTTGTGGTTATTAGTTTGCTGCTATTCTACAGCCTCCTTTGGGGTCTGGCTCTTGGTTTTAAATTTAATCACGCGGTCCCATCCATCAAGAACAGCTCTTCCTAATGCAATAATCAGTGGTCCTGTGGAAACGTTTTCCCTTCCCTTCACTGTGGGGTCAGTGCTTTATGGCTGCAAGGCGCTTCTTACAAATTTAGGTAGCCAGGAGACTGATGGGGTCAGAGCCCCCAAGGTGTCTGCCAGTAAGTACTCTTTCCCCCTAGAATGTGAAGGTTTGGGGGTTGAGCTCCCAGTCCCAAGCATCCCAGGGTTGCTATAGAAACGACGTGGCCTGCTATTAACACTTTGCCTCTGGCATCTCAAATGTCCTGCTGCCGGCTGCATCGTGTAATCGAGGCGGAAAGGTGGGTTCTGGGCATCTTGGCAATCGCGGCTGTGCCTGGTATCAGAGGACCGTAACTGATGGCCTCAGACCTTCATTAACTTGCCCCAATTGGTGGCAGAGACCAACAGACTGCTTCAGAGAAGGTTTGTTTTTAGCAGGTGGGAAGTGAGCATCAACATGAGCTCAAACCTTCTCCTTCTCTCACAGGCCATAGTTTGATGGCCTGTGCTAGGCTTTCCCTGGCAAACCCCTCGGGGGTTCTGGGTGAGAGGCCTCACCTGAGTCCTGGCTGTCTTACCTGAGAGAGAAGCATAGTTAGTCAAACCAAGGTAGGGAGTTTCATGGACCTTTATGAACCATCACTCCCTGAGTTGTAGAAACAGAAGGCATTAATAACAATGAGATAAAAATTTAAAAAAACACACAAACAGAAAAGAAACTTCCAAAAAAAGAGGAGAGAAAAAAATTCCATAATGGAGTAGTCAGGATGACTTTCAACATTTGGAATCATCAGACCAGGTAGTGGCACTCTCTGCCTGCTTTTTGGATCAGAATAACACTTTGGGGGGGGGGGGGCAGTCTTTATTTAGAGGCACCTTCTGATTGCCTTCCCTGGGGAACAGAGTCCTTGCCAGGCCCTGGTCATGTTGAGGACAGTCCTTTTCCATAATTGGCCGCCTCTGTGACCTGCCTGCCATTGGCTTCTGTGGAAGTCGCTCCCATTGCTAAGAAAACCCTAGAGATAAGAATTTGCTTTAATGAGTGGCTTGAAGTGATTCCCACTTGGATGGTGGGAAGGAGCCTCAGGTGTAGGAGGAAAGAGGAGAGGGCATCAGCAGCTTTCAGCTGGGATGATACTTCCTTTCTCAGACTTGGTTCTGTTTTAGAATAAATATGCCCCTAGTGTGATGTAACAAGGCTGTTGTACCCTCTGATATTTGGAGGCTTCTTGGACTCACCAAGAAGCTTCCTGGGGTTTGTCCAGAGTACCTGGTGACATAAGGGAGACCCCAAACCTAGGGGAGCAGTTATTCTGTGTTCTGAGGCCCTTCAGGAAGTTTGGCCAAGTGAGTCTTCTGCCCTGGTGTAAAGAATGGAACTTATCAATTGATAGGGGTGGGATGTGACTACAGGAATTGGATACCTGTCAAATGGATCTCCCTTATGCCCATGGCCACCCCTGCCCCCAACTGGGTCAGCTCTTGTTGCCCCTAGGAATGAAGATAAAATGCTGTTTTGGCTTCTAATGTCCTGAATACCCTGGCCCCATCCTACCTTGCTAGCCCATGGGTTCCATGATCCATTGATTCCAGCCTCCTTCTTTGCTGTTCCTCCAACAAGGCGCTGGTCATTTTCCCTTGGCCATCCCCATGCCTGGAGCTCTCCTCTTCTTCCTCATCTCCGCCCCTCAGCTTCCTGGGCATCCTTCAAGTCTCCGCCGAAATCCCACCCTGTGCAAGATGCCTTTTCCCAGTCTCCTTAATGCTGGTGCCCCCCACCCCGACCTGACACTGACCCCAGTGAATCTCTGATAGATCTTGTCTGTATGAGTTGTCTGCATGTCTCCCTGCTTAGACCTGAGCTCTTCAAGAGCAGGAACCATCTCTCACATTTCTTTATTTTTCCTTAGCACTGCTTAGCACAGTGCCTGGAACACACTAGGCACTTAATAAATGCTTGCTGGCTTACTGGATTATCACTGTAAGCCAGGCATCAGTGGGCATGGATGGGTTGTTGCCACACACACTATTTCACCAGTAGTCTCTGTTCTTTTTTCTGCTCCTTTGTTTCGTCCTCTCTGTTTTCTTTGCTCCTTCTGAGCTCTTCCCTTCATGACAAATGGGCATTCTACCAATTTAAGTGGATTCCAAGGAGATCTGCACACGCAGGAAAAAGGATTGACATTGATTTTTCTTGCAAAGCGCTTCCTCAGAAGCAGTTTTCAAAGGGTCCTCTGTGGCATCCAGCTGTCCTGACTGCTCGTCCTTGTCTTGGCTGATGACACACGCACTTCTTTCTTTTGCTATGGCCTTTTTCCCTGCCCCATGACCTGTATTGGCTTTGCGTGTATTTTGGATCTGTTCAGATGGGCTCTGGTTTTCTTTACAGCAATAGAGTGTAGTGAGCTCCTTGAGGGCAGGGGCTGCTTTGGTTTTTACCTTGTATCCCCTGTGTTTAGCGTAGTGCCCACCACATAGTAGGCACTGAATAGATGCTTGTCGATCAATTGATTTCTTTAGAAGTGATTTCTCTTATCTTTCAGGGTGTGTTTTTATTGAAAATTCACCTTTCTGCAGGTCGAAGCTTTCACTCAGGAGGATCCCCTGCCATACAAGTCTATGAGAGCCAAGTGTGGGAAGTGTGTGTGTATGTGTGGGTAGAGCGAGAAGGCCAGCCCCTTCCTGGCCGCCTGGAGAAGGAGGATGACAGCTGAGATACACTGAGCAAACATTCAAGATGGCGGCCAAGTCCATCCTTGCCCTATGGATATGGAATTTGGACTTATTAAAGAGAGTGCCTCTAGCCCCTCTGACAAGTCTTATCTGCCATGCCAAGACAAGACAGAATCACCACGCATTGGGGGAGGCCTGACACACTTGCTGCCCTGTGAACTCTGAAGCCGTTTTCTCTACAGCTCACTATTGGGTAGAATGCATGTTGGCCCACGAGCCGCTGCTGTCCATCGAGGCCGAGCTGACTGAGCTGAAAGGCAGCCGAGAGGCCCAGCCGTAACGTCCAGCATCGTAACATGACTGTTAACTGTGAGGACACAGCAATCTGAGATGGCACGTTGTGCCTTTGGCTGATGCTGGACCTGCTGCCTTAGGAGAAATCACCCAGTGGAAAAGAGCCTGTGGGCCTCAGAAATGGCCCCTCCAAAGCACACGGCAAAAATGTGGCTGCCTATTGTTCATGGGGATGTTTTTGAAATATCTAAGTGATGGAAAGCAGAAGGTCAGGTTATGGGTTTGTTGTCTGGCCCTGTATTCCCTGTGGTGATCCTGTTTGACAGACTTGTGTGCAGGGTCAGGTTACCTCCTGTAGGCCTGCCAGGCCATTTGTATAAAGGCAGGACCTTCGGCATGGCCACTGCCAGTAGGATGCCAAAATTGGATTACTATTAACATAGACCATTAGCATCCTACACTGAGGATTAATTATTGAGAGTAGAGTTCTGAAAAACAATACATAAGAAAGAAATGAAGAAAGTGGGGGTGATAATGACAACGGAACCCCATCATCTTCAGCAATTCAGAATACTTGAGTGTGGTCCCATAGCACTTTATTATGTAATTGAGCGTGTTCAATAGTTGTTTCCTCTGGCCTTAGTATCTTGTAAAACTGCTGATGACAGCTCCCTTTCTCTTGTATCATCCTCTGGGTTGCCTTACTTGCCTCATTTTATTTCCTCTTTGATCCCCTTCCATCTGTACCCCATCCCTTCTACTTCATTATTGCTTTTGGTTTGGATCTGAGGTTTCATTGGTGTAGAGAGTTCCCTGTGAGGAAACATCCTCTCCCAAGACAGATGAGTAACTTATCAACTGCTCAGTTGGGTTGTCCTGACCTTGAAGCCAGTTATCTACTGGGCTACTCTGTTTCTCCTATTGCATGGGCTCCCCCTTTTCCCAGTAAGCATCCATTTATTCCTCTTGCTTTTTTCTCTTTCTCCCATCTGTCTTCTTCGGATATGGTCCCCCAGTAGTGAGCACAGTTGGGTGAGATGACAATACGTCCTGAAGTCCAGAGTGTCCTGTGCCCTGGATCCAGATTTTGGCCATCTTCCTGGCCCAAGGCCTTCTGACCCTCCAGGTTCCTAGAAGAGAAGCTTTTATTCTTAGCTCCTTTGATCCAGAAAAAGGGTGATTTGTTCTGGTGGCTATGGCAAGGCAGACTCTGCAAACAGAACTGCAGAATCTGAGAGCTGATCAGGACTTCAGGGGCCATCTAATCCAGCCCTTCCCTGAAAAATAGCCCCTGTGACATCTCCCCCTCAGTGGTCACCCATGGCCTACTGCATGTGTTGTTAGCTGTAGAACTGAGAATCAAGAAGAGTCATGGTGGGGGGGTCTCATTGTTTTTTCTTTCTGACACACCTCTGGCCCAGCCCTGCCACCTGATAGTATCTTCCTCACCTGCCAGCCTGCACTTAACAGTTCTGACTAGGCCAGTCTGGTGCTGCCATGTGTTGCTCAGAGGCCCAGTCTTTGTCTAAATTCTACATCCATGATTGGCCCTTGCAGATTTTCTCCAGGACATCGGGATGAAAAGGAAGACCGACCTCCTTTCATCATGTCACTCGATATCTATATTTTTTTGCCAGTTCTAGACCACCTCCACATTGGGCAAAGCCACAGCTTGCCAGAGACATGCCCAGCTATAGAAATGATGGCAGCTGCCAGGAGGAGGCTTCCTGTGTTCTGTGGCTCTTTTCTCTGCTGCCTAAGGCCATGCAGGAGTCACTAGTGAGAACTTAGAAGTTCCTGTAACTTCATGGTTCCTCATTCCGGGTCTAAAGAATGTCTCCTTCATGTGGAATCTCTTTGAAAGAACAACTGGTGGACACTTTTGGAAGCCTGTGTAGCCCCCTCCCCACTCTCCTCCTCCTTGGTGTATTATGATTTGAGTGGCTCCAGAAAGCCTTTTTCCACAGATTCCTCACCCTTCAACCATCTCCTTAACTCATCTGCCATGTTGTCTGAAATTTCACCTTTTGAAATTGATTCCTTTGGCTAGCTCCCCTTTTAAAATGAAAATGTTGCTAGGTTCAGTGACGAATTAGATCCTCAGCCTTCTCATTGATCCATCAGGTTATTTTCATCCCTGATGGCTGGTGGAGAGCAGGGCATTTACTGCAGGAGAGGAAGTCTTGACCTAGGAGCAAGGAGAGGTTGCTTTGGAGCATGGGGAGGACAGACTGGGTGGGTTCCGCAGTGGGTTGGGACCACTCCTGACAGCCAAGAGTGACGTGAAAATCCTGGAGCCCTGGGGAAGGGAGGGCTCTGAAGAGAAACTTCATTTTCACAATCTTGTTCCAGACTTGAGTCTGATTGTAAAATGCACATATGCATCTTGAATAAGCAGATGAGAATTACGTCTTTGCCTGTAAGTTTTTTAAATACATATTGAAGAATCCACATAATCTTTTAGCCAAGAAAAAAGAAAACTGGAATTTGGGAAAAAAATGTTTTGGTTTCTCTAGATTCTGCCTAGAAACCTTTTGAATTTTCTGTAAACCTAATAAGTAAAATAGGGGCAGTGAGCTAGGGCAATGTCAGGAAGACCTGAGTTCAAATGCAGCCTCAGATACTTATTAGCTGTATGACCCTGGGCAAGTCACTTAAGCCTGTTTGCCTCAGTTTCTTCATCTGTAAAATGAGCTCGAGAAAGAAATGGCAAACCACTCCAGGATCTTTGCCAAGAAAACCCCAGTGAAAAGTTGGAGCCAACTGAAACGACTAAACAACCACCTGATGATATAACTTGAAAAGATTATAGCTCAGAATATGACTGTCTCTAATTGCCAGCTAGCAGAGAAAAGACAATATGGTGTTCTGGGAAGTAAGCTGGGTTTGGAATCAGGAGCCCTGGGTTCAGATTCACCTCTGACACTTTTTGGCTTTATGACCTTGAAGAAGTTAAGTGTCAACCTCTCTGGGCCTCAGTTTCATTCTCTCTGTGATCAGGAGGTTGGAAGAGTAGCCCTTGGGGTCTTTTCATAGAATCATAGGGTTTAAGAACTGGAAAGAATCTTTTCTTCTCCCTCATTTTAGGTGAGATGACTGAGACCCAGCCATGTGGAGGGGCTTCCCCAAGATGTTCCTTCATGATGGAGCTGGGCTCAAGAACACGGGTCTCCCGCCTCCCAGGCACCCCTTGAGGCTTTCCTGTCTCAGACTCCTAGGATCATAGACCTGGAAAGGACCTCAGTGGCTGTCCGGTCCAACCCACTCATTTCCATATGAGCAGGCTGGCCCATGAAAGTTAAGTGACCTGCCCCAAAGTCACACTGGTAGAGACTCAGAGGTGAGATTTGAGTTTCGATCCCAGTGACCTTCCAGGAGGGGAGAGGCCTCCCATGATGCTACCTTCTCCTGGTTGTTATCAGCCTTTATCACAGATGAGGCTGATGATACAGGTAATACAGATGCCAAGTGACTTCTACAAGGAGTTCACACAAGATTCTTATGTATGAGTAGACTGTAGTAGTATCTTTATAGGCATGTAGCCCTGACTCTTGTCATTAATGTATTGTAGCCAAGACCCCTCTGCAATGTCGTTATTCAGCCATTTACTTGGGACACAATTTTCCCTTATGGAACTACAGCCCCCAGTAATGTTGTTTCATCTGTTGTCATGTTTGATGTGAGGCTGGGTGTGTGTCTATATTTTAAAACTGAGGAAATCTCTGACAAGAAGAGGCTTGAGGACATGCCTGGGGTGGGGGGGACATACAGTGAGTGAGAAGCCTGGGCACAGAGCCCACAGAGCCTGACTCCTTGTAAACCTCACTTCCATAGCTCTTTCCCATTGGTCCTGTGCTTAGTACATGGGACATTTTTTTTTTACTTCTTCGTGGAGTTTTTGGTTTTAGTTTTGGTCTTTGTTTCAAAATGACCAAAGGCATTCTATTGCTTTTAATCATTCAAAACACAATACCTCTACTAACTATCTAACCTATATGCTGAAGCGAGTTCATCTTAAAGTAGATACTCTCGCAAACTGTGGCAGCAAAACATTTGGGAACCAGAGCCTCCTTCATGAAGACTTTCTCATCCCCGCACTGGTCTGACCTTTCTCCATCTTGGAAGGACTTTGTATCTACTTCTCACTTACTTATCTGGACATTCGTAACCCCCAGTCAACTGTAAGCTTCTTGAGGGCAGGGACTGTTCCATTTTTATTTTTGTATTTCAGTGCCTTGTCAAGTTAAGTCAAGCACTTATTAATCACCTTCTGTATGCCAAGCACCATACTAAGACCCAGATGCCGACCACAGAACCTGGCACGTAGGGACTTAATACTTACTGAACTGAAATAAATTAACTATGTCCTATGCTTCTGTTAAGGCTGCAGCTACAGTGACTGTAATGTTTTTTTATGACCTTGGACCACTGGTAAAAACTCTCACCCAGGGGATAACCTGACTGGAAAGCTGAATGTCAGGAGTATTTCCTCATCTGTAATAATGATTATAGTTAACATCTACATAACACTTTAAAGTTTGCCAAGCACCTTACATACATTATTTCATTTGATCCTAACAACCCTAAGAAGTAGGTACTGTTATTATCCCTATCTTACAGTTGAAGAAACTGAGGCAGGCTGAGGTTAAGTGACTTTCCCATGGCCACACAGCTAGTAAGTGTCAGAGGCAGGATTTGAACTCTAGTCTTCCTGCCTCCAGGTCCAGCGCTCTATTCACCACACTTCCTGCCATGCCTGTAATGGGACCCAATATCATTTCCCTGTCAGGGTTAGGGTGAGGATTAGAGGAGGTCATTTGGGCTTAAAGGGCACAACAAACCAACAGGAGGAAATAAAGCCTCACCACTCTAATTACTGCTCTGCCCCCGTTCTCAAGGGCAGGATGCTGCTGGAATGGATGGGGGCCAGAGAGGAAAGGAGACCCAGGTGGAGATGGCTCAGCTCCAGAAGAGAGGATCCCTGCTAACCATTGAGAGAGCCAGCACATGAGTCAGTATTAGTGGGATAGCAGGGCCCTCCCCATGCTCCCTTAGGAGCAGAGATTCAGAGCCAGAAAGAGCTTGGCTGACGTCCTCATTTTACAGACAAAGACAGCGAGCCCCAGAGAGCTGAAGTCGGTAGCCAGCGGTAGAGGCAGGATTTGAACCCGGATCTTCTGAGGCCAAAATTCAATGCTGCTTCCTTTGCACTGCTCGATTTTGTATATACAGGGTGTCCCCAAAGTCCGAGTGCAGCTATTCAAGCTATTCAGATTTCAAACTGCACCAAGACGTGTGTGCATGTGTGTACTATCCCTTTTACTGATGCCTGCGCTGTGGACTGAGCAGTCCTCCCCAAATCTGCAAAGGGCAGCCTTGGAGGGTTCTTCAAAACCATTAAGATGATACACCTTATTAATGTGAAATGCGCTTCTGCAGTGCTGTCCTAGAGAGAAGCAAGGTTGTCCTCCTCAGCCTGTCTCAGAAATGCCGCCAAGGCCCCGGGCCAGATGGGCTGTCTCATAAGCCCTCTCTGATGGGTCTCAGTCTGATGTGGAGGATGCTTATGGAGAAGGCAGCCTCTCTCCTGCCCAGTCATGAATTGACTGGTAGGAAATTGTCTTGTAGATAAATCAGTCCATAAGCAAGCATTTAAGGAAGGCCCGACTTCCAAGTCAATACACTAACACTTTTGAAGGCTGAAGTTCTGTGATTTTGTCGTCATAGGGAGAAGCCTCCCACCTATTACATGATGGCTTAGACAAGTCCTAGTCAGTTGCCTCAAGCACGAGGGTGACTTATCCGGGTCGCTGTTAGTAAGTGGGAATGACTATAAGCCTAGAGCCAACTTCATGCTGCCTTTTTGAGTCAGTAAACGCATAAATACTGGGACATGTGTAGGGAATGTGTACATGGTGTGTAGGTAAGCTCCCTGAGGGCAGGGAACTTCTATTTCTTTGTTTAGTATGGTCCCTTGGCAGTATGGAGAGTGAAATGGATTTGGGGTCAGGAGAGGCTCAAGCTGCTTGTGTGATGATGGGCAGGTCACTTAACCCCTCTGACTCTGTTTCCAAATCTGAAAAATGTAGACTAAAACCTGTTGTCTTTATCTTACAAGACTGCTGATCGTGTCAAATGAGAAAATGTATCTAGAGTGCTTTGCCAACCTTAAAAGCTCTGAATGCCAGTTGTTATCATTTTTGTAAATGTTTGCTGACTAAAGCTTGGGTGGCATGTTTATCAGGTCTTTAGATGGCAAAAAGCTTGGAGGGAGGAACCACAAAGACACCAGATGATAGAGGAATCCATCACAGTCCTGACAGGTCACCATTTGGGCTAAATCTATTAAGACAAATGGTAATGATAGAAAGAAGCCAAGAAGATAGGGCTTCAAGCTACAGTCAGGTCTCTGTATACGTCCTGGTAAGGGAGAGGTGAACAGGAACCCAAAAGCCTTTTTTTCCGAAAAGGTAACAAAACCCTAAAGCTCTTTGTTTGTTGGAAGATTTCTGGCTGTTAAGGTCTCCTGTTGGAATATCCTTGAATTTATGTTCTGTCTTGTTAACTTTGAGTTTGATTCCTTCGGATGAACAATCCTAAGGGGTTACATTTGCCATGCGGCCATTAAGCCAAAAATAGCTCCCTGGAGGCCTCTAGATAAGTAGGACCCCCACGTTGCCTGATGGCGTCTGTTCCTCAGAGCTCTTCTGATGGCTGACTCGGAGCCCACTCTCCCTAGAACTGCATGGTTTAGTTTTATATGACAACATGTGCCCCTAATGAAGATGGTCATAATCCAAATGCAAAGTTCTTTTTGCTTCAATGCTAGGGGATAGACTTAAAGTCTGAACATGTGGGTTCAGACCAACTTCACAAATCCAAGATGGCAGCAGTTTGTCCAGAGAATAATTCACCATAAAGAGATCCGGGACTCTCAGCGGTCATACAAGTCAAGGGTGTGGCATATCAGCCAAGAAAGCAGATGGAATTGAGACTTCATTAAGAGAAGCAGAGCATCCAGGACGAAGGATTTGATGGTCCTGTTTTGGGAGCTGGCCCAGACCATACCAAGAATACTGTGGTTGGGTTGGGGTGCCATGTTTTAGTGAGCCAGTCATCAAGCATTTATTAAGCACCTACTGTGTGCCAGGAGCTGTGCTAAGAGTGAGCTGGAGATATAAAGAAAGGCAAAAAGATGCCTGCTGTCAAGGAGCTTCCATTGTAATGGACTGGAAATCTGAAGACATTGATGACCTGGAGCGAAGAAGGGCCTGCTAGAGCTGTTTAGCCAGAGAAGGGATGTTTGTGAGTACTGGGGACAGGTGAGACAGCCATTGGAAAACCTGGTTGAACCTTGTTTTGGGGGATGGAGCTGAAAACAGGATATTTCTCAGGGACAGCCCCCTGGAAGGTGGTGAAGATGGACTGATTTTGCTGCATGGGATTTTCAGCTGCTTTCCTTCTCTGTTGGAGCCAGAATCTTAGGGAGTAATTATGTGAACATACAAGCACGTGGTGTTGATTCAAAGTGGGAAGAACTGAGAGGTCAGTATTAAAATTAATGTGTTTACTTGGCTGTTCTCTGGAAGGCTTCTCTCTTGATGGAGTTGAAGACAAATTGTGTTTAGTTTTTGAATAAGCAGGACTGTAGGAGGAAGCAGATTGCATGTGGATTGTAAACATAGGTCACGCAGAGATTGTTGGACAAAGGGGGAAAGGAAGATTCTTCCAGCCTGCTAGCTAATCTACACCAATTCAAGTGGGTATTCTCGGGAAAAGGCCGTCAGAAATAAATATCATCTGGAACTCCCTGATGTCTTTGAGAAGCTGGGCTTGGATATGATGCTTTGTTTCCCTCTTCCTAGGTGGAAATGCTTTGTACTTCAAATAGAGTAACTTCTTTATCTGGGTGTTCTTAAAAATCTTTCCCTTTTGTGTCTTTTTGGGAGAGGAGCCTAGCATTGGGTAGGAAATGCCTTTCTTCTGGGGAACAAAAATAAAGATGTGTGCTTATAAAGTTCCAGTGGCCGCCTCTTGGTTGGAAGCCAAATTCTCTGGCTTTGAAAGCCCTTCCCAAAGGGGCTTCAACCTGCCTTTCCAGGTCTACTTTCTTTTGTTCCCTCTTAGGATATAACATGTTTCATTTCGGTGTCTTTGTATAGGCTGTCCCTATACCTGAAATTCTCTCCCTCTTCACTTTCATGCCTTAGAATCTCTAGCTCTCTTCAAGTTCGTTTCTGATCTTTCCCCCTATCCTAATGTTACTGCTTTACTCCCCTCTGTAAAATGTAGACCGTAATAGCACCCACTTCATCATAATAACACCTGTGTGTCTGGCACATACTAGGTGTTTAATAAATGCTTACTGAACATTTTGACCACTGCCCCTGGGTTTGGGGAAATGCTTATAATACAATCACCTACCAATCCCTAGGTCACTCTTCAGGGAATATTAGTAGTAGTAGTGCCTATTTTTAAAAGCCTAATTGACATCTCTTCTTTTTACAACATACATTTTTTTTTTCCAGAAGCAGAAATAAGGAGGGAAGTTAAAGGAGAATAAAGGATGTGAAGGTAGTGAATGTAGATGGCCTTTCTTCAGGCATTTGGTTAAGAAAGAGAAGAGAGCTATGGGGATGGTAGGGTCAAGGGAGGCTTTAGTTAGGACATATTTCCTTTGATACTTCTTCTTGTTTTCAGGATCCCTTGACTAAGGAGGAAGACTATAGACCCATAGGAAATGAACATCAATCTTTTCTTTCAAATGCTTCTGAAATTAGAAGAGCTGCTGGGAATAGAGAATAGGGGCAGGAAGAGGTAAAAATAAATCAGGTTAGAGGATGGGGGGTAGGAGTAAAGGTTTTTTCTGTGTTTAATATAGAACCTCAGCTTTAGCCATTCAATTCTAAGAGTGCTTTCTAGCAAGACTGACACTGTGGTAGGAAAAAACAATGTGATATCAGGGACTTCAGAGCCTCTCTAGAGACTGAACTGATTGGAGTCTTCCCACCTCTTCTTCTGTGAGCCTCCCCAGTGTTAAAATTCAGCATTGTGCAGGGGTTCTATTTCCTGTCTCTAGTTTTATGTACATGGGGATTGTATGAGTATTATTAGGTCACTGGAGTGTGGTGTGCTAGAAAGAAAATTGTCTCTGGAGTCAGAAGACATGGTTCTAAATCTTGCTTCTGTTATTTATTATCCATAGAATCTTGGACGGGTCATTTTACTTCTGTGGGACTCAGTTTCCTAATCTGTAAAATAAATACTTTCCCTAAGGCCTCCCACAGCTTTTGTTTTTTTGATTCTATGAACCTGCTAAAGGGAAATTTCCTCAGCTGTTTTCAGACAGAATCCTAGGATTCAGAACCCGTCTGGTCCAATCCCCTCATTTTACAGGGGTGCCCCATGAGATGGTGATTCACCTTGCTCTCAAAGACACAGGTGAATGAGCATCAGAGCAGGGACTCAAGCCCAGGTCCTCTCTCTCCAGGCCGGATGATCTTTCTCCCTCCTGTGGTTCTATACAGGACAATCTGGGTAGATGGTTAGAATGCTGGTCAGTCTTAAAACTGGACCTCACAGTGGGGGCCTGGCCCTGAAAGGTCACCTTTTCTAGTCTTCCTCTATGATTTTATCTAAATTCAGCTTGGCCATCCCTCTCCTATCCCCTCATATCCTGCTCAGCTGTGTATTTGTTCTTGTTTCCTCTCTCCCCCCTCCCAATCGCCTGGTAGATTATAAGCTCCCTTAAAGGTAGGGTCTGTTTGGTTTTCATCTCTGTATTCCCCAGCTTCTAGCATCAAGGCCAGTACATTGCAGATGCATAATAAAGCCTTGTTGAAGTCAATGGAAATATATGCTGTTAAGACAGATGATTGACTGTGTTCTGACCACTATATAACCAAATTGTTTATAAATGATAGAAGTAAATTAAGCTTGGGAGTTTTGTATGGGGGAAGGGAGCTTGAATTGGGGAAGTAACGGATTACCTTCCTTAAGTTTCCAAGGTAAGATAGCATTGTGTTAGGGTTTCTCTCTCCTCTAGAGTGTAAATATGGACAGCTGCAGGTATCTCGCATAGTGTCAAAAGGATCTTTGTTGGGAAACTGCTGGTTGATGAAATGACTTCAATAAAATCCGATGTGTTGGCAGCCTTTGGTTGTTTGTAATTTATTTTGCACGTATTTTTGCAGAACTATAAAACGGTCTCTCCAGGGGCTCTGAGCTTGCATGGAGAGCTCCATAGACAATGAGCTTACACTTAGAGAAGGCTCCCTGTAGATCCCTCTGCTCTCAGGCTCCCAGGATCTCTTATCTCATGACATAGCTCTTATCTTGACTTTTTCTTTATACTTAGCACCTTCTCCTTGGACTTCTACAAATTTAGGACTTTCTGGATTGTATTAGAGTCATTTATATTTATGTCTAATTCTTCTATATCAGAGGTGTCAAACACTTAGTGGGAGGCTGACCACTTTGTACCCCACCCTCCCAACACTCCCAAGTGGGGCAGAACCAGATTAAAATGTAATTAGGAACTATTTAACAAAATAAGTAAAAATACAATTTGTTGTCATTCATTCTTGTCTGACTCTTTGTGACCCCATTTGGAATTTTGTTGGCAAAAACACTGGACTGGTTTGCCATTCCCTTCTCCAGCTCATTTAACAGATAAGGAAACTGAGGCAAACAGGGGCAAATGACTTGCCCAGGGTCACACAGTGACCCTGTGTGTCTGAGGCCACATTTGAAGTCAGGTCTTCCTGACTCCAGGCCCAGCCTCTATCCACTGTGACGCCCAGCTGTCCACCAAAATACAATAGAACATGATGTTAATATGTGGTTTTCTAAGTCAGCATGAGGCCTATAGGGATCCTTGTGTATGGTTTAGTGGTCCCATTTCTATTTGGTTTTGACACCACTGCCCTACATGACTGTAAGTGTTTGGGGACATGTTTCCTTGTTGTATCCTCAGAGCTCAGTATAGTGTACAGTGATAAGGGATAAGTATTTGTTGAACTGACTGAATAACCACTCCTTGGACTGGTCATAGATCACTGGAAATAATTAAAATTGTCTCTTTGCTAAAGTTATCTTGGGGCAGCTATGTGATACGGTGGGTAGAGCGCTGGGTCTGAAGTCAGGGAGACCAGAGTTCAAATCTGTCCTCAGACACTCACTAGCTGTGTGACCCTGGGCAAGTCCTGTTTGGCTCAGTTTCCTCACATGTAAAATGAGCTGGGGAATTAAATGGGAAACTGTTCTAGTATCTGCACCAAGAAAATCCCAAATGGGGTCATGAAGAGTCAGACACAATTGAGCAACACCAAAAATAGTTCCTTTGCTAAGAGATAGGGATAGATCAATCAACACGCATCTGTGAAGCACCTTCTAAGTGCCAGCCATTGTGTGAGGATACACAGAAAGAGTGAAGGGAGCCCTGCCCTCAGAGAACTTAAATTCTGGCAGGGGAGACAACAAGAACATACACAGTTATCCATGCAAGATGCATACATAGTTGCTACAAAGCACATAGATTTGGAAGGGGCTTTGGAAGGCATGGATGCCAGTTGAAGGAAATGGGGGCCTAGAGAGGCAAAGTGATTTACCCAAGGTCACCCGATAATAGGTAAGGGTTGGGATAAACTACGGGTCTGTTTTCCACTGCTTGCAACACTAGGATCCATCAACGTGGTAAGACTTGACCTTCTGAACACAACTTACCGGCAGGGTTGTCCTGGCTGTAGGCCCAGTTCCTGGTGATCTTCTCTTCAGCTAGAGATTTCCTTTTCTTGGAATTCTCAACTTCATGTTTGTTCTGCCCATTGGTTTGCAAACTCAGTTTTCTGATCTTTGAGCCAAATAAATGGTGTGTTGCAGCTTGCAACCCAGAGAGTCCAAGAAAGCAGGGTTGCTTGCTGGAATGAGCAGGGCCATCACTGAAACACTTGGCTATGATTTCTCTCCCCTCCAATTTTGGACCTTCTCACTTAACCAAAAGAGCGCCTTTGGGTTGATGAACTGTGAAGTGATGAACTTTTCCCATCACCGCCATGTTGCTGTTGATGGGCGTGCACAGAAATGCTCTAGTCTTTGGTAGGTCTGTTACCCCCAGAGTGAGGGGTTGTATGTGGTGGCAGGTAAGTGTCTGTTGCCTGTCCAGGACATCCTGTGACCTAGGAATACTTTGAAAGTGGCCCCTCATTCACAAGGATCTTCTCACACACAAGTGTTCTCTCCCAATGTTGCCCTGCTGCTGGACGCCTGGTACTCGAGGTCACTTGAGGGGCTGGGCTTTCTCCACTGTGGATATTCCCTCTGGTGGCACAGAATGAAACTCATTTAACCCATCCTGGGCAGCTCAGGGTGTCCTCCCGTAAGATTGTCACAAGGAGGTCACCCAATCGTTTTGAGGGTCGGGCAAGAGTCAGACCTTGAGTGTTGAGTGAATTCTCATCAATGCCTAATATTTTTTAAAATTTTAGGTCACACATAAAATGGTCAAGATCATGAAAAATGACCATAAATAGGTTTCTTTGTTTTCTCTGAGGAATAGATGGGTATTGATGGAGACAACAAAGGGGAATTTAGGCTGTTATGTTCTCATTATGTTTTTTTTAATGTGACATATATATAGGACCTGGGGGTGAAAGGGCCTTTAGGGTCCATCTGCCTCAACCCCTCCCACACAGGAGGAGTGACTTGTCCGAGGCCACACCAATGGCAAAGCTGAGCCCCTCTGATTCCCGTCCTCTATATGCTGCACTGTACTGACCAAAGAGCCTAATACCCCAGGGGGACCCAGCCCTAGGCCCAGTCAGTGCTGGATGTAGCTTGTATCGCCATGTGGACCAGCCTGCCCTTTCGCCCACCATCTTGGTTCAGCCACCTTGTCCTGGTGGTAGAATTTGTTGACGTTTTCATTCCAGGGAAGAACTTCGCAGGAAGCGAGGATAAATGAGGAGAAAACTGATGATGAGGAGAATGAAGAGGATGCACCAGGGCAGTCAGAGGACCACCGCAGCATTGTCCTTCACCTAATCTCCCAGCTCAGATTTGGAATGGACCTCACCAAAGTACGTGCGCCGTCCCCAGTGTCCTGCTCGGGCTTCCTTTCTGGTGTTGGTCTGGTTGGTGGAGAGGCTGAAGAGTACCTAGGCTTCTTAGCTTGCTTAGCGGGAGTTCTGTCCCTCGAAAGCTGAGGCCCCAAACAGAGGAAGTGCTGCGCAGGATGCTCCGGCTCAGGAGGCCAGAGTCTTCATTTCCAGGGGTAATTTCTCAGTTGGAAAGTTGAGAGTTGAGGCTTACCCATTCTCAGAAGCTCAGCCGAAGCATCGGGCAGATCACTTCCTCTTTTTGGGCTCAGTTTTGTCATCAGTCCATTGGGTGGCTTGGACGGGGAATCACTAAGGTCCTTCCTTTCTCTGACCCTGAGGGGATTCCTGGCTCTGCACTAGAAGGCAGCACGCTCTAACTCCTCCTGAATCCTGTGTTCCAGCCCAACAGGTCACTGATTCTCTGTGTCTTGGCTCATGTTTTACCTGCATGGAGTGTCTTTCCCTGTCTACACACCACTCATCCTTCAAGTCCCATCTCCTACATGCAAGGTTCCCAGCCCACATCCCTCGTGGGCTGCTGCTCTCCTCCCGCCCTCTGTGGCTCACACACTCTCCTCAGTGTAGCATTTAACCCATGTTCTGTTGCATTCATTGCCTGTATTATTTGTCCGCTTTCTCCAGACTAGATTGTAAGTGCCTCAAGGGCGGGAACCATCCACTCCCTATGTGTCTTTGTTATGCCCAGGGGGAAGGGAAAGGGGAAGGGAAGAAGTATTGATAAAGTGCCTACTGTGTGCCAGGCACTGGGCTAAGTGCTTTGATAAATACTATCTCATTTCATCCTCACGACAACCTTGTGAGGTAGGTGCTGCTCCTATTCCTATTTTACAGATGAGGAAACTGAGGAAACACATGGTGCTAAGAGCTAACATTTATATAGTGCCTGCTATGTGCCAGGCACTGGGCTTGGTGCTTTGCAATTAGTATGTGGTCCTCACAACAGCCCTTGGGGGGGGGGGTAGGTGCCATTACTATTCCCACTTTACAATTGAGGAAACTGAGGAAACACAGGTTAAGTGACTTGCCCAGGGTCACACAAGCTAGTAAGTGGCATGGCTAAGATTTGAATCCAGATCCTTGGACTCCAACATTAATATCCTTTTAAGTGTAAGACCTGGAAGTGGGTAAAGGAAGCTAAAAAATGCTTTTATGTTCTCTATGAGAAAGTTACATGCTTTTAAGGTCCATTTATAGATATACATGCACATATAGATGCACATATACCCACACATATACCTATATACATTATATATATATGCAGATATGAACATAATGCAGGTAAATATGCACATATAGACATGTCTATCTCTATAAATATGCGTATCTATACAAGCATACATAAGCACATATGTGGAAGGAACTGGGGGTGCTGAGCCTGGAGAAGACTTGGGGGGGAGGAGGTGGAGTCAGTCTGGAAGCCTTTGAAGGGCCTCCCCATGAAGGAGGGATTAGCCTTGTCCCAGAGGACGAGGGACAGGATGATGGGAAGATGTAGCCAAGGGGCACGCCATACCCAGTTAGAGCCCCAGGAGAAGCTAAGCAGGCAGCCGCTCGGGCCAGCCAAGGGGCCCTGAGATGCTTTCTACTCTGGGATTGTGACTCTGTAATACTATTGAATGAACATCCATTAAGTGCCTCCTGTATGCCAGGCACTGTGCTAAGAGCTTTGTCAATGGGTAAGTTTGGTTTTCCCAAGTGAGGGTGCTCTAGAGACAGCTGCATGGGGATCAAAGGTGTAACATCTGGACGTTTGGGCAGGGGAAGGATTGGGGGTATATTGGCAAGACTGCTAGATGTGGAGTCAGGAAGACCTGAGTTTGTCTCTGACCCTTACTGGCTGTGTGACCCTGGGCAAGTCATTTAGCTGCCCTCAGCCTCAGCTTCTTCATCTTTAAAATAATAGTAATAACAAATAATGATGATGACAGCCAGCATTTATTTAGCACCTACTGTGTGCCTGGCACGCTGCTACACACTTTATGGATATTACTTTATTTGATCCTCACAATAACCCCAGGAAGTTGGTGCTGATATTAGTCCCACTTTACATTTGAGGAAACTGAGGCACGTAGCTTAAGTGACTGCCCACGGTCACACAGCTTAGTGTTGAGGTCGCATTTGAACTCGAGTCTTGCAGACTCCAGGACCAAAGCTCCATCCATTGCACCCACCAGCTACCTTGAAGCACAATAACAGTGCCTACCACACAGGGTTGTGGCGAGCATCGATTGAGATAACATGGAAACTGTTTTGCAGACCACAGAGCATTATTTTTTAAAGCATTTATTAAACACCTACTGTGTGCCAGGCGCTGTGCTAAGGACTTTACAAATAGGATCTCATTTGGTCTTCACAACTATATATAAATGTTCGTCCTTGTTGTTATAAACAGCACCAGCCGCCTTAAAGTGACCATCTGCAGCTGCCTCCAGCCCTCTCCCTCCCATCCCCCGTAGCGTTTCCCGCTGGGCAGCTGTCCTTCTTTTGGTCCCTTTCATGGCGCTGATATTCCCTTAAAGAACCAACTTGAGATGAGTGAGCAACTCTCCTGTTGATTGATGGGTCTTTCGAAAAGTTGAGGTTGATTCTGTTAATTATTTTAGTGGGAGGAAAGGCCAGCATTATTGATAGCCCAATAAACTTAGCTGGTGGTTTGGACCCATGCCGACACCATCCTTCTTATTACTTATGCGCCAGGTCTCAGGCAGACAGACCAATTGGTGCTACCTACCCCCCCACTGGCCCTGGTGCTCCAGGCCCTCAATGCCCAGGAAGTAAATGATGCAGTGACTTAATACTTACAAAGGAATGGTAAAAGTAATAATGATAAAGCCACAAGAAAACCTCAGACTGCACCAGGAAAAGCAGTTTTACAAAAAAATGAAATGAAAACAAAGAAAGGAAGGAAGGAAGAAAGAAAAAGGAAGAACCAAGTTGATTCCTCTTACTCGAAGGGCTTTAAAGGATAAGCCATGTTCTTCTCCCCTCCCCTCCCCATTTTTATTAATTAATTTTTGTTAGCAACTTTTATTAAATTTTGAGTTCTAAATTTTTCCCCTTCTCTCACCCCCCAAGACAACAAGCAATCTGATGTAGGCTGTAAATGTATGATCATATTAAACATATTTCCCTGTTGGTCATGTTGTGAAAGAAGAATCAGAACAAAAGAGAAAAACCACAAGAAAGAAAAAAAGAGAGAAAATTGTAGGCTTCGATCTGCATTCAGACGCCATAGTTCTTTCTTTGGATGTGGATAGCATTTTCTATTGTGAATTTTTTTGAGTTGTCTTAGATCCTTGCATTGCTGAGAAGGGCTGAGCCTGTCAAAGTTGGTCATCAAACACTGTGGCTGTTACTGTTTACGGTGTTCTCCTGGTTCTGCTCACTTCACTCAGCATCGGTTCATACAAGTCTTTCCAAGTTTTTCTGAAGTCTGCCTGCTCATCATTTCTTATACAACAATACTATTCCATTACAATCATATACCACAACTTATTCAGTAACTCCCCAAACGATGGGTATCCCCTCAATTTCTAGTTCTTTGCCACCACAAAAGAGCTGCCATAAATATTTTTGTACATGAGTGTCCTTTTCCCTTTTTTATGATTTCTTTGGGGTATAAACCTAGTCATGGTATTGCTGGACCAAAAGGGTATGCACAGTTTGCTCTTTGGGCATAGTTTCAAGTTGCTCTCTAGAATGGTTAGATCAGTTCACAACTCCACCAACGATGCATTAGTATTCCAATTTTCCCACATTTTTGATGATGTTTTTCTCAGGCCCTCTAAGACAGAGCTAGGAGAAACAGGAGGGTGACAACCTCAGGCACATGATGCTAGCCAATGTTTCAAGTAGGCAGACGCTTAAGATTTGCAAAGCATTATTCACAATCACATTCCAGTTAAACAGAAACTCTCTGAAATAGTGCTACAATCATGATCCCATTTTACAGATGGAGAAGCTGAGTCTGAGAGGCTAGTTAAGGGTCATTCATGCCAGTTAAGATCCAGAGCTCACTCTATCGCGTCCCATTTCCACTCTGACGCTGCCTCTAGGACCAGTTGGCCTTTTCGTATCTGAATCCAGGGCGTCTGGCTCAGCGCCTGGCACAGAGTTGGTGTTTAATAAGTATTCCTTCACGGCCAGTGGCAAGTTCACGTGCAACATCCCTGGCACCTACTTCACCTACCATGTCCTGATGCGAGGAGGAGATGGCACCAGCATGTGGGCAGATCTCTGCAAGAACGGGCAGGTCCGGGCCAGCGCCATTGCCCAGGCTGCTGATCAGAACTGTGACTATGCCAGCAATAGCGTGATTGTGCACCCGGATGCTGGGGACGGGGTCTTCATCAAGCTAGACGGCCGCAAGGCTCGCTGCGGCAACAGTAACAAATACAGCACATTCCCCGGCTTCATCATCTGCTCCGGACTGAGCCGGGGCAGGGTGCTTCTCTCCCTCTCGTCCCTCAACCCCTTCCCACCCAAGCCACGTCCACGGGGCAACCTCGGAACTACCCTCACACCTGGACCGGACGGGTGGAGAGGGGGAAATGTCCCTGGTCTCCTCCTGCCTCTTTCTCTCCCCCCCCCACCCCAGTGAGACCCCCGAAAGGAGGGGCTAGGGGATGGAGGATGGAGGCAGCCTCAGCCTGCTATAACACCTGGGACCTCACGGGCCACCAGGTGTGCGGCCACAGACCAGGGCCCCGGGGTGGCTCCCTCTCACAGAGCGCCCCTTTGGTCCTGGAGTTGTAAAGACCTCCACCCCTTCTGCACTGTATATTTGTATAATACGACTGTATCTGTGTATTGTTTCGGAGTGCCGCGTCCCCCTCCCAGTTCTAATCGCGGGGGAAGGCTGGGAAGGAGGAATTAGCAGACAGGTACGCCTCTCCTCCACAGGGGCTCCTCCTGCTCTCTGCCTCTCATCCTGGGGAGGTCAAGGTGGGGGTTGCCCCAGACAACCTTCCTCATCCCCCCATCCACTTGCCCCCAGCGATACCCAAAGTCTGCCTCCACCGCGTTATAAAAAAAAACCCACACATATCTAATAATAATAAGCGTCCCTTGATAAATGGATGAAAGGGGCCGCTTTACACTTTCTATGGGCAAAGTCCCTGTTCTCCCCCTCATCTGATCTCAAAGCACTTTGTTCTTCTCGGAAGCATTCATCCTGTTGTAATTCGACAGCAGCCAGAAGGCTTAGGCTTAGATAGCACAGGGCGCTGGACCCCGAGTCAGTAAGGCTAGAGTTCAAATCCAGCCTCAGGCCCGTAGTAGCCGTGTGACCCTGGACAAGTCTCTTTCCTACCTCATTTGGTCAATAGGACGAATAACAGCTCCTACGTCCCAGAGTTGTTGTGAGGATCAAATGAGAGGAGGAATACAAAGCTAGCTATTACTAGCATCATTGTTGATTTGTGAAATGATTGCCTCCACACAATACGTGTTAAATAGAGACTTCTCTCCTTTAGCATTGTAAATATTTAATTTTTTGAATGAATCGCAGCATTAGGGGGAAGAGGGTTGGGCCCGGTGATCTCTAGGGGTCCCCCATGATTCTTTGAGCCTCTAGATAAATCAGTGTATGCTAGAGAATCGAGGTCAGACTGTTTCTCAGAAACAGAAAAATACCAGATTTTGTGAAGCCTTTTGTAATCAGGAGCATCAGTGAACTCCCTCAGATGCTTGTTATTATGGGCACAGGCTGCAGTCATACTAATAGCTAACATTTACATAGCAGTTCAGCGAGAGGTTGGCAAACCTATGGAAGGCAAGCGCTTAGCAGGTGGTGGGGAATCTGGACTGGAAGAATAGGCCGGGGGACAGTGACTGAGTGAGCGATGCTGGGCCACGGTGCCAGGTGGCGAAAAGGCCAAAGAAAAGTGAACAAGGAGGCCCCAGGCGCATCCCCTGGCCCAATGAAGGCCCTGGTCCCCTAGTCAGCTGCAGTGCACCTACTTCAGTGAGTCGCTGGGCTGAGTTCCACTTTTCATAAAGTTCTGGACTCCAAGAAAAGCTAAAACTGAAGGGACCTTTGAGATCAATGAGTCCAATACCCTTCTTTTGTAGATGAAAAAATTAATAAGTAGCAGGGGTGAGATTTGAACTAACATTCTCTGACTTCCAATCCATCCTTCTTTCCCCTTTCCCACATGTGCTGCAAAGTGAAGGAAAATCTGGGGCTAACAACTGATTCATAAGGATTTGTTAGAGATGGTTACAGTATAGAAGAGAGATGACACTCTTTTATCTGAATAATAATCTATAGAGCCTGGAGTTCGGCCTTATTTCCATCTATGTGTGGTTATGGTATGTCTTCTAATTTTTAAAGAAATAACTTCTCTTTTTTTGACCATTCTAAGATAGGGCTCAAGGAAATGCAACAGCAACAGCAAAAATAACAATTAGCATTTATATAGTACCTACCATGTGCTGAGCACTTACTAAGTGCTTTAAAAACATGATTTCATTTTATTCTCACAACAACCCTGGGAGACAGGAGCTATTATTATCCCCCATTTTACGTTGAGAAACTGAGGCAAATAGAGATTAAGTGACACTTGTTAGTAAGTAAGATACTAAGTATCTGAGGCTGCATTTGAACTCAGGTCTTCCTGACCCCAGGCCCAGACCTCTCTCTACTGTGCCATAATGGAATCTGGTCATGGATGCTGAGAAATATTGTGGTTCTTACTAATTTCATGTGCCCCCAGAATAGTCATTTAGGAGATAAATTAGTGCTGTTTTGTTGGGGGCAGCCAGGTGGTGCAGTGGAGAAAGTGCCAGGCCTGGAGTCAGGAAGACCCGAGTTCAAATTCTGCTTACTAGCTGCGTGACCCTGGGCAAGTCACTAACCCTGTTTGTCTCAATTTCCTCATCTGTAAAATGAGCTGGAGTAGGAAGCGGTAAGCCACTCTGCTATCTTGGCAAAGCAAATCCCAGGTGGGGTCATGAAGAGTCAGACACGACCGGAAAACAACCGAATGAAAAAACGCTGCTTTGCGTCTATAGAATTCTTCTTCGGATTTATTAGGGAGGGTTGATTGGTCTCTTCTACACATAGGATTCCCTACCGTGAAGCAGCAAATGCTCCTAAACGGTGTTTCTGTGGCGAGTGGGCAGCTGTCCTAGGGAAGGAAGGACGATCCACACACAAAGCTTGTCTGATGAGGTGTCCAGCGCATCCTCCTCTTGCAGCAAGCGGTGGCTTTGCAAGGGCTGGACAGAGAGGGGTGGCAAGATGCTGCCCCCGGCCAGGTCTAGAGCCTTTCGGGTCGGGCGTTCCCTCCCACGGGGGCAGCTCGCTGCCTTCAGAGTCATCTGAGGGTGTGTGGGTCCCAGCACTAGAAACAGCTGCCCAGGTTTCCCCTTTTCTATACAAAAGATCCCTTCTTCACCCTGTCTTGGTGACATTTCCATTGGGGTTTTTTCATTTTCAATGGGTTCTAGAGCGGCGATTGAGGGAGAAACCAGGTGTTACCTGTTACCTCCACCCTTGAGATCTGTGCTGTAGGATCTTTGAGCCTGTACCCCCTAGCTTACGAATGACCTTGAAATGCAGGGTCACACAGCTAGTAAGTGCAGGGTCCAGAAGCCAGCGCTGTCTTCCAGATGTGGTCTGACTGCTGGCCCAGCACCTCCTTAGTCCTGACCATTATCATTTTCTCAGAGCAGAAAGGCCTTTGCCTTGGAGAAACTGAAGAGGGAAGAAGGGTCCGATTCTCCCTGCAGCTGGTTTTGAAACAGATTTATGAGGCCCAAGGTCACAGCTTTAGCTGGACTCTGTGAGACATCAATCTGTCTAGTGCTGAGCCCAGGGACTGTTCTCCCTTCCCTCCTCCCCTGAGGAAGCTACAGCCCATTGGATGAGGGGCCTCGAGGCTCCAGAAATACAGCATCAGCCAAAGAGGAACAAAGGGACCGCTGAGTTTGCTGATGGCCAGACTTTCTCCTTTAACTCTTGACTGTCCTGAGCCAGAATCCAGATTCAAAGGAATGCTGATATAGATGAAGTCAGGTGAACAAGCATTTATTGAGAGCTTGCTGTGTTCACCGACCGTGTTTAGTGTTGGGGAGGGTGCTATGTTCCTCACACTTTGGTGGATTGCCAGGATCAGCAGGCAGCTGCTGGGGAAACAATCACCCTACGATGGGAGAGAGATTTTAAAACAAAGTTGAGCTTGACGTGGGTATTGTAATTACAAAGGAACCTTAACGGTAGGAAAAGAGAGGCATTCAGTTCCTTAAATGAAGAATTGCAATTCTTGCCCTGAAACATTGAGATTTCTACTTTAGGATAAAAGTTTAAGGTCGCAGTGATTAAAACAAATTATACAGGCCCTGACAAGCTAGGATCAGTGCCATTCATTCATTCATTCATTCATTCATTCATTCAGAGTTTTCATTCTTCTTGGGGACCAGGAGGGTGGGGTGGGGAACATGATATCATCTGACGTGGATAAAGCAGACAAAATCCCAGGGCTGTGCCTTGTTGCTTTTGTAACCGTGGAATGGAAACTTCTCGGGCAGGAGCTGGACCATTGATTGCTGTGGCGTTGAGTGCATCCCAGGTGCTATGCATACATTGGCTGAGTGGAATGAGGGGCATAAGGCCCCCTGCTCCACACTGCTGCTCCCCAGGGAGGCTCTGACAGCCGAAGGCTCCCCGAGCGTGTCCCGCAGTTCACGCTTCATTCTCCGAAACCTGAAAAATCTCAGTGTCTGTGGTGTGGGTGACACTTGGCTGATCCATGAGCTTGTAACCCTGATATTAGGGAAGAGGTGACAACTTGCTTCCTTTTGCTGGTTCTTTCCCCCCTCTTCACTTCTATAAATAATAGAGGCTTGAGAGGGCGGGGGAGGCAAGGGAAGCGTGGGTGTTCAGAGAAATGACATTTGGGAGAGAGAGAAGATTGTCTTGACAAGAAAGGAATAGAGGGAGAGATGGTGTGGAGTCATAGGAAAAAAAAGCCCGGGAAGAGAAGTCAGAGGATCTGGGTTCAAATTCTGCCTCTGATCTTGGACAAGTTAGCTTAGCCTCCTTGGCCTTTCTTTCTTCTTCTGTAAGGTGAGGAGGTTGGGCTCCAGATAGTTCTATGATCTTGGGGCTCGAGATAGTTCTATGATCTTGTGACTCGACACTCTTAAGTTTCCTTCCATTTCTCATTGTAGAGTCCCTGTGACCTGTCCAGTGTTGGGCCAGATCTTGGAGTCTCAGTGTCCTCATCTGTACAATGGGGAGGTTGGTCTTTCCTTGGGAGTCAGGGCACCTCAGTGTTCTCATCTGCAGAGTGGAGATAACGATCCGGGCAGCGCACTCGCTGAATCGCTTCGCAGTTCCAAGAGGGTCTCGTCTGTGCCAGCTGTGCTAATTCCCTGTCTGCCTCTCGACACAGGTTGCACTCCCCACCTTCATCTTGGAGAGGAGGTCCCTGCTGGAGATGTTTGCCAACTTCATGGCGCACCCGGACCTGCTTCTGTCCATCGGCTCCGGAGCCACTCCCGAGGAGAGAGCCATCTCCTTCGTGGAGTACTACTTGACGTCCTTCCGCGAGGGCCGCAAGGGCTCAGTGGCCAAGAAGCCATACAACCCCATCCTGGGTGAGACGTTTCACTGCTCCTGGGACATCCCCAAGGACCAGGTGAAGCCTCTGTCGCGAGAGCTGGAGGCTGAGGCCCAAGACTCCAGCGAGGTGCGCTCGGACTCTGACCAGGAGCATTATCCGCCAGGACAGTACAAGCTGACGTTTGTGGCCGAGCAGGTGTCCCACCACCCCCCGGTGTCATGTTTTTACTGCGAGTGCAAGGAGAGAGGGATGTTTGTGAACACCCATGTGTGGACCAAAAGCAAGTTCATGGGCATGTCGGTTGGGGTGTCCTTAGTTGGGGAAGGTAAGAAACCGATCCGGGTGGGTTTGGGAGTGAGGGAGGGGCATTTAAAATAGAGGTGGGAAGGGTTTCATAGCCCACTGAAATCATGGCCAAAGATGTACATGTTCCTTTTTCTTTCCTTTTTTTTTTTTTAAAGGCTTTGTCTTCGCAATATTCTCAAGAGAATACAATGACCCAGAGTCAGGAGAGTCTTAGTCCACTCTTTCTGGGTGACAATGGGCAAGCCACTAGGACCGTAGGATCGTCATCAGTCTATGGCTGGCCTTTGAGGCAGCTGAGGAAACTGAGGCCCACGGTGTTAAGTGACTTGCCCAGGGTCATACGAAGAGTAAGCGATAGAGGAAGATTTGAAACAGGTAGTCTAACCCCCTCTTTTTACATGTAAGTAAACCAAATCCCAAGGAGATTTAGTCACTTGCCCCGGGTTCCTTGGGTAGTCAGTGACTGCCAAATCTGATGGCCTTTTCTCAGTCCTCCTCCTCCGAGCCGTTGATGGCCCTCTTCTCCTTGGTGCTGTCTTAGGTTTTTGGGGCATTACTTTCTCCTGGTCCTTCCCTGCCCCCCCCATGTGACTGCTCTTTCTGAGCCTTCTGTGCTGGATCCTCCTCTCAGGCCCTCCAGCCCCCCCCCCCAACATTTGGGCCAGGCCCCTTTCTCCTCTCTTTTTCTCCTATTCCATTTAATGATCTCACCAGCTTTCGTGGATTCAGTGATTGTCTCTATACTAATGATTCTCAAGTCTGTTTATCCGGCCTCAGCCTCTGCTGACCGTCTCCAACTGCCTTTCAGAAATCTCAGACTCTCCATTCCAGAGCAGCTCTCACCCCTCTTTCCCCCCAAATCCTTCTCCCTTCCCTCTTGCTGGAGAGGGCCTCCTCCTCCCCATCTCCCAGGCTTGCAGCCCTGGGGACTTCCTCAGCTCTTCCTTCTCACCCCACCCAGACCCAAGCTGTTGCCAGGGCACATTGATTTCACCAGAGAGGTCAGGTTACGTCCCCAGGGTCACCCAGCTTGTGTTAGACCTGGGGTTTGAGCCTGGGGCCTTTGGCTCCAGAGCCAGGGCCATCTTCTCCGCGTCTTGCCTCCTGTATCCTAATCATCATTATTCTGGCTCTCTCCAGCCTCTCCACTAGAGTTGATTTAGTGGTATTTAAGTAGAGGCCAAATTCTCTTCATTTTCCAGCGTCTCCCCAGCCAGACCAACCATCTTCCCATCATTGCTCTGTTTGTAACTGAATGCTGAGAACAGGATATTATGGCATACCCCAGGTCAAAAATGAGGCCTGGGAGCAGTGGTCAGTGCCTGCTATGAGCCAGGCACAGTGCTAGGCACAGAGGCTTCCCTGCCCTCAGAGAGATTACATTCTGTTGTTAACAGTTGATACATAAATGCAGGACATAGACAGAACTTGGACATAGCAAATCAGCAAAGGTCAAATCAAAGGCAAACTCTGGACTTCCATGTTTTGAGAATGGGATAATGTTTGCTCTTCTCTGGTCCTGGGGCAGCTCTCTTCTGTGCTAAGACTTTGGAAGCAAGAATTTAACATGCTTAATAGATGGCTTTTCATTCAGTCCTTCCTCTCCTATGAACTGCACTTTCAGAATCTTCAGATTGGTCATCCTATGATCGTGCACATCTACATGTTTGTTTGTTCCCTGCCAGAGTCGAATTGATGCTCATCGAGGGCAGGGGCTATTATTCATTTTATCTCTGTATCTATAGGGCCTTGGTAGGTGCTTAGCAAATGCTTGTTGGACCGGATTGGACCAGGTTAAAGAGAGCTACCAGGAGCCCTCCAGGGACAGAATGCTATCCATGGTGACAGGCTGACTCTCCGAAAAGTCTTATGTTATTTATTCACCACTAACTTCAAAGAAAAACTGGTTGTGAGCTCCCCTGCAAGGCCTTTTCCAAATGAATACTGTGTGTTCCCAGTCAACGGATCAGGAGTTTTCAGGATTTCAGTTCATGTGGTCTTAAAGGTTGTCTGAATTGTATTTGTGTTTTTTAAATGACTTCATGATAATGTTTTGAAGGTTCCCAAGTTAGTGGATTTGGCTTTTGGTGCATATGAATTCTCTGTTTCAGTTCACTTAAAAAAAAAAAGATACTTACCTGCTTCTTACTATGATGGTGAGCGCTGGGGGAGATGTAAACTTTATTTAGATCACAAGTTTTTATCCGTTTTTGTGGCAGGCAATCTGGTGAAGTCTGTAGACCCTTTCTAAGAGAGAGTTCTTAAATGCAGATTGATTACAAAGGAAACCAGTCTTGGTGGAAATAAAGATGCAGCTTTTTTCTCTATCCAAGTTCACGGTCTCCCTGAAATCTGTCCATAGACCACTGTGGACAGGTGGAAGTGTCACTGCAGAGGTCTCCTGGAGTTGTGGTGGGGACACTGGGCATAGAGTCAGTAGAATGTGGGTTCAGTCCTGTCTGTGTAACCTCAGACCAGGCATTTTACCTCTGTGCCCCAGTTTCCTTACCTGTAAGGACTCCATGATATGATGTGTATGTGCATGTGTATATGAGTATATATAGTGTTTTAAAAATCTTAAAGTAGCCAAAGTCCACTAAAGTCCCCATTTGATTTGCTTTCTGCCCACGTGTCTTTCATGACATACCATTTGTGCAGTTGAGTTTTTGGACCCAAGGGCAGACTTTACATTTGCCATAGAATCATAGTAGGCTTTAGAGCTGGAAGGGTCCTTAGCATTTGTCTGGTCTAGTCTGTTTGTTTTACTGATGGAGCAATTGAGATCTAGAGAAAGTGAACTCACCCAAGATCTGGCAGCTAGGGAACAGCAGGTCCTGAATCCCAGCCCAAGATTTCCTGGCTTCAAATCTACTTTTATCACTTGTTAACAATAGCTGAAAAGCTTTACCCCCGACCTTTAGGGATCCTGGTTCTGTCACCACCCACTTCTACCATTTGCCAGTGATGATGCTGATGACAGCTGGCCATCATAGAGCTCTGTAACAGCAAGCACCCTAGACTACCCCGATAGCCTGCTAGCACAGGTTCTTTAATCTGCTTTTAAAGGAAAGCAACTTTAAAAGGGGTCAACAATCTTTAATTACATTCACTAGTTCTGAGGGAAAAGTCAGCCCCATGAATATCAGAGAAAATACAAGCAGAGAAATTAGCATAAAGACCAATAGACAAGACTTTTAACTGCCTGAACCGAAGCAATATTGCTAGACACTTTACATATACCACTGGATCGAGGGAGCCTTTATATCTGAGCAGCTGGGGAGTTCTGAACATACAGCTACTCAGAGTCTTGACCAGAGAGTCAAAAGATCCTTCTCATAAGCAAACTCCCAAAGCAAAACCTCACCTCAGACTATACATACACTTTTGGCTCATAGGCTCAGAGCCACAAGGCATCAAAACCCTCTGACTCAGTGCCTAATTAGCTTAGTACCAACAGGTGTGAAAGCCTTCCTACAAGCAAACCTCCCCTAAGCAAGCTCCTCCTAAGGCAAGTTCCTCCCCAGTGAACTCTTTGTGACTCAGGATGTGTCACAGCTGTGAGATGGGCCAGAGCTCAAAGCAGGTCACTTAGGCCTATTAATGGACAGGGAGGGTTTTCCTGTTCCCTTAACATCACAAGCTCTTTGCAATGCGCTTCATGTAGACGATTTCATTTGATCCTCACAATAGCCTTGTATGAAGTAGGTGCTGTGGTTACTCCATTTGACAGATGAGGATCCTGGTCCAAAAGGAAACCTAGAGTTCATCTGGTCCAACCCCTCATTCCTACAGAGGAGAAACTGAGGCCTAGAGAGGTTGGGACTTGCTCAAGGCCCTACAACTAGTATCAAAGATCAGGGTTCTTATCTTTTTGTTGAGTTATGGACTCTTCTGGCAGTGTCCCATGAAGTCCTTGGACTCTTTTTCATAATCATGTTTTTAAATACATAAAATAAAATATATAGGATTACAAAAGGAAGCCAGTTATGTCAAAATGAAGTTTTTAAAACTTAAAAAAAAATAAGTCACGGATCCCAGGTCTAAGGCAAGATTTGAACTTAGCTCTTTCTGATTCCCCCAAGTCCCAGGTCTGTCTGTTACACCAGACTGCCTCTCTGAACAGCTTAAGATGACAGCTACGTCCTCCCCCGGGCACCTGCTGCCTCTCCTCCCCTCTGACACCAAATGACGTGGCAGATGGTGAGACAGATCCCATTGGAGGGACTCGGGAGCAGGGCTGAATTGTTGTAACTCTGAAGCAATAGCATTTTGGTTTTAGTCTCTCTTCTGAAGCTAATCCTTGTTGCTGGCTTCTTCAAATATTGGCCTGGGTTGAAAATAAGCAATAGGACATTCATTCTGTCCTGTTCCATTTTAGATTAAAATGCTGTTAGAAATTTATTGTCTTCACCCAGGATTGGCTTTGCCTACATGCCCTGAGCTTTGGAAGTGTGGGAGAGGATAGTCAGTTGGAAAATGCCTCAAGGGAAGACAAGAGGAGCTTGGAAAGGCCAAAACTGGGAAAGAGGGGCTTTGGGATGCCTGGTTGGTAGGATTATGTTTGCATATGTCACTTTTGGGCTTGTCTGGGAAGCTGTATTATGAGCCACGTTAATCTTTAATTGTGATGAATGGGGGTCTCTCTTCTTTTCCTTATGTTGCTAAAGCCCAGCTAATGGTGCTTACTCAGTTTGCACTTGGTACAGTCTCCCCTTTTAGACAAGAAATTGGCATTCTGGGGGCTTGGCCAGTCCTGTTTAAATTTATTACTTATTCTGAATTTTTACATAAGTCAAGTCCTTTTGATATAAAAATTGCCTCATATCCTAGAGAGAGTGGAAGCTTAGGCAATTTCTACCTATTGTTAGGGATGCCACAGGCATGGCAGCCAATGTAGCTGATTACTCCCATGTTTGAGGGGAAGGTGTTTTCCTGAAGGGTTTGGCAGCCCTCAGAACTAAAGCCTTTGGATATATTCTAGAATGTGTTATTTTGTTGAAGGTTTTGCATGGTCAGTCAGAAGGATTGCCAGCAAAGATAGCCTTGGCATTCTGGGATGGTCTGGCATTTTTACTGCCAAGGGGTACTTAATGTATCATCTTCCCTGGCTCTCTATATGTGAATATACTCAATCAATAAACATTTATTAAATATACCTACCATGTGCTAGGCACTGTGGTGAGAGCCGGTGATACAGCTTCTGGGAATGGAAAGTACCAAAAACAACAAAACTTGACTTCCTTGGTTAACCAGATGCTCTGTATGCTTGAGAGAAGCAACGTGATTGGAGCTCTGCCTTGAGTGGTGCTGGACTTCTCTCATTGGAGATCGTAAGCAGAAAATGCATGGCTACCCAGCTGGTATCTATGGTAGGGAACCCTTTTGGTTTAGGTTAGATTAAAGGAGATTCCTTCATCTTCTGCAGTCCTGAGACCCGACTGTGGTTCTGAGCACAGTACACCAGTTACTTCCCAAGGCTAAGCACAGCTATGGATTTATTTAAATGCTGTTCACCTTCTTCTGCATGTTGCGGTCCCATGTTAAGCTTGTAGCCAACTAAATCCCTGGGTCTTTTTTTGGGGGGAGATATTGCAGAGTCAGGTCTCCTCCATCCTAAAGTACAATTGATTTTTTGAATCTAAATATGGTTCTTTCAGGATATGTTAAGAGATTGGTGGTTTTTATTGTTGCTGCCTGCAGTGGCATCTAGCAGAGTTCGCTCACCTCTTATCCCATGGGATTCTCACCCATAATTCACCCAACAGTCTGGAGGCCCTTCCCAGTGGGAGCTAGGAGGTGTAGTGGATAGAGCATTGGGTCTGGAGTCATTTAGCTGTGTGACCCTGGACAAGTCACTTAACCTTTGTTTGCCTCACTTTCTAAATCTGTAAAGTGGGAAAAATGAAAACACTCTTAGGGCTGTCGTGAGGATAAAATAAGATTTTTAAATAGTTAATTTATTTATTTTTAGTTTTCAACGTTCACTTCCGTAAGATTTTGAGTTTTAAATTTTCTCCTCCCCCCTCTCCTCCCTGCTCCCCAAGATGGCATGTAATCTGATGTAGGCTCTACTTATACTTTCATATTAAACATTTAAATAAGATATTTGTAAAGCTTTGCAACCCTTAAAGCACTATATAAATGTTGTGATTGTTATTAAAAATTTCTCTAGGCCTTTCTGATTACTGTTGAATTTGGATCCTGAAGTGTTTGCAGAAATTTAATTGCAAATGCTGCGCTCGCAGTACGTGCTTCTAGCCCTCAGTAGACGATGAAACGCCATTATAAAATGTTTCTTTCTGCCACAAGCTTGTGCTAAGCTCCCGTTGACATGGTGATGGATAGCCTTTTCCCTTTCCTCTAATGCAGGAAACCCCATCACTAAGGCATCATCCTTGTCCCGTGATCCGGCCATTGTCATGCTCTTCTTCCACTGTCTCTGGGAAGGTCCAAAAGAACAGAGATTCAAAGGCTCCAGAAGAGTTTCCTTTCCCCTCCCCCCACCCCAGACCCCCAGCTCATCCCCTGCCTTCTGAATCTCTCCAACCCTAATTCCCATCAGTGAGGGCTCAGTAAATGGCTCATCTTCTTGATCCATCCTGTGCTGGGGAACAGGAGAAATGGAATTGACCCCAGGAAAAGGAAAAGGCCCTTTCAATACTCACCATTCACTGGTCTGTTGACCAGTCATTTATTAGGCATCTAACCCAGGGCTGTCCCACCTTAGGTTTTTATTGAAACAACAGACAATATATTTTGATTTGCCATTTTAGTGAGAGCTCTGCCGTAGCTCGGCTTCGTTTACCTAAAGCATTTATGTAAATTTCTATGCTTGTAGGCAGGCGGCATAAATCGCCCTTTGGACAGCCCTGATCTAACCTATGTCAGGCCTTGTGTTTGTTAGAAGAATAGAAAGAAAAGTCCAACAATCCCTGCTCTCAGGGAGCATATGTTTTACTTTGGAGCTATGATCCATACATCCCTAATACAGGCATACAAAAACACAATTTCAAGGGGGCAAGTGCCAACATCAGGAAAGGCCTGGAGTGGAACAAGCCTTTTCATAAACTCCTCACAGCATAGACTTGGAGCTCAAAAGGACTTGAGAGGTCAATTAGTCCAGCCCCTTGTTTTACAAAGGAGGAGACTGAACCTCGGATGGGTGAATGGCTTGCTCAAAATAACATAGCCAAGAAGTAGCAGACCCAGGATTTGAACCGAGGTCCTCTGATTTCATTGCACCACGCCTACCCTCCAAGAGGAAAGCTCCTATATCGGAAGGGCTGAGCCAGGGGAAAGGATTAAACCCATTTTGTTTGGTCCCAGAGGGCAGGACTGGGAGCGAGGGGTTGCCAGTCTCAGAGAGGTGGAGGAAGTTTTGATGACAGGGAGAGGCAGGAGATTCCCCCTAGACAAGCTGAAGCGCTGCAGAGGCTGGCTGGCCTGCCAAAGAAGGGATTCTTGTTTGGGTATGACTTGGATTAGGTGACCTCTGAAGGGCCATCTAGCTCTGAGGTTCTGAGTCTGAGTCCTTCTGGTCCAGGATGGGGCATGGGGACCAGAACAGCTCTCCTTTAGGTACTGTTTTAATTAAAGCTTCCAAAGCTCTTTACTCACTGCCACCTGATGAGGGAATGACTGGTTACTGGATTCACTATTTTCTCCGACTTAATGAGTTTGAAACTTTGAATGCCTGGCAATTTTGCTGGCTGCTAAAGCGATTCATGAAATGCCAGGGGCAGGCTCCCAGGACAATAGATGGGGATGATTGACTAATTGGTGTTCTTTCAGCTTCCTCAGAATGGATGCCAGTTAAGACAGAATGTTAATTTGCTGTTCTTTTGATGAATGTAATTTGAAATACGTTTTCTATGTATGTTCCAGATGAGGACAGATTTAAAAAAAAAAACCACAATGAAAAGAAGCACTAAGATAAGTGTGTTGCTGGGTGATTTAATGGGCAAATTCCGTTTGTAAAATCCTTTTACCCTGTTTAATTTATAAAGGGACCCAGAGCGATGCATCTTTCTCTTAAGTCACACTGACTCAATGGGCAAGCCAAGTGTCTAGACAACCAAAAGAAGCTCATTTCATAGCTGAAATGGAATTGAAAGGTAAAGAAGAGACTTTGACAAGGCATCAAGAGTTGTCATCCGTGCCCCGCTGCCCCACCCCCTCCCGGCCCGGTTTCTCCTTCATTCACAGAAACACCAAAGGTTAGGTGGGGACTACTTTTATGTCATACTGGGCAAAGACGAATTGATCCTACTCTAAAGACCTACAGAGGAAGATGCATCCTACATCTTCCCTGGACACTCAGCTGCCCAGTAAAGGCTTGCTGATTTATCGGTTGGTTGAACTCTTTTCGGTGTTTAATACTCTGCACCGTTGAGGAATTCCTTGTGTATAGTCTGAATTCCTCGCTGTAACTTTACAGCCTCTTCTTTGTCTGGCCTTGAGGGAGTTGGAAGACCCTCTGTCTTCTATGTGGTCATTTTCCTGGTCTTTAAATGGTGGTGTATGAGATGTTCCCTCCATTTGTCAAATGCACCAAGCAAACAATGTTTTGGAAAAAAGAAAATGTAAGGAGAGAAAAATGCAAAAACCACCCTAACTCCCAAACCTTTGGCACCTATGAAAAGAAAACAAAAACATCATACTCTGCATCCCAGGCCAATTAGGTGGCTAGGACTACTAGCTGTTCTCTAGTCTTGTCTTGCCTTCACTTTCCTCTGTGTATTTGCACAGGTTGCTTGGTTGCCAAGAATGAATGAATGAATGGAAAGGACAGTTATTAATTACTAAATTCAGGTACCTTGCTTGGAATATAAATATAAAACTAGTCAGCCCCTGCCCTCAGGGAGCCCCGAATAGGGACGATAGCACACCTAGAAGGGAGTGGCAGCCAGGAAAAGGCCTTTTGTGAGATACCCCTTCCCAAAAAGGTGGAAGTGTTGAAATGATTACATTTCCAGGGCTAAAGGTGGAAAGCTGGGGCAGGGTGGACAGGACCTCAGCTCACCCAGGCTGGAAGGAAGATGGCTTGACTGGGGGAGCCTGGTCTGGTCTCAGAGTCAGAGTTCAGTGGCTTCTCCTGGGCTCTGAAGATCTGGTGTCTGGACTGTCTTCCCTTCCCATCTCAGCCTTCCAGAATCCCCTTCTTACTTCATGGGCCATCTTGGATACTTCATCCTTCATAAAGTCTTTCTTGAATCCCTCCTGGCTAAAAGCAATGTTTTTTGCTTACTTGTTTTCCTATCATTCTCTGCTCTCCTCTCACCTCTTTCCTCCCAGCCTATGGTAAGCACCCAGAGGGCAGCGGCTTTCTTCTTTCTATCTCAGTGTCTTCAGTGATAATTAGCACTGTGTATATCTGATAGGTCTTTAACGTTTGTC
>CM053623.1:18015067-18056385 GCA_028646595.1 Phalanger gymnotis
CCCCGAGACCATCCAGGCAGACCTGGGCTGGGGTCCTGCTTCCCTCTGCCCCTTTGTGGGTTCTGTAGTTCTAGAATTGGTTCAGAGCCATTTTTTCATAGGTTTTTGGAGGGACTTGGTGGGGAGCTCACGCCAGTTACTGCTTTCCAGTCGCCATCTTGGCTCCGCCCCCCCAAGCTGGGATTAATTAAGTGTCTTTGATTGAGCCTTACTTAGCACTAGGTGCTAAGCCTATGTGGGCGTGAAGCCCTCAGGGTCCTCAGGGGAGTTGCTAAGATGACAGCCAATAGTAGGAGCCTGAGTTCTGATCACTCAGATGACTTTTGATGATGACTAAAGAGTGTATAAAAAGAGAGAACAGAGCTATTTGCTTAGGGCTGTTACTCTTGGAGGTATGTTGATGTGGAGACTCTGGGCAGCTGTAGTTAAGAGTCTTCCAGCTTGTGAACCTGGATGTTTGATGCCTTCTTGGTAACTATGAATTGTATTTGGTCTGTTTATAAAGTATCTTTGTAATTTGTTTGTATTGCGCTGAAGTTCAGAGTCCTGGATTTTTCCCCTGAACTAAGTGAATGACATTTGTATGTTGGATTAAACTGAGATTGTTAACCCCTTAAGTTGCTTTCCTGTGCTGGCAGCGCTCTTGTTGTTGGGCTCATGTTGGTCTCTCACCCCCACAGCAGCTGCTGGCCGGATTGTTGAAACACCACGTAAACTCTGTGGTTGTTTTTATGAGTTTATTCTATGGAAATTACATGAAAGTAAAGCTTTTCTTTCTTTTTCCATAATTTGTCTTATCTGAGAAAATCCACCCAAGAAGTTAATGATGAAAAAGTTTGGCGGTTGCCAGTTTTGAAGGGAGGACCTTGTTTGAGTATGAGCAACTCTCAGTTGTTGGGGCAGCTAGGGGGTGCCATGGTGCAGAGAACACCAGGCCCTATGTCAGAAAGACTCCTCTTCCTGAGTTTGAATTTGACCTCAGACACTTCCTAGCTGTGTGACCCTGGGCAAGTCACTGTCTGCCTCAGTTTCCTCATCTGTAAAATGAGCTGGAGAAGTAAATGGCAAAATGCCACAGTATCTCTGCCAAAGAAACCCCCAGTGGCATTATAGAGAGCTAGACATGACTGACATGATTGAACAAAACCCAGCTGATGAAGACAGGAAGGAAGTAGGAAAGGGAACAAACATTCATTAAGCACTTGCTATGTGCCAGGCACTGTGCTAGTCATCTTACAAATATCTCATTGTCTTAAAACAACTCTGTGAGGTAGGTGCCATTATTATCCCCATTTTACATTTGAGGAAACCGAGGCAGACAGGGTTAAGCGACTGGCCCAGGGTCACTCAGCTAGGAAGTATCTGAAGCTAGATTCAAACTCAGCTCTTCCTGGCTCCAGGCCCAGGGCTCCATCCACAGAGCCACCTGGCTCCCTGAAGTCGTTTCCATTGGGTTTGAGAATACGTCTTATAACTCGTGTGTGTGTTTTGTGGGTTTAATAATCCGCTCTTCTTTTATTTAAACTCACGGTGCATGATTTGAGCTCATGCCTTCTGGCAGGGGTGGGGTGACTTGGAGGCTCAGGAGTCATCCTGGGATCAGAGAAGGTTAGAGCAACGGGGAGCTTCAGAGACCCTCCAGCCAAAGGGATCTGAACCCTAGATCCCCAGACTCCCAAGGGCTCTGAGGGAGATTTCAGGGGGTCTGGGAACTTGGATGGGGAAAAAAAGTGCATCTTGGTCTTTGGTTTCCTTGGTAGTCTTTTGCATGTTATCTTATGCATTTAAAAACCTCCTTCTGAGGAGTCCCCCATAGGCTTCCCCAGGCTTCCAGAGGTGTCTGGGACACAAAGGACCCCCAGTCCATCCCAGCCTTTTCATTTTATCCATAAGGAAATTGTGGCCCAGAGAGGGGAAGATGGGCTGCACAGGCAGCTCCAGAAATGATGGGCAAGACTCGAGCGCGGGGTTTTTGATGGTCCAGACCTCACCTCAGCAGGGAACCTATCTGAGGCTGTCCACTGGCTGGGGCATCACAGCCTCTGCCTGCATGACCCTGGGCAAATCACTCCCCTCCAACCCTGTCCTCAGTTTCCAAATGTGTAAAATCTGGGGGTTGAACCGGATGGCCTCTGAGGGCCCTTCTGGTCCTAGAGACACAATCCTCTCATCTCAATTCTGTATGAAAAGCATCCTTTAAAAAGAGAGAGGGAGAGGGAAAGAGAGGGAGGCGGGGAGAGGAAGAGGTGGGGGAGGAAGAGACAGAGGGGGATGGAGACAGAGAAGGAGAGAAGTGGGGGGAGAGGAGAGGAGAGAGAGTACATTCTGTGATTTAAATTGGGGACTTGGGCCTTTTCCACATGAATGGGGGCTTTCTGAAGCCTCCACAGAGACATCACCTTTGAAGCCTGGGCACATGTTGCCCATGGACATTGGGAGAGTCTAATGATGAGGGATGGTCACAGGCAAACCACAGCAGCAGTGATCTAATTTTCACATGGCTGATGAAATCTCCTCAGCAAAAATAACCTATTTTCTGTTAGGTGGGGCTCCCCATAAGGAGGGCTTGTGGAGGAGGAAGAGGAAATTATAGGAGGGCTTTTCTCCCTCATCTCTGCTGAGGTGGAATATTGCCAACTAAGTGGGTAGGAAGGTGCCCTAATTCTTTCACACACACACACACACTCTCTCTCTCTCTCTCTCTCTCTCTCTCTCTCTCTCTCTCTCTCTCTCTCTCCATTTTTCTGTCTCTCTATTTCTGTTTCTCTGTCTTTCTCTGTCTCTTTCTTTCTCTGTCTGTCTCTGTCTCTCTGTCTCTCCTCTTCTCTCTTTCTCTGTGTATCTGTGTCTCTGTCTCTCCTTCCCTCTCTCTCTTCCTCTGTTTCTCTGTCTCTGTCTCTTTCTCTGTCTCACTCTCTGTCTCTCTGTCTCTCTCTCTGTCTCTCTGTCTCTGTCTCTGTCTCTGTCTCTGTCTCTCTCTCTCACACACACACACACACACATACTGTCTCTTTGTCTCTCTTTCTCTCTCCCTCCCTCGCTCTCTCACTGGTGAGCCATGCAGTGAGGATGGCCATCATCATTATATTTCTATGATAAAGTCTTTTCAGGGCCCAGATAGAATACATGAGGGGGAATAATGACCTCAGGCAAGCAAAGGGGCTGCCTGGGTGTAGTTGAGCAAACAGCCTGGTGTCTGCCGATGGGCATTAAGGAAAAAAGACTGCGTGAGCGAGTCTGTAGGTGGTACAGATAAACGAGGGGCCAGGCCGCTGGAAGTCCTGCCAGGGGCCCTCAAGTTACCTTCCAGCATGTCCCTCCTGTCTTCTTAAGTGGCCTCTTTGTAGATAAGAGTGGAGGCGTCAGTGTGGTCAGAGAGCGGTGCATTTGTGAGCAAGCTTGCCATGGCTTGTGGAGGCCATTGGATGTAAGGAGGCCCATTGGAAAGGCTAGGGCTCTTTGCAATGGAATGTGGGCTTCTTAAAGCCAAGGATGGAGACTATGTGCACCTGGCACATAGTCAAGACTTAACCAAAGAGTACCGATTGATCGACAGAGGGTGCAAGATTGTCTGAATCTTGTAGTCTCCTTGTAAGGAGCCTAAAGTCTTTCCATAGAGGTCCTTGTAGTCTTTATATAGAGATGGAGAAATAGATATAGATGTAAAGAATGTCTAGAAAGATGTAGATAGAGAAGTATATATGTAGATAAATAGATAATAGATATACAGAGAGAAGGAAAAAGAGAAGAAGAGGAGGGGAGAGAGGGGAAGGGGGGAATGGAGGGGAGAGAGTGAGAGAGGGAGGGAGAGAGATTATCAGACTTCCATAGGCTACCACAGATATCTACATAGATAGATAGATTTCTGCTACAGCCTGTGGGAGTCTGATAATGATTAACTGTTTAATCTTCAAAGGCAGCTCCAGTTTATACAGTGCTCTCTGACAGCCTGAACACTCACATAATGAGACTCTGCAGATGTGGGGGCTGTGTGTGCATGCAGGCTTTCCAGAGTAGGTCATAGAGTCACTAAAATTAGAGTCTAATTTTCTCATTTTCTGACATGCCACAGGAACTGGTTGAATGTGCTTTGGGGCTTACATCAGATGAGATCTGGGTTTGAATCCTGCCTTAAAGGCCTTTAGCTTTTAATGCTTAGAAGCTCAGTGACCAAAGAAACCAGTTAAGTGCTTGGAGCCTCAGTTTCCTCATCTGTCAAATAGGGCTAGTGGTTCCTATAGTGCATGTCCCTCAGGGTTATCATGGGGATGGAAGGAGGGCTTTTCTGTAAGTGATGCTCTCTATTACATGCCCATTAAATTTAGTTGAGTCAAATTGAATTAACCACAAGGTCACTAGCAACTGTATGAATCATAAAAGATCAAGAGCTGGCCAGGGGTTTTGAGACTCTGATCCTCCTATTTGACAGATGAGGAAACTGAGTCCCAAAGAGGTGAAATGATTGACCAAACCTGTCAGCCTGCTCTCCCACCTGTAACCCTGTTCTAGACCATCATTTGGTGAGGACATAGAGGCTCTTACCATGATCTGGCCAAGCCTGTGATTGTTTTCATGGTCAACTGTATGTCAAGGGAAAAGTGGGTCTATCGGCAGGGATGGCACAGCAAAGTTTGATGATAATAAAACGTTGGTCTTTTCTAATCCAGTCAATAAACATTATATTAAACTCTTACTGTGTGCCAAGCATTGGGCTAAATACCGAGGAAACAGTAAAAAGAAAGACAGCCCTTGACCTCCAGGAGCTTACAATCTAATGACAGGAGAGAATGCTCAAAAGAAGGCAGGAAAGGGTGAGGGAACCAGGGGTCCCTGGTGTGGGGGCTTCTTGTTCCATGGAGTTGAAACCAGGCAAGGCAGCAGGTGCAAGGAGGAGTGAGCCCAGTTCAGTCTCTGCCTTCTATAAGGGAAGGCATTGGGAGGGGTTTGGTCCTTTTCTAAAGGACTCTTTTTGGGGAGAAAAGACAGTGGCAGCACACGTCCTGCCCAGCTCTACCCCCAACTGGCCGAGTCCCATTTGCTCTTCAGATATGGGAAACATACTTTAAATGGATCTGCATGTGGTTTTGTAGGGGCTTATGGCCTTTGAGTTTGATGATGAAGGTCAGGGACCTGAGGCATCTCAGAGGCATCGAACTAGGGTCAAGAAGGGTCAAGGGTCAAGAAGGCCTGAAACTGTCTCAGACCCTTGTTAGTTGTGTGTCCTTGGTCAAGTCACTCAACCTTTCTCAAGTCCATTTTCCTAGTCTGTGAAGTAAGAATAATAATGGAACCTCCCTTCCAGGGTTGTGAGATCAGATGAGATCTTGTGTGGAGCACTTTGAAGTCTGTAAAGCGCTAACATTATTATTATCACATCATCCTTTTTGGGGTGTTTTCCTCCTGATTTGGGAATATTGCTCCCTTGTAAAATGATAGGGAGCAGTTTTTGTTTTTGTTTTTTTGCTTTGCATGTTACAGCTCAGTGTAGATGGGAATAAAGCCCATGGCACAGTGCCTGGTGCTTACTTAGGTGCTACGTAAATGTGAGCTATTATCATTTTATTATCATTATTACTTTTATTGTTATTCTTATCATTAAATTGTGAACTTCTGGAAGGCAGGGGCCATCTTTTGTCTCTTTTTGCATCCTCAGAGCTTAGCAGAGTGCCTGGTATACAGTAGGTGCTTAATAAGTATTGATTGATTTGGAATCAAGTGGCCATCATGGTTGAATCACTGTTAGTTAAATCCATGACCTTGGAGTCAATCCTTTATATGTTTGAGACTCAGTTTCCTCAAATAGGTGGGCCAGACTAGATGACTTTGAAGCCCCTGACCAGTTCTCCATCTGTGGACAAGGATGGAGTCTTTTTATAACTCTTTTATAACTTTTTATAACTCTTTTATAATTCACATAGCTGCTAGTGACCTTGTAGTCATTTCAGTTAAATTCAACTCAATTTAATGAGCATCTATTTTGTGCCTAATATGGTCAGGGACAAGGCTAGGTGCTGGGGATGCAATGACAAAATGAACCCATTCCAGCCCTTAAGGAGATTATGTCCTACTGGAAGAAACAACAAGTTTACAAGTTAAGTAAGTTCATAATAGATACACAACCAAATACAAAGGATTATTTCAGGGTGAATGGCAGCCCTGGGAACTAGTCATAATTTGTGAATCTTCATCAGCAAGCATTTATTATGTTCCAGGCACTGGGCATACAAAGACAAATGTGAAATCATCCAAGCCTCCAATAAGTGTATAGTCTATTAAGGGAGCACAGCAAGACCTCTTGGGTGAATAATCATGTTTGCCAGATGGCTACAGTATTTGTGATGGGAACCATTTCAGAAAAGAGAAATAGCTGGTTTTTTGTTGCTGAAGATTTCATGGGGAATCAGGAAGGCTGGAGCTGTAGTGGGCGACCCTTTCTAACAACCAGGAGGCTGGAGGTTAGACAAAGAGCAGGTATATTGTCCAGCATCTTTCCATCTCTTTTAGGACTATGAGTGTAAAAAAATAAGTAAATAAAAGACACAAAGAAATCAGCTACTGGGAGGGGAAGGAACAAAAGCTGCCCTCTCTCTTTGCTCCAGTTATAAAAAGCTTCCTAAAAGCAAAACTATTTATATACACACACACTTCCATTTCTGCCCTTTGGATAGGAAAGGTTTTTATTCCCTTTATATGTAGTTAAAGTGAAGAGGACTGTGCAGAGCCAGAAGCCAGTTAAGACTCACATTGTATTCCCAAGAAAACTTCCTGTGCCCCTGCATTGGGGGTCAGCCCACCTCTGGGGCAGTGGGGGTGGTCCTGGAGCTCAGTGAGAGTGCCAAGCAGGAGTTGGAAAGCTCTTGATGGAATCTCAGGCAGCTGGGTGGAAAGAGCTGGCCTCCTTCTTCCACAGGGCCACGTTGGAATGCCCACGATCCCCAGGAGACCCGAGCAGCCTGAAAGGATCTTTGGGAATGGGTTTATTTTAAATTTAGGGTTTCCTCCAGATGATGGGAAAGAGGCAGAAGAAACAAAGGGTCAGAGAGGTCCCTAAGAATCTTTAAAGACAAGTTTCATTTTCACAGCCAGAGCTGCTGCTGAGACAGAAGAGGCATTGATCTAGGGCTGCACATTGAGGCCCAGGGCTCAGGGACCTGGGTGTGGGCCACATCTTTTCCCTTGTTTTTCAATATGGTCTTAGTCCAGAGCATAAAATCATAACTCTAGGGCTGGAGGGAAGACTATTAGCCCATCCCCCTCATTCACAGAGAGGGAAACTGAGGCCTGGAGAGATCATAGGATCAGAGACTTAAAACTGGCAGGGACATTAGAGGACATGTAATCCAACCCACTCATTTTACATAAAGGGAAACTGAGACCCAGAGAGGTTATAAGAACAGAGCCAGAAAAGGCACCTTAGGCTGAGAGAAATGAAAGGATTTGCTGCCAGGTTGCGCAGATAATAAATAATCATTAGAGCCCATGTTTGACACAAACGGTGAATTATTATTTTTTAATGAAACAATCAGATCCTCTCTCACCTTTTTCGTTATTAAAATGTGGCGTACTCTTGGTTTGGAAGCTGACGTAAGGATTTCAGTACAGCTGGGTTCTCACCAAAGTGAGCAGTCTCTCCAGTGGTACAGATTGGGACTTCTCTGTGCCTGCCCATTGAGTCCCGCTATAAACCCTCATAGGGGCTCGCTGCCCAAGATGGTGGGTCCCTGCTCCAGATGTCCCAACGTGGCATAAATGGTGGAGCAATCCTTGGGTCGTCCATCACAGGAGCTGCACGGTTGAGGGGATGTTTTGCAAGTGATACAGTCTGGAAAAAAAAAAAAAAAGAAATCCACCATGATTAAGGGCTGTGATCTTTCTTCCCACGGAGCCGGGGGAGCAGGCGCGTTGACTTTGGCATCTGATTGAATTTAGAGTCACGGCGGAAGTGAAACACAAACCCACCAACACCATCGTGTGCAAGGCCCAGGGCGAGTGGAACGGCATCTTGGAATTTACATACAGCAATGGAGAAACCAAGCTGATCAACACGGCCACTCTGCCCGTCTACCCGAAGAAGGTTCGACCCATTGAGAAGCAGGGATCCATGGAGTCCAGGTGAGGGAGACAAGCGGACACGCGCGCGCATGTGCGTGTGTGTATGGCTCGTGGGACGCTCGGGAGGGGCTGGGGAGGAAGAAGCCCCGCGGGTGTTTATTTTGTGCCTCTGTAACAACAACAAAATGACGGGGATGAGTAATTAATAATCCCATATTTCTGTAGCACCTGAACATCTGCAAAACCATCTATTAGTTCCTCTGGTCCTCACCACCATCCCAGGACAGTTTCCTTAATTTTATTGTTATTATCCCCATTTTATCGAGGAAGACTCTGTGGCTCAGAGTGGTCTAATGCCTTGCCTCAGGGGCAGGTGCACAGCTAGAATATGTCGGAGGCTGGATTCGAACCCAGATCTCCCCGCCCCCGAGTCCAGCACTCTCCCCATGCTGCCCCCCAGTCTCATAATCCTCCATCTAGGTCTGGAAAAGACCTCAGAGGCCACTGGGTCTAACGCCCATTTTTACAGATGAGGAAACTGAGGCCCAGATAACAGTAATAATAGCTAGGACAGTGTAGGAGTGCTGACTAGGAAGACCCGGCTGCGAATCCTGCCTGTGACCCATGCTGGCTGTGTGACCCTGAGCAAGACACTCGCTCCCAGAACCTCACCCCAGTCCCCGGCTAAAGCAGGGAGCATCTCCGTAGTGCTTTAGAGCTTGTATCATGCCATCTGGTCCTTAGCGTTGCTGTGAGATAGGTGAGATAGCACCTGCTTCGGGTCCTACAATGGCCAGGGCGCTCCTGTCACTTCACCGAGCCTCCCCTCCTCGCTGGGTCACTTGGGATTTCACTATTCAAAGGGAAGGGGGCGTCAGGATCATTGAGTCTGATGCAATTCAATTGGGTTCACCTCAGCCCGTAGTCGGGAGGCTCTCCTGTGCTCAGGTCGCTGTCCCAGGTACCTGCAAAGTCAATGGCCCCGCCATTGGCGGCTGACACGCTCCTGGGAGAGCGAGCAGGTCCTACGCCCTCTAGGACGCGGCTGATCCCAGGAACGCCACGTAGTTTATCCGTTGAGGTGCAGGGGTGTCCAGAAGGTGAGACCCAGAGGAGGATTCAAGGATCTCCAAGAATTCTCGTAATATTAGTTCCCTAAGTCTTAAGCCGAAGATCAAAGGGTCCCTGCCCTCAGGGAGCGGTCCCTATCTCGGGCAAGCAGAAACAGAAGTCTCCACGGCCATTTCAGGGGAGGGGGGCGGGGAAGCCCTCCTGGGCTCCAGGGGTTGGAGGGTGGCCGGCCCGGGCCTGACTGTCCCGTGTGCTCCTCCAGGAGCCTCTGGCAGGAAGTCACCAATTCCATCAAACGGGGTGACATGTCCTCGGCCACGGAATTCAAGCAGTTCCTGGAGGAGAGGCAACGCAAGGAGGAGCAGGAGCGGGCCTCCCTCAAAGTGGAGTGGCAGCCGAAGTATTTTAACAAGCAGGTAGCGAGGAGGGGGGGCGGCCCCCCACGGGGGTGGACCCTGGCGGCTACCCCATCGAGGAGCTGCTGCTGGGGTCTCTGTGCCCATTTTACAGAGGGGGAAGCTGAGGCAGCTTAGCCTCAGAGGGAGGGTGGTATTCAAGTCTGGACACTACGTTTTAGGAGTGATGTGGAGCCCGGAAAAGAGGAAGGGATGGGCAGGAGGGTCTCAAGATCCTCGAAGGGTAGATTCAGAGGTGATCAAATCTGATGAGGAACAGAGGCCCGTGGAGGTGAATGACTTGCCCAAGGTCCCTCAGCTAGGAAGTGGCCAGAGTTGAGATTTGAACCCAGGATCTCTGACTCCAAATCCTTTTCTCAGCATTCAGTGCCATAGCATAATGAATGGGGGGTGGGGGGTGGGCAGGAGCAGGAGCAGGTGACAACTTTATTCAGGTTTTTGGTAGGATTGTCAAGGGGAAGAGGGATTATTCCTTCCTGCTCTGAGATTTTGGCAGAGATGGGTAGAAGTGTAGGCTGCCTTGGGCAGTGGCAGTGGGCTCCTCCTTATTGGAGGTACATAAGGCAAAGGCTGGGGTGAAGGATGCTCCATCTGGAGTTTGAAGGGACTCCTGAGGCCCCTTATTTTACAGGTGAGGGAAATGAGGTCCAGGAAATGACTTGCACAAAGCCATGTAGCTATGAGCATCTGAGGCAGGATTGGAACCCAGATCCTTGGACTTCAGAAGTGTCTGTTGTACCAGACTGGGTCAGATGGCTGCTAGGTTCCTGGATGTGGTGCATTGTGGGGGCCAGGATTCTGATGCCCATCTTTCCTGGCTCCAAGGCCGGTGCGCCTCTCCCAGGATCCCCCTGCATGAGGATCCTTCTAGAAATGAGCCAGAATTGTCAGGAATTGTCAACATGGAGATGAGAGTAGAGGACACGCCCTGAAAAGAGCCGTCACTGGTGAGATCAAAAAAGGAAAACAGATTGACTTCCTGTCAGTCTATCACTGGATCTGAATGCCAAGGATCTGGGTTCCGATCCTGACTCTGCTATGCATTAGCATGCTAGGCGGCCCCGGGCAAATCAATTTCCATCTCCCTTCCTCTCCGGTAAAATGAGGTGGATACTAGATAATGCTGCCACTGAGGCTGTTGCATAAAAAGCCTCCAGGTGCCCCGTCGAGGGAGACAGTGGTGCAGGAAAGTCAGAAGACCTGTGTTCAAATCCGACCTCTCACATTGACTGCCTTTGTGACCTTGGAGAATCTCTTCACCTGGGCTTCTGCTTCCTCATCTGCAGGCTAAGGGAGTTGGACCCTTCTGGTTCTAGGACCCTACTGGTAGGACCTAGATCTAGCCATCCCCCTATGAGGCAGAATCGAAGCTGAGTGGAACTCCCTCCCAGGCAGCCTGAATGTCCTCTTAGGTAACACTATTTGGGCAGAGGCAGGGGAGGCTCCTGTCCTAGGGCAGGGACCTGGTGGCATCCACACTGCCAAGAGAAGCTTGGGCTGCCTGGGCACTCAGTGCCCTCACCTCTCCTGCAGGGGAAGTGGCAGCAGAGATTCCGTGCATGAATCCCTTGGGGTTTCCTCTTATGCTCAGGTCATCTGTTAGCAAGCATTTATTGAGCACAGGCTGTGTGCCAGGCACTGAGGACACAGTCACCAAAAAATGAAACCACCCACGTTTTCAGACAAGATAGTGAGGTAGGCTGCCTTGATAAGTAGTGAGTTCCCCTTCTCTGGAAGTATTCAAGAGGAGGCTTGTCAGGGACATGATTGAATGGATCCCTATTAAGGTGTGGGTTGAACTGGATGGTCCTTCTAACTCTCTGTGAAGGCAGCTGTGAAGACCCCCAAAGACTGGCATTCATGAGCAGCTTTGAGGGCTCACTGAGGCACAGTCCACCAGTGCACCAGAAACAAAGCAGGGCTGGGCGTGTCTCCTCTGGAACCAAGAATCTTGGCATGTTGGAATGGGAGGGTTTGTGAGGAGGGCTTGGAGAATGTATTTGGTGTACCCCAGGGAGAAGCACCTCCAGGGATCACAGGGTTCAAACCCATTGCCCTCCAAGGGAGGAGCCAGGGAATTGCCCCAAAAGGCTGCCGTGCCCTGCCCTCACCCCACCTGCCCAGCTGCTGATGCTTCTGGAACTCCCCATCACCTGCCATTAGACTTGTAGGCATTTTCTATCTGCTTATAAAATGTAAGCGCCCTGAGGGCAAGCTGTTTCATTTTTATCTCAGTCTCCTCAGGGCCTGGCACACAGTAGGCACTTAATGAATTGTTACTGGTTGACAGTCAAATAACTAGCAGTGGCAGGGTCAAGAGTAGAAATCAGAAGCCTCCTGAAGATGCATTTATAAAGCTCCTACTATGTACCAGCCTCAGACAAAAAACCCCAAACAGTCCATGCCTCAAAGGACTTACTCTCTAATGGAAGTGACTGGGTTTCTCTTACCAGTTCTCAAAGGAAGATATTTGATTGACCAAACCATTTGACTGACGGCCATTTTACTAAGAAACCCATTAGGTGTTTCCATGTGCTAACAACAGCGTTGTGGAAATAAGACCGCATTTGGAGTTAGGGGACATTGGGGTTGGAATTCTGGCTCGGCAACTTGTTGCCTGAGTGACCTTAGAAAAGTCAGCTCATTTCTTTGGGCCTCAGTTTCCTGACCTGTAAAATGGGGTTGGGGGTTGTCTTCTAAGATCCTCTGAGCTCTGAATCTATGACAGAATCTCATTGACCACTTGTCTGGGACTGGATTGGCCACTGAGGCCACTCCAATGGCCACTTCATTCCATCTGGCTCTCCATTCCTCCGGTTTTGATCCTGTGACATTAGTTCCTAGGTAGTCAAGAGGACTGTTCCATTTTGCTAGTTCCCTGACTCTCCCTTGCCTCTGCTAAGTCCTCCTTCAGCAACATCTCTGTGTGACATCTCTCTCGTTCTCTTCTAGGGCGAAGGCTGGATGTATACGGAACCTCTGTTGAAAGTCCAGTGATGCAGTTAAAATTCAGTGCCCTCCCAAATAGACCTGTCTTTTTATAGGCATTAAAAGGTGCCATATATGAGGTTCAGATGGTATTGGCTAAGTCCTACTGGGACAGTCAAAGGGGAAACCAGTTTCTTTGTTTTGTTAGATTTTTTTTTTTTAAGGAGACAAAAGTCATACATAGTGAGTAATGCCCCTTCAAACTCCATCCTCAAGAGCTCCTTGGGATGTATGCATGTATATGTTGATGAGTCAGTGAGTGAGTGTGTGCGTGAGCTCTGTGTTTGTGGTTTATACTCACATATATGAACCATATAGAGGTGTAGACTGGATATTATTATACACATGCAAATATGACATGTATGTGCCACCAGTAATTAGCTCGATAATTGAGTACTTTTTTATAAATGAAGGTCAAAGTTTTTTATTTTTCAATTTGCCTAAAACTTTTTGCACTTAAAACAGGGATTCCTTACTGATGGTCAACTCCATGTCTAAATGATGGTGAACTCACTGTCCATCTGACCATGTTGCACGCATTTGATCCATAGAGATCTTATCCTTTGGAGGGTGGTGTTGGGGGGAGTGGGAGGTGGAGAGGCCATGGGGTCTGTGGTTTCTCCCATACTTCCAAACTGCTTATTTGCTGCTGTACCATACTGAGTAATACCATACTCCTGCCCCTTATTGAGTTCCTGGGATGGTCTTCAAAAGACTGGTTTCCATGCGACATGGTCAGCTGTCAGTCCAATGGATAGAAGGGTCCCTAAGTAAAAAAACTGATAGTGGAGGGATGGGGAGGGAGGGGCAGGGGGTATGTGCCTAGGCCTTTCAGAGTGAGGGTCAAGTGGGGGCCTTGAGTCTGCTTTCTTTGCTGTTGACTCACTCTATACTACCCATTTGATGGTTAGTTTTCCACCTGCCTCTGATTTTTTTTTTCCATTTTTCTCATGAGTAGAGAGTAACTGAGTCTAACCTTTCTTTCTCAGATGCTGCTGTTTTCACAGTGAAAACTCAAATCATTTAGAAACAACTACTTTTGTGGTTTTAAAAAAGGGCTTCAGAAAAGACAACCGCCAGTGGCCATAGTTTTTTAAAGGATTTGGGTTTTTTTTGGGGGGGGGGCGGGCGAGGGAAGAGAGTGAAAGAGGGGTCCTCTTGGCTGTTTTTTTAATGCGCATTTCTAGTTTAAGCTTAACTCGGCAAGGAAACCACTGTGATTACAAGTAAACTCAACCTGGAAACACATCAACATTATTCAGCTTTCATTGTATTTCAGTCCTTTGTCCCATGAGGCCAATTTAAGTACAGAAAGACAGAAATGTAAAGTAAATAAAAACAGGGAGCATAGAACCAATTGCTGTTTGAGGTTTATTTTTTTTTTTCTGGACTTTTCTGGTATTTATGAGTAGTATGAATGCCTGCTTTCCCACAGGCCTTACTTTGGACCATTTCATTTGTTCCCCTAATGCCAATTTGTCCTAATTTGTAGATATTGGAAAAATATATTTGGATTGAGACCTTTATCTCTGTTTAAATGTTTATTTTATTTTTAGTCCTTTGAATAAACCAGTGGAGTCACCTGGGCACACCAGCCCTGCACTGAGAGACACCACTTGTTAACCTTCATTAGTTACATCGTCAAATGGAAGATTCTTCCCTTTCATATCACACATGCCTAGGCACCAAGTGGCACACAGTCTAGAGTCAGGAAAGTGGAGTTCAGATTTTGCCTCAGACACGTACTAGCTGGGTAACCGTGGGCACGTAGCTTAACTTCTGTCTGGCTCAACTGTAGAAATGGTCATGATAGCACCAACCTCCCAGGGTTGTTGTGGGTCACAAGTGAGATAGTAATTGTAAAGTGCTTGGCATAGCCTTGGTATATAGTAAGTGCTTAATAAGTGCTTACTGTCTCCCCTTCTTCCCTCCCTGCCACACCCCCCTGCCCCGCCCTAGCCCTTTGATATGGGCAATTTCACCATGATGGTTCACCATCACTGGGTTGGCTGGGATAGTGGAATCCTTATCCTTGCCCCTTGAAAAATGGTCATATTTACATCATTATAGGGCTTTCTTCCTAAAGTGCTTCATGGTACACTAGGATCTGCAACCTCTTCATAAACAAAAATACGTTCTGACAACAATGTATCTTTTGATTCATTTATTCCAATAAATTTATAAGGTTCCCCAGACCCGACTGTTAGATTTCCAGGGTGAGTATTTCCACCTCAGGAATCCGAGGCATCTGTTAACACTTGGTTTATTGTTTTGTTGACTGTTTAGGCTTAATAAAGTGATGGAGAAAATGTTAACGATGTGTATTAAAACCAAAAGGTGCAATGGATGTACTTTTCTTGGAGAGCCGGTTGTTAAACATCTACCAGCTCATCCTAGCTGTAAGTGGCTGGCTTGTCCCAATGAAATGCAACATTAGTTGTTTACACAGGCACCTGGAGACAGACAGGAATGAGAGTCCCTGCTTTCAAGGAGTTTACATTCTTTATACTGGGAGTTTGCTTCCCAAGGTCTTTGTTGTGTTGCCTAATGAAAATTGGCCTGGGCCTATTTTGATGCTGATCTGTGCAATACTCTCTCCCACCCCTGAAAGCCGCTATCTCCCTTATCTGTGCCTGGAATGTGCTCCCTCCTCACTTGCACCCTTCTCAGGGTTTTGGGAACCACCAAAATCCATGGACATTTCCTTCATACGTATGTCTTATTCACTTATCTGTATATCTGGCCTTAGTCCCAGAAGACTGTAGACTCTCTGAAGGCAGAGACCGTCTTTATCTTTTTATCTTCATTCTTAAGAGTAGCCTGAGTGAAATGAACATTTCAATGGATAGGGGGCTGGGCCTGGGTTCAAATCCTGCCTTAGGCACTTACTTGCTAGGTGATCCTGCACCTCAGTTTCTTCATCTGTAAAATGGGATGATAAACCATTTCACCCAGGGTTGTTTTGAAGCTCAGATGAGAATGTAAGATGATGTGCAAGTCCCAGAGCACTTTGTGAATGTGAGCTCTTGTGGTTCTTTAATAAGGGGGTGCAGAGACCCTTGGCCAGCTGGCCTTTCACTCCTAAGACACGTGAGTTTGTGTTCAGGAACATTGCTAATCAGATAAGGGCTCAGACCTCGGATGACTTCCTGAGACCAGGCCCCTTTGGTCCCATGCATATCCTCCTGGTGCTTCTTCATTCACAGGGATGCCACCGGCCGGCCACAGGTTGGAGGGTGGGTAGCTGAGACGAGCTGACTTTGCGATATGAGTGTCTAGTTCCAAATCTGGCCCAATTTTATTTCCAGCCTCAAGGTGTTTCTATACCTGTTGCTTGCCTGGGAATACTGAGATGGTTGAATATAGATGGTGTTTGGGCTCACTGCGCGTTTGGATCCAAAAGGGGTTGGATGGAATGAGTCCCCGGGAACCCTCAGAAGCTGTACTTGGAGGGAGGGTGAAAAGAGGAGGTGGTGTCATCATTCTCATGCCTTTGGGCCCAAACAGAATTTCCAGGTTTGCTGTCTGCTCTCAGCAATTGGTGGTTCCCAGGATAAAGCACTGGAGACTTTTGTGGGAGAAGCATCATGTTTACCTCACCGTCAACGGGAGCCAGGATAGTTGTTGGCGTCAGCAGCTTTCCTCCCCAATAAGCTTCTGATTCACATTTGGGGGAATTAGAAGTAACACAGCCCAGCAGGGGGGCTCTGATCACCACAGGAGCATCTCTAGGGCTTTAGACTTCCTCCTATGGAGTTAAGCAACGGCCACTAACAATATGGATGAATTCGGGGGGGGGGCACACGGAGGGCTGGATTTGGGTGGCTCCCCGAGACTCTCAGTCAGCCATCACGACAGATACTGTCTGGTGCTTTAATGAAGGTTGGGAACTTCCCGGAGACTGTCCAAACGAGATTTGTCATTCGTCTCGTTTCTGTGTGCAGCAGGATGAATGTTTGCTTGGACTTGGGGCCCATGCTAGGCTGATGACTCTCCTTAGGTCCAAGGAAGCAGGACATCTGACAGCTGGGGCACTAGTGCCCCATTTGGGCCCTCAAGACTTCCTGACTGGTCCACTGATATTCTTAAAGCACACAGCGGACCCGTCACTCATCACTCTCCCAAGTGATGACTTCCACTGGCTCTCACCTCTGGGATCAGATACAGGAGCCTGTGGCAATCCAAGCTATCACAACCCGGTGCCAACCTGCCTTTCTGGCCTGACTACCAATACGTGCCTCCCCTTCATGCACTTGGAGCTGTCCTCACAGGTCATTCTGGCTCTGTGGCCTTGCCCATCCATTCTTGGAATATGCTTCCACTTCTGCCTTGTGTTCCTTCAACATTCTGCTAAGACATCCCCTCCTGCAGGAGGCCTTGCTTGCGGCCCCACCCCTGCCACTGCTGCCCCATGTTTATTTGGTGTAAATCCTGTGTACGTACATGTGGGTGCACTTGTCACCCCCAGTGAGGGCAGGAGGAGCCATTTCTCTTTGGTGCCTGGTGGACGCCTGCTGATTGTGTGGTTTGAATAACCACAGAGCTAAGGTTGCTTGACCTGACCCCAAAGTCTTGTGTATCTGTCTGCACGATGCTTTTTTTTAATGAAAACAGAAGCACCTCCTTGTCGTGTTGTGAAAGGACTTGTTCTCATCTAATCGGCATGAAGCACGGATCTCTTCTGAACTTAGGTGAGATTGGTATTCACCATTGGAAGATGGATGAGGAGGGTGTTGGCTTAGTCATGACATCACAATGAAATGGGAAAGCCTATGCTTCATCTGCTTAGTCCAAGGCCTTATTAGGCGGGTCTGGATCTTCTTCTGGGATAAGGGCAGGTCCTGAACGACATTGGCGCCTGATTGACACTGGCTGGCACCTTTCCCCTCATTCATGTTTCTTGAAGCGGGGGCAAGCAAACATCTGCACAAGTGTTCTTGCACTTTACACAATCAAATTGAAGGGAATGCTGTCTCTCTGGCCTCCTCAGCCTTCCTCCGTTGATAAACACTGCTTGACTTTTAACAGTCTGCGATGGCATGGACATCCTCATTGTCTCTTACAGACTGGACTGTGCTCAAATGTACCTGGGGGAATTTTACAACTGGGATTGACTGTAATACATGTCCACAAAGATCAGAGTTGTCATTTCTACCGCTTTATTTCTTAACTCATCAACCTTTTGGTTTCCCTCATTTTCTCTGGTCCTTAAGTGGGAGAGGCTGGGAGCCTGGGGCTACAGCTGAAAGGAACATTTTACCTGGATGTGGAGTTTCTTGTTCAAGTTCTCAGTTGAAGGAAGGTTCCACAGCACTCACTCCTGGTTTGGGATTCTATTGGATGCACCATTCCCTTCATTCAGGCTCATTTCTGGCAACAGTGTAGATGGGGTTACCATGGCAACACAAAGCTGCTCAAGATTTGAGATACCAGACACAAGATGGAAGTGTCTCCCCATTGCGGAATGTCAGCTTTGTGCCCCAGATGCTGCCCGCCCTTCCAGTCTGCTTGGCACGAAGGTGGCCGTGTTTCCCCACTCCAAGAAGAAACCGTATGATTCCCACTTGGGAATCTGTCGGTTCAGCAGAGCTGCCTGCCTTTGGGTTACAGAGGCATTCCCATCTGTCTGCAACAAAAAGCTCCCATTTCTATCTGGACTGAAAGCTGGAGGTGCTCATCAGACTAACAGCTCATGAGCAGGACCTCACAACTACTCAGAGGTAGAGGGAGTGACCTGAAGAAATGATCCTAGGAAAACCCCCTCAGGATGTTTGCAGGTTGAACCTCGGCCCACCTCTAGATGCAGAGTGAGAACTGTGACAGTTCGGGCCCTTCAAGGACGCTTCTAAGACAGTTCAGAACATCTAGCCCACGCACACTAATGATATGTGGTGACAAAAGCGGAGTCCACTGGGGGCAGAGCCTACCTTGGATCCATACTGGCTGTAGGGCCATGGCCAAGTTAATGAATCCCCGAATGCCTCAGTTCACAAAGTCCCAGAGGTAAGCAGCAGTGAGTCAGCACTGGCAGAAGGAGCTTCCTACAAACAACGACATCACGGGCCAGGACACAAAATAACAAAAACAGCCTAGGGCCTAGGAGACAATCATGGTCACGGCACAGGGAAGACCAGGGTTCAAATCCTACTCTTCCCAGCTGTGTGACCACAGCCCAGGCAAGTCAAGGAAGGCTTGAACTCCCCAGGGAGCAGAGGATGGATGCCAAGCTGAAACACCGTATTAGGATTAAAGGGCAGCAGGATGATTTCCAAACAGGCAAGCTAATGGACTCCTGAGCTTGACTTCTCCTTCCTCTCACAATAGAATTTGGAATGTTACTTTAGTGCCTTTCAAGGTTAAATTAAAGGAGGTACATAAGAACACAAAGATACTTAACACAAAACTTGAATTAACTTTATTCCCCTCATTACAATGTGTCTGCACTGAGCTTTGAAGTAACCCAGTAAAACCAAATCTCCAAATGACAACACAAAGTGTCAAAAATCCAGATCTATTTGTTTTTATTTTGTGAAAATGTTACAGCCATTTTTGTTGGTCTGTAAAAGAACCATCATCAGGGTCAAAAATGAGTTTTTATAAATCGAAAACAAAACAAAAAAACCCCCAAAAAACAAAACATTCTACACTTTGGGAAGGAAAATCAGCAGTAACATTCTCACTGAAGGTTGTAAATTACATTTTTCTTCATAAAAGGTACATACTATTCCTCATATTCCACCAAAAGCAGTGGTGTAAGTTATAATTTTTTTAATATAGATATGTATAAAACCCCCCCCGTGGGCCAGCTTGTGGAAAGAAGCGTTTTCCCTCAAGGGCTGCAGAGAATTCCACGTCGTCCTCTCCAAGCTGCCAGGAGCGGGTAAGGGTGCGTGTCCCCTACCTGCTAGGTGTGAGTACGTGTCACTGGACAGACCTGTCACAATTTTTAACTGAAATAAGGAGCACCTCGCTAAAGCCAGAGTGTTTCATCAAATGTTGGAACATCCAGGGGAGGAATATTCACCCTGGGCAATTGCAGAGTGGGAGTTGCACAGATAAAGGGTGTGTACATCAGGCAATTTTTAGAATAGGCTTTTTTCCCTCTATGTTTTCTTGTTATACAAGTGTTCAGTAATGTTATTTTGCACAACGTTCTTGGTGCAGCTTGTAGAATTGCCAAAGGATTCCAATTTAGCCCTTGAATGAACAGCGTGCACAGGCGCTGCCCTGTTGGGGCCCCAAAGAAGGCGCCACCATTGCCAACAGCCTTGACATTAATGTAAAAATGCTGTGTGTGGTGGTAACAGCAGCAGCTTCTTTGTGGACAGAGCAAACCCTCAGAGAAACAGAAAATGCACGTTTGATGAAACATTCTTTACATCGAGAAACATGGAAATAAATATTATTTCAAGGAAAGGCATTCCAGTTTCTAATAGCTGTTTCCAGATCTATAACTCATTTCCTAATTGTTTAAAAAGCTCATCACAATTTACAATTTGCATTTTATATATTGCTGTTTAGGTATCTCAAAGGAAGTGCAGGTCTTGTAAAAGGAGAAAAACCGACAAATTTGCATGTGCCAGGGACCAGATTCGAGGGTTCTTTGGTGCAGTTAAGTCCAAATTCTTGGCGTGGAAAGAGAATATGTACCGATAAAAAATGAAATCTGCTGCTAGACATTCACAGCAGTGCTCGGTCTTGCTTCACGTTACAAATCTAAAACAGCTGTTCTCAATAAGCCAATATTTTTAAATCAGACATTGCCTGAAAATTTTGTACATGAATCTGGACCAGTGATGGTTCTGTACCCTCATGTTGTTGTGAAACATGACTGGACTAAAGGCAAAGACTGGTTATCTCAAGGATGACTGCTCGCAATCGGCGCTCGCAACAGTCTTATTTTAAACAGTCTTCTTGTTGGGTCTCTTGCCTTTCTTTAAAAGTAGTTTATTTTTAATGTAGCCACGCTTCCTCTTGGTAGTCTGAAAAGAAACAACACGGGGAGTTAGTATGGACTGCTCATGCTACTTTGGATCACGCAACTTAGGTTTCCTCCTCCCCCTTGATAGCAACATTAAGGAACGTGCAGAGGTTACAGGCCTCTAGTTAATCGGGCAGCCTCTTAGGACTACCAATGGCCCATCTATTCCCACCACTCGGGAAATGCCTCTCCTTTTTCTGCTCTTAACCCTGACCTTAGGGGCTAGTCTTGCACAAGATGGCAACATGCAATAGCCTGACCCGGAGCTTAGGCCACGTGCTGTGCGCCAGGTGCTATGCTAAGCCCTCCAGAAGCTTAGATTCTATCACCTTGGAATCTGATGACATCTCCTGCTTGCTGTGGTCCCACTCTCTACTTGCCACGAGTCTGAGTAAGTAAGAATCGGTCAGCGCTTTGGTGGTTCTTTCTGTAAAATGGGGACACTCACAAGGCCAAATTTACTGAATGAATGTCTCAATTAAACAAAGGGCTCCACCTACACCACCTGTGAAGGGGGCAGTGGGATGGGGCAGGGGTTGGCTTGGTATACAGCGTGCACTCACAGTCCACCCTCGTGAAATGAGGGGCTTGGCGCTGAGCTCCCAGGCTGGTGAGGGCACAGTCAAGTGTGTTAGGAGTGCTACCTCCCCACTGGACTTTCCAGCTTAAGAAAGCACATGTTGCCCAACCCTCCTCTGGGGCCAGGAGGAAGACATGCAGTCCTTCCCCAGGTGGTCACTCCCAGGAATCTCCTCAAGCCGTTAGCTCAGTGTGCTCTTAGGTTTGTTTTCTCCTTAGAATGCACTGGAAAAGGCACCACACTACGGCTGCCTTGAAATCACTGCCATCCCCAGGTTTTATGGATCCAACTTTTCTCAACCTAGAAACTGTTTCTCTACAGCCACAGTCTAAGATGCCATTCTAAATACTTCAAAAGCATCTTGTGCCCACCTGACAAGGCTGTGTACTGGGTGACCTGAAGAGGATGGGCAAATCATTTACAGGTCCTGTAGTAGTGGTCAGTCTTTAACCAGTGAATACTAATTACTCCCACAGAATTTATGGAATAGATGGGACATTTTGTTGGGAAGATTGTTTATACTTTGTTCCCTTAATACTGGTAACAAACTATGGCTTTAGCTGCCTGTGTGGATTCCGCTGTGATCTCCAAAGTCCCTGAGAACCTCAGATCATCACTGATGAGCTACCTGGCCCTTCTCTTGAGCAGGAAGATACCCTCTGCCTTCTCACAGAGTGCGGGACAGGGGCACCAAATACAAAGCATGTTATCACTGTCCCTTTGGCTGGATGGTAGGCTGGGAGCCTGGCCAGAGAAAAAGCTGGAAGGAAGCCTTCCAAAAGCACAATAAACACCTGAAAGTCATTGGCTCAAAATGATCCCCCACCCCCTTTCTTAACTGGTAGGAAGTATGAGGGAGGAGACCAGGAAGGGCACTTTTAACTGTCAGTCCATCAACAATGCCAAGCCCCATTTGGAATCTTTTTCCATTTTATAAGTAATTTCTTAGTACAGGGAATGTACACACAACTTTTAAGTAGGTGGACCTTTGAATTATTGACTCCTTTTTATTAAACAAAAGTCATCTTTACTGATTTAACCCGGAGTGTCCAAAGCCCTCCTTCCCCGTTGCTTCTTCCCTTTTGTAAATGCAGATGAATGAGCTCGACATGCCATTCCACCCCACCCCCACTAGCAGCCTTCCTGAATCCTCTGTCACAGGCCTCCAAGGGCTCCCAGAGAGGAAGGTTTATCACATTGGTGCTCCCCACTATCTAGTACACCTGGAAGGTGCTTAATAAATGCTTGCTGATGGGGCTGATAAGGAGATTGCTAATGCCCAGGGATGGAAGGTGATTTTCCCCAAATCCTCTAGGCACTGGGTTAGTATATCCTATTGCTCTTCTCACCATACCCTCATACTCTGAACACATGGCAACATTCAGCCCTGGAGGAAGACCTGAGTTCAAATCCAGCCTAGGACCTTTACTCTCTGTGCAATCCTGGGCAGGCCACTTAACCTCTCTCTGCCTCCATCTCCTCAACCATAAGAGAGGGACAATAACACCACCGGCCTCCCAGGGCTGTCAGAGGAGCAAATGAGACACTGTGTGTGAGGTGCTTAGCACAGTACCTTCCACGTAATAGGTGCCACTTACATGCTCCCTATTATTACTATCCTAAGGATCTGAAGGACGAGAGAATTTCTGTGCCATCTCTCAGTAGGGTCAGTGTAAGTACCTGAAACCCAAGATTTTGGAAAGGAAAAAAAAAAATCTGTGATTCTTGAAAAATAACTAAGGCCCCAGAGGCTGCTCATTAAAGCGTGTGGCAGATTTTCTTTTTGATGAATTCAGATCTTTAGCACTTTCCTTCGAGGTGTGGGACCCACCTGCCATTTCAGATCCCAGGAATTTTTGAGGCTGTCTCCTCCACCCCCATTTTTCTACCTGTAAGCTAGAGAACACTTATTTAGTGACCCCCAACTTCTCAGCATGTTTGTCTACCGCCCTCCTTTCTAATAGGTAATGATCTCACAAAGGGGGGTTACAATACTCTTTCATAATTTCATTGTCCACATCCCTCCCAGTTATGAGGTTTTCAGTAATTATGGTTCTAGAAAAAGGTCCAGCCTAGTCTTCACAAGGGACAAGAAGAGAGGAAGGCCAGGCCAAACACAGAATATGGCGTGCATCACAAGGAAGTGAAGATTTAAGTTTATTTCACAATGGAGGAAGAAGCCCAACACCAAAAGAATACTCAGGTTTAATTCACTCATTCATACAAAATGTCACTGTTTAAATGGTTTGGCATTTTAACTTTAAAACAGATTCTGCAAGAGAGCTGCAGGAACACTAGAACATGAAGCAGAGTTCCTGACGTGAGGATGCCATGGGGAGCCTTCTGCTGGTGGTGACCACCACGGGCCTCAGACAGTGTGGAGTACGTGAAGGTTACCGACAGGCAAGGCTGACATTAAACATGGACGTGTGGCATGGAGAGATGAGCCACTTACCAGTGCCCAGACAAGCTGAACCCCACCCTTTTTAGGATAATTTCCCTGGGAAACCCACCTTCTTTGACAAATACTTCTGTTTGGATAAAATGTTGGTTACTCTAGGCTTGTGGTCCAGGGTCTCCCGGTTCTGCAGCTGCTTCACTTTGTATATCCTAACAAGCCAGTGCTCGGAGGTAAAGGCTTCTTCCAAATGTTTGAATTTAATGTCCTTGTTGCCAATCTCGGCGTTACGTGTCCGGTCAAAACCTGGGGGTGTCCGAAAATCCAGCTGCAAAATATGGCATTCATGTCAGTGACTACAGGGCTGGAAATGTATATTGCTCTTGCCTCTGTCAAATACAAATCCGTACTCATTAACTAAAGAAAACCAGAGGAAAAAAACCCAAAGACCAAACTTACAATGGAAATGCCTCACCCCAAGATGGCAGAGAAACAATGACCACAAGATCTAGTCTAGGAAGTTTTAGCCTTTTGGGGGTCAGAGAGTCACCTGGCAGTCTGGGGAAACCCATCTTCTCCCCAGAGTAAATGCACGGCCAAGCAATGAATTAAAAAGAAAAAAAAAACAGAAACTGGTTTGGAGAAATTTAATAAAACCTCCCCAAATACTACTCCAAGCCAAGTGAATTCCAGCAGGATAAGAAGGCGGCAGGTCTTTGGGCACAGTGGGCTGGGCCAACTTCGTCAATGACACACACAGACCAAGTATCACATCATGAGCTGGGTGGGGCTGGCTCAGGAGCTTTCCAAAGTCAAAGATAAACCAGTTGATCACTCCTGGAGGCCCCAGGAGGAATGTCTAAGGACACCTGAAAAAAGACTGCTGAAGTATGTAACCAAGCGACAGTTTGGCTCCACGAGACTGCTAAAGCCAAAAGGTGGTGGAGAACAAGATGCAAACATACCTGAAGGCCCAGACACCATTCTGAAAATGGATGAAACTGGGTTTCAAAGTCAGGTTAAAAACCTTTTTATTCTAATAATAGTAGGAAATTAAGGTCTAGTGAGTTAAGCACAATGTTTGATTAAAAAAATCAAAAGCATTCCTTCAGTGATGTGGACGATTCTGGTCTCACCAGAGATCTCTTTGGTGACTTCTGACCTTGGCTCAGTGAGATGTGCACCGGAGTGCAGGGAAGGAAGTCCCTGAGACGTCATCTACTCCCCCTTTCTCACCTGACAGCTGAAGATGATGAGCTGTGGGCCCGAGGATGCCAAGGCTTCTTCATGGGCTTACCATGAACCATGGCAGGGGAGCCTCGACTGCCAATGCAATGCCTGTCCAGGGTCTCATACAGAGTCCTCCACAGAGGCAGGACCTGAATCCAGGTCTTCTCCCCACCCCCTCCTCTAGGTACTTTGTCTCTGGTACGGCCTCTTCAGGAACACATCAGCAAAGCTGGCTTGGGGAATGGATCCTCTCCCAGGAAGCTCTGACTTCTCTTCCTGGTTTCAAGCAAATGACCCCCAGTGCAGCCCCTTCTGGATTGTCCAGGACACACCAAGCCTCTGCCATGGCCTTCTTTCCTAGTGCACCCAAAGTCACCAAGCTAACTCCTGAGTTCTGTGTCCTAGGTCTCCACTCCTCCTCACTGTCCTCTAAAAGCCAACATGACAGGAAGAGAGAATCACGAAGATCCTGGACAATGGACATGGCTAAGTGAGCTCTGTCCCAACACCTGGCAGTCTGCCTTTTCTGTTAAGATGGAGAACTGTTAACATTTGAGACCTCAGGTGCAGACCCAGCATTCTAGTGCTAAACTGGGGAGCGTCTGCAGCCTCACAAGAGAACAAAGTTCCCTTGAGCTGGAATCTCTGCCAGGACTCTATAGCGACAGGACAAACATGGATTGATACTCAGCAGCTAGATAGAGCTCATCTCGCAAACGAGAAGCCTGACTAGGAACACACTTACACCAATATTCAGTTTTGAAAATGTCCTTCTACAACTGGAGATCACAAAATAATGGACGATCTCACTCACCTGCATTTCTCCAAATCTGTAATAGGACATTTTATACATGAGGCAGTTCAGTAAGGTTGGAGACCCTGCCTTGTCCACCCGAAACTCTCCCTGGGGGGTGAAGTAGTCACTTTCCTGTAAGGAAGAATAAAGACAGAATTTCTATGTTAGCACAGTTCAAGAAATTAAGAGACTTCTTCATAAAGTTCAGCTCCCGGAACTATCCACAAATCCCATTAAAATAGCATCTCTTCAAATACTCGATCCAATCCACCAAGATAACATGTGCAAGACAACAGGTCCTTGAGTGCGTGTACACACTCACTCACACTCTCTCTCTCTCTTTTCAATCTGAGAAAAAGAGCAGCAACTTTCAACGATGATTTAGAAAAGGCTTCCCGCAGAAGGCTGCTTATTCCTCGGGATGCAAAGGTTTTTTTCTAAAGGGAGGAGACAGAGCACAAATCCAGTGACCAGCTACTAGGGTTGTTTGTTAGGATGCAGAAGGCGTGGCGGAAAGAGATGGGCTTGGTAACACAATTCAAAAATACGTGTTTAAAACTGGATATATAATAAAGTCGTAAAGGTCAAACACTGATCAAGGCAATTCACACATTAAACAAGCTCTGAAGGCTAAGATACTGAAAGGAGAGTGAGATGACCTAGAGCCCTGGTCCCCCACCCCAGCTCCTCAGATTTCCCTTTTCCTGTCCAGGCCACCACGCCCTGATTTCTTACTCTCCCTTCAGCCCGCTAATTTCCAGACCTTGTGGCTGCTCCCTTCACCCCCGTCTCCTGTGTCCCGCCTCTTCCCCGAGTTACAGGGCTCCCTGCCTCTAGTTTTGCCCCATTCTGGTTCTTGGCACTCCAAGTCCTTTGCACCGGGTCCCATGGTGCCTTTCCAGTCATAGGAAAAATTCCTTCCCGTCACATACTAGTCCAATCCTCGGCATTCCCATATCTGCATATCAGCACTAGCAGCATTCTTCATGCAAAATCTCGGGCTTAAGCACCTTCTGTGTGCTAGGCACTCTTCAGCTGCTTCTCTACCTACAAGCTAGACCCGGGGTCTCAGTACAGACACAGCCAGACCCTGCCTATTTTCGTACAGCAAAATCAAACTTCATTTAAAAGCATGAAAAAAATTCTTAGCTGGGGGCAGGGGAGAGATAAGTCCAGCTGGTGGACTCTTGTCTTTGTCTTTCAAGGTTAAGCAGCAGGTGCTTAATAAACACATGACTAGGAGAAGGGGCCCAAGAGTTTCACGGGACTGACTGTCTGAGGGAGCCAGGTACAAAGGAAGGCAAGAGTCCTCCAGCTTGCCCAAGGCCTCACTTTAATCAAAGAGAGACCTGGACAGGTGTGAGAAGCCACCGTGTTGTAGAATTAAGAAGTCGTGCTGGATCACAGATCCATCCTTTAGGGTTTGGGAGTATAGGAAGTCTCTCTTTATATTTTCATGAGGTGATGTGTCAAAAGCCACACAAATCTTCTTTCATGTGTCTGGTGGCAAAGCTTGAGGCCCAGCTTGACAGAGGCTGAACCTTCACATTCAGGGAAAGGGACCAGACCTGTTAACTACCAACGAAAAAGGCACCGAGCTCTGGATCTGACTCAGAGCCCACAAGGTAAGTGACTCAACCAGGGTCACACAGCCATTGTGCGTCTAGAGCTGAGGGTTTAGACTTTTCTCACTCCAGGAATAAGGGAGGTGACGCCTTTACCTGATGGACCAGTCTCCTTCATCTGAAGGCTACTTTCTAAGCTTTCCTTTTGAGTTAGCCCCTTAGATCATCACAAAGAAAAGGAGGCAGAAGGTAGCCACACTTTCTCTTTTCTGAAAAGCTGGACCAAATGTGATCTGGGCCTAAATCAGGAGGATCTGTGGATGTCACTCCCTCAAAGGATGGGTGGGGAAAAGCCCCACCCAAGCCACGCCCCTTAGGTTTGCTGCCACAGATTGGGGTGCAGGGAGAGGAAGCAAAGCAAAGGGGGCTCTGACCTCACATGACCAAGCACAGAGAGGGCCAGGGAGCAGCACAGAACCCGCATTCCCAAACGGGCGTGTCTGTGCATCTTGTTTCCGAAGCTTTAGGGAACTCACTTTTTGGATCAGTAACTCCTGTCCCCTCCTATTCTTCACTGTGCAGATGAGAATCAACTGAGCTCTTGACCAACTAAAAATGAGACCAAGTACTGGGCATGACAGGACCGAGCCTCACCAAAGGACTGAAGAGATGAGTCCACTGGACAAACCATCAGGCCTGCCCAAGGACGGCAGGGTGCCATGAGGGGCAAAGAGAGGGACCAGAGCGGGCTGCTACCATGGCACAAGTCATATTGATGCAAGCTTGGTCCGGGGGAACAAAGAGGACTGTGGTGGGAAGTGACCAGGGAAAGCTTCCTGGAGAGGCAGGCTCAGTGTAGGGCAAGAATCCCATCAGCATTTCAGAACAGGAAGGGGGATACCTGCTAGGCAGACGAGTAAAGAGATCCATCTGGCCACGAGGGCAACAGAACCAGGCTCTGGAAGGTTAAAGCCTTGGGGCTTTTAGTGTAGGGAGGGAGGGAATGAAGGAAAGGGGTTTGAATGCAACCACAGCATCGAGGGAGACTGGACCCGGAAGACCTAGGCTGGACACATGAGAATGGGGAGAGAGTGAATGTGAGGACACACAGAGAACACTGAGAAAAAGCCCGATGAGGCCTGATCCTATTACTTACTTTCAATGAAATGGTCCAGGCTTGAATGAAGGCTCTGTACTGGGTGGTAGAGACAGATGCAATAGACTATGAAAACTAAACAGGAATCACAAACCGTGTGTGTGTGCCTCAGAGAAGACTTAGGTTTCAAATTGGGTGACAGGAACCCTGCCCCCCCCACCCCCCACCTTGTTGCTTCCTCATTGAGTCCTGGTCCACACCACACACATCCTCCAAAACAGTGCTTTGGCCCACAGCTGGTGCTTAATAAATACTTGTTGACTGATGTACCAGTACTGCTCCTGTCTGTTTTCTCTGGCAGTACCAATCTTTCCTGTTTCTTACCCGAATGTCTTTCGGATGCTCCCCTTCAGCTATTCTGACCATCCAGAGAAACTTATTGATATCATCTCCAGAATAACCAATGACTCCTCCAAAAATAATCAAGACATAATCTACATCCAGGCTCCTCATGATTTTATAAGCTGCTGTTTCATTTGAAGACATGGCTTTCCCAACCTAGACCATATGTTAAAAAAAAAAAAGGCTTTTAGATCGGCTCCAGAGGGCTCCAACACAGCTTTCATTTTATTGTCCAAATCCCCACACCTAAGTCTTAGAGTCTCACAGTAACTGAGTTTTAGCCTGAGAAACAATTCATTTTAGGTATCCTCGTATACTCTAGATTTCCCCAAATCAGACACTTCTCATTTGGTTTTGACACGTTAGGTGTTTATGCTATGAAATTGTCTTGGGGAACAGCCTGGCCCTCCTGCATGGCCTCCCTCTGCCCAGGCTGGGTGGACCCTGGTTCTGGGGAAATGGGCTTATTCCTAAGGCTGCCATACTGGGTGCTTATCCATAGGTTTGCAGCATGAGTGTAATGGCAAGTTTCTTTGCTACATTATGTAGGGAGAACACAATTTCTAGACTCAGAATTAGTCAATATACAAATAATTTTCAAAGCTAATCACCTAAAGAAGGTGGCTATCCAAGGCATCTCCAATGTGCATATTCTGCCTACTCCTACCCAAACTGACAGGAGCCAGGACAGTGCCCAGCCTTCCCCTTTATGTAAATAGGCAGAGAAGCACCCAGAATCAGGGAAGCTAAGAGGACTTTCCCCCAGGATTTCTGCATCACACTGTTTCCCGGCACAGAAAACCCTTACCAGTGCAATATGGCTATTATTCCATGTGTTGTTGTCGACCAGCGTTGTCCTATTAGCCATCCCGGCAATCTGATAGCCATAATCCCACCAAGACATCACCCGGGCGTGTTCATCAGTGTTCTGCCTTAGCCAATAGTAGGCTTCTCGGAAATCGTCCAGTATGTTCCTGGTGCTGAAATGAAATGGCAGTGCACTTTTAGACCAAAAGGTCAGAATGAGACGACAGCCTTGTCACAATGCCCTTCCCAGGAGCACTGGGGCGCCCTCCCCCCCTCAGCCTTACCCATCATGGTTGTAAGAGGCCAGCACTATGCTGGGGCTGGAGTAGGCGTTGCTCGTCACCCACGTACAGTGAACTGCAAACATCATTAACAGCATAAGCATCAACATGGTGACGATGCTTTTGATGTTGGGCCCCAAGCCTTCTTCAGTTTTCTCCTGCTCAGATACGTGTTTCCTCACTTTTCCTGCCTGAGGATACAAAAAAGTATTTATACGAATTTATTGTGCCTTCTCATTTGTTAAGATGTCACCTTTATTTCTATTTTTCAGAAATTAACGTCAAAAGGCAGTGCATCCCCTCATTTCTACCCAAATCTTTCGCTCTCCCCTAAATAACTTAGGCAGAAGCTCTGAATTAGCTTTAAGGCAAGTGGCCTCATTCCCCTCACCCCAGCCCCAGGAGCCTCAAAGCAAGATTCTATCACATGCTATTTCCACAGACACGCACGGGCCCTTTTGTGAGAACGCTGCACATCTCATCCTCTCGAGTAAAGAGGCAGCTGTTCGGCACATTAACAAGCATATCTCCATGACCCAGACAGCCCCACAATCACCTCCCGCTGAAGGACAACCCAAGTTCTGCACACCCACACCAAAACGTGGACTTGGCATTTATAGAGGATCATCTGCCAAGGAAATGAGGGGCCTGGACTCGCAGGCTCAATCTGAAATGGGCAGAAGGAACTCCCAAGGAGAAATGCCCCATCCCACCCCATCCCACTTGATACTGATGTTCTGCTGGGAAGGAAGACCCCAACGTAGCAGCAGCGAGCAAGGTCGCCCCAGTCGATAGAAAGCTGTGCTCTATGTACGTCCCCCTAGACAAGCTCCTGTAGATCAGGGAGAATCTTCCTTTCCTTTACAAAGATAAAACCGATCTGCCACCCAGGGACAATGAGGGCTAGGCCTGAGTTACGTTAAAATGGACGGCTGTCTTGATGATAAATCGGACTAAAACCGAATAGCGACAATTTTTAATAAAACTTCACCCAAGGCTTAGGACCTATGAGTAAGATCTTTCAACACTTGACTATAACCCTTGGGAACCAGCACTCGGTCAGACGCCAGAAGAATGGTTCCCTGTGCCAATGTGTGTGAATGAAAACCCATCCCTGGTGTTGTCTCCACTACCTGGGCATGTCTATAAGAATCAGTTGCTTTTAGATCACCTACCTTGTCATATAAATTTCCTGGGTTTCTTTTGTCATCTTCGTCACTACTATCTTCCACGGGTGGGTTTTCCCTTTTGAGGTCGTCCCCCAGATAGTGCTCAAAGACATTGGAAAAGGCAATCGCAGAGAGCATGCAGACCACCGGGGTCAAAGTCAACATCAGGCGCACCATGACCCCAGCAAAGTAGACTGCGCTGATTGCATACAGAGCCACTGGGATGAGAGAGTTAGAAAGTAGGAAACTCAGCTTTTGGACATTAGTTAAAAGACCAAAAATTCCTCCAAAGAATTGTTTGTTCTTTAATTGCCAACACTGGCCAATAATTAATAGCCACTGTCATAAACTTGTTATGAACTTCAATAATTAATAGGCCTATGCCACAATTCAGATTTCAGGGCTGTTACCAGGAAGACGGGGATTCCTTTCACTCACATGTGTCGACAGCAACGGACTTCCTAAGGCTGTTAAGCCTTTAGAGGAAAATGCACTTATGTAAGACATCACGAAGCCCAGTAAGTAAGTGCCCAATCCCTACAAATCCTCCACAGCAAACCTCTGGAGTAAAGCCTATTCTAAGAGCAATAAACAAAGTGGAAACAATGCCATTTGTTAAATGAAATCAGCAGCGTCTCCAAGTCACTATCAAGAGATGTGGAGGTTCCAAACACATTCTGGCAGGTCGGAAATACCCGCACACCGCATGAAATCACAGAAAAGAACTGCATGGCCCAAGGTCGATGTTCCAGGTCTGAGGCACCGTCTTCTTCAGAGCCACGAGGTGAACCCACTAGGGGACTTTCCATCCCTCGTAGACATGGGGAGGACCACAATCTGGAGCTGGAAGAGCTCGGATAAGCCACCTAAGCCCTAACCCCACTCTCTCCACCCTGCCCCCCTTAGCTAAGGCTTGGAAGAGAGGGGATAACCCAGAGATGACCCTCATCTTGGGCTTTCCCATCACCTGTCCCTCTCTCCTCTCCGAGCCAAGAACAGGCCCAGCGTCCTCCAAGTCATCTCTCTGCTCTGGCTTCTTCCCATTGAGGTCTCTTCCGGTGTTGCCGCCTTCCCGTAGAAGCTCCACACGCCCTAACCAAAGATCTCAGGGAGGTGAAGGACCTCCAGGGTCCTCGGGCCATGACAGGCGTGCTTCCTTTAGAAGGGGCTGCCTAGACACCTGGATTCTGCTAACTTTCTCTGTTTAGACACCTGGATTTGGAATGATGCCCGATGACCTGGTTTTCGGTATTTTATGCTGTAACTTGTTTCTCTTTTGTTGGCTAAAAATGCCTATGTTCTTGTTGCCTCATTTTGTGATCCTATGACCAAGGAAGAATTTTGCTTAAAAACAGAACTTATTCAGTTTCACACAAGAAATTCTAGGGATGTGCTGCAGTCTTGTTTTACAAATTGCTTGGTAGCTATCACGGTAATCTCATTCAAGTGGGTACATTCTAAGCTGTAGACAAAGGCCTGCAAATTTAAGCCACAATCTTACAATCTTAGGCACAGACCACAGAGCAAATTGCTCAAATTTCTGACATTGCTATGTAAATAAAATGAAAATCTGTTATGAGCCAAAAATGAAATAACACACACAAAAAAAAAAAACCACGGCAACTGAGACAATGCTAGAAAAATGGTTAATAAATATGTAAAACACATACCGGTAAACCACAGCCATTATCAATATTGAAGCCATGTTAGTCAAAAGCTGTGTGTACCATGAAACTACTTTTAAATCACATTAAAGTCTCATCTGAAATTGCCTGGGTTTTTATTACTGAGATGAGAACAACCTGGTCACTTTATGCTTTTAGTACTCACAGACAGTAATAAATTATTAAGTGGCACCATTTGCTCAAATATTATAGAATTTACTTCCTGCTCTCAAGAAGGGCTGAGCCATTTATTAACTTTTGTATACAAATTCGGTGCTTAGCAATATAAACAGAATTATAAAAATACAATTAGTTTTAACACTGGATTTTTAATTTAAAATACCAAAAATTTAAACTATATAATAAGGGAAAATTTTGCCTAACTGTAGAAGATATGATTTACAAATATAAACTTCATAAAGAAAAAAAACAACTAGGCAATTATTTCGAATCAAAGTACTTCTAAACATTTCTCTTACCAAACACTCTTTCGTCGTTGATATTTTTGATACAAAACCATAGGCCTGCTGGGAAGGTGCACACAAGAATATGGAGATCAAAGAAGAAGGATACCCACGTTGTAGGCTGATGTTCAGATACTGAGGCAATGATTGGAATGTGTATTTTTGCATACCTAGTTTAAAAAAAAAAGCAGCATGATTCTGAAATGCCTCCAATGACTTTCCTTCTAGATTAAAGCATTTCTTTTCAAGGTCTTGGTGACTTTTTGTCACTTAAATTGCTGCTGAAGCAAAGCACAATAGAGTGTAAAGAGCTGTCTTTGAGAAAGGCCCACCAGCCCCAGCCTGGCTGGCCATCTGACCCTTGCCAGTGACCCCAGAGATTCTCTACTACTCTGTGTTGCCTGAGGAGCCAACTTGACATGGTAGACAGAGGGTGTTCCTCCACAGAAGCTTCTTCTATTCCTGATATTACAGGTATATATTAGCCAGGGGCTCTGTAAACAGATGGACTGGTGAGCTAGTCCAAACCAAGGAAAATCATGGAAGGCCATTCAGGAGTACCCACAAGGACCAGTCAGGGCAGGGCTCTAATTTCTAATGAACTGGACAAATAAAACCTTGCCCAAGCTACAAGTACTGCTCCCTCTGTCCGCTTTTGAAATAAAAACTGCATCTTATTGCCTTCAAATGACCATCCTATACTTTTTACAAGTAGATGTTAAAAAGGGATGTTACATAGCCATGGAGTAAAAAAGATTAAGTAAATTAGGACTGAAATTTACAGCACTACCCCAAAAAGACAGTGCAACACGAACTGGACATGAAATAAATTAGAACAATTTCTCTACAAAAATACTAACCCATGACTTAGTATCTCGTGGGTCACTACACAAAACATAAAGTCAACAGTCATGTATGCAACACTTCTAGCTCAGTAATTCCACTTTAGTCACTAATGGTGAGGAACCACGAGGATGGAGCACCATGTTAGACATACTGCAGTCAACTTGAGAAATATTTACTTAAAAGCACCAACTAATCAAAGGTTGCCTTATCTCTTACAAGTATATATCCTACTCCTGCTTGAAATAAACTCTGCCACAGACTTTATTTTCCAAAAGGTTAGCACTGAAAGTTCAATGTCCTGTATTATTCTTAATACATATACCTTGTAATAGGCAGAAGAGGAAAGCTAGTCTACATATCCCTCAGACAGGAGTTGTCCCTTCATGACTGAAAATAATGTAGTTGAAAAAGGAAGATGGATTCCATCAGGAAAAGAGGCCTGACAGCACAGTCTGGTGGAAGAGGCCCTGGACATGCAATCTGAGAACCCATCCTCACTCCCAAGGTGTGTCCCGTCTCTGGGCCTTAGCTTCCTCATTTGTAGAATGTGGTTGGCCCTAAGGTCGCTGCCACCAAGAGACCCTATGGATCACTGAAAGAGTCCTCTGCCAGTTACCTGTTGTCCATCCTTTCTTTTTAAAGAGGACCAATGACATCATGGGGTGATGTCTTGAATCACTCATTAACTGGATTTAAGTGAGGCAGAGCTGCACAAAGTGGTCAGCCTCTCTCTTCCGGAGACATCAAGGTCCAGTGGCAAGACAAAAGTCAAAATGACCAGCACTGGCCTGGGATGCAGTGGATAACCTTGGCGTCTTCAATGTCTGACCAAGCTCTTAGCACCCAACTGCGCCTGCTGCAGCCTCCTTCATGGCCATTAGAGCAAACTGCTCTCCTCTGCCCATTCCACCAAGGGAAGTCGTCTTCACACGCTTGGGGGTAGACAAGCCCCTCCCTCCCTGAAGGGTTTGAGGCCCATCAGTTACCCCCAACCTGATTTAGCCCAGTTGCCAAGATGGTTTTACTAAAGTAAGACCGCTAAGCATGCTACAGCTCCCTGGAGCCAGAGGTGAGAGCTGGTTCAGTCAGACATACACCGAAGGTGGCTAAGCAGCCCTGCAAAGGGCCCAGGAAGCCCTCACACCACAGCTGCTGGTCGTCCATGTAAACTGATATGCAAGGGTTACATAGAGACTCTAGGGACACGTCTGAACAGTATCAATGCACCAAAAGTTAAAACCACTCCCCCCATTCGCTTGTGTGGCAATGGGTGGGCAGCACTGAAGAGGTGAGCAGAAAAGGTTGGATCCAAGTCAATACTGTCTGGATCACAAGAGTCTGGGGAACTCTGGTCTACAAGGACACCACTGCATCTGAACCCGCGGTACGGGCAGTTAATGGGACATGTCATCCAAATGGATGAATGAGCCAAAAAAAGCTCAACGAGAGCTAGTCATCGCAAAGCTCTGCCACTGCGTCTTACTGTCCTCTGATACAGTTTACTTTGTATTTACAATCCACTCAAAGAAAAATGGTAGAGGAATGGTTTAAGAATCAAAAAATGTGGGACAGCTAGGTGGCACAGTGAGCAGAGCACCGGCCCTGGAGTCAGGAGGACCTGTGTTCAAATCTGACCTCAGACACTTGACATGCTTACTAGTTGTGTGACCTTGGACAAGTCACTTAGCCCCAATTGCCCTGCCTTCCCCCCCTCCACCAAAAAAAAAAAAAGAATCAAAAAAAAATGTCAAGGAATAACTAAGTTCACATGGAAAAGCAGAAAAACTAAAAGCGGGGGTGCTCAGGGGAATGCTATGTATCCTCTTCTTAACGATCCACAAAACTTTGAGCTCCTATGGAACTTTAAGAGTCCCAGGAACTGCACATTTGGTCCATAAACCCACACATGGTGGGTATGCAGGAGGGAAGCGAGCCGGCAGCTCTCCAGAGCACAGCTGTCACCCCACATGTCCCCCAATTACTCCAGGACGATGCTCTCTAACAAAGCCAGCTGCTGATCTACCTGGAGGTGATGAGCGTGGCTCAGATAAATTCTTAGTCTCTCCTTCTCTTGAGACAGTAATTACCTTTTTAGATTTCTTCATAAATTCAATACTTTAACATAAATATCATGACATCATTTCCCCTCCTCTTTACTCACCCAGTGTCCCATAGTGAATAAAATCTTCCACTCCATGGTGCGATATAACCTAAGAGTGAAAAAAAAGGGTTTAAAAAAACCTCAAAACATCAGTGGTTTTAAAAACTTAATTATTAATAAAATACATTTTACTTTGCTTCTGGAGGGACAAACCTATGGTCCTAAGTCATATGGCTGGCCCTAGAGCAAAATAAGGCCTATGGCTTACGTGATACCAACTGTGGAAAAATGGAGAAACCAAGATGCCCACGTCACAAAGCTGAGACTTTAGCCCCTCGGCCTGTGGCTCCAGAGTAGTCCAGTGGACTCCAGAGTCCTTCCACTGATGAAGACTATGACTCTCCCCACACTCAGGTACAATCTAAGTTTGCCACCTGGTGGAGGGTCTCCTTTCTCGATGTGGACCCAGTGAAGGAGACAGAGGAGGAGCACTCTGATTGGCTGGAGGAGAACCAGGAGAGAGAAGAAGCTTTCAAGGAGGAGAGGGGACTGTCAGTTTCCATGACTGCAGAGAGGTCAAGGAGGACAGAGAGAAGGCTGCTTGATCAGGCAGCTAAGAGCCGAGTGCAGAGAGCCATTCTGGTGCCATGTTAGTGCCAGGGGCCAGGAAAAGGGTGAGAGGATAAGGCAGGCACCTCGTGTGTACGGATGACCTTTCTGAGGAGTGAAACCATGATGGGCAGAGGATACTGGACAATAGTTACTGGGGATGGAGGGTGGCATGGTGGGGTTTTCTGCATGGGGGAGAGAGTGAAGGTAAGTGGAGGAGTGAGCATGAAGGGGGAGAGAGGCAATCCCCTCCTAGTCTACACCATATTTCTGAGGTGGCTGAGAAGCTCTCAACAACCATGTCTTCTAGTCCTCTGAAGACCCTTCATGACCTATCCCCACACTGCACTGGGAAACCTCGGTTCCAGTGTCCTCCTTTCCTCCTGTTCCTCCTCATTCTGCCTCATCTCCTGCCTTCTTCCCTTTGCACTAGCTCTGCCCCATGGCTGGAACATGCTCACTCCTCACCCTCAGCCTTATACACAAAGACCTTCCTGCTCTCCCTAGACATCTGCACCCTATTTCCATGAAAAAAAAAATATGCTGATTCCACTGTGCACATATTTTGTACGTCCCTCTTTATGTCTCTATCTTCTTCCTTAACAGGTAAGCTGCCTGAGGTGAGAGTGGCTGGCCTGTGTAGTCAGCACCGGCTGATTCAAGGACCCTGGGCCAGTGTTTTCTTCCCTATTTCTCTTGAAGTTCAACTCCTGGAAGCTGACCATCATCCTCTCTTTTCCCCCGACAGAGCACAAGATTCTGTCTTCTCCCCATGTCCCAGAAAGAGAAGCCTCCTCCCTCCTATGAGCCCCACCTACCTCTCATCCTGGCTTTCCTCAGGTCCTCCCTCCCTCTGCCTGCCCTGGACTCTCCCTTCCTTCTATGCGGGCTCACGTCACATGCAGTGCTTCAAACAGCTCTCTTTACCCCTCCCCAGCAATGGTCTTGTTAGAATTTCATTCCTGAAGATTTCCAAATCCCTTCTGAGCTGACAGACTCCATCCGACAAAATCTCATGTCTTAGATTCTGCTCCTAACTTTTGTTTGCTTTCTGAAAACATAGAGCCCATATTAGACTTTATCAGGCTTTCCATTCCTCTATCGCCAGTTCTAAAATGCATCCTGACTTTCCCTCCAACATTTCCATCCGTCACTTTCACCCCACTGACTAGTTTATTCTTTGTGGTAAGAATGAGATTCTCTAAATGAGATGTCTCACTGTCAGCTTCTTTACCTTTAGGAAAATGACATGACTGTGGCAAGTCAAAAAATCATACCTAAATGCACGCACGCACAGAGTATCAGTGAAGTTAGGACAAGAATCAACTATCTCTGATCACAGCCTCAGTGCTCAGCCTTGGAGCCACAAAGCCTGGACTCAAGTCCTGCCTCTGAGGGAAGGTGTCGACCTGGACTGGTCGACAGTTTCCTCATCTGAGTGATCTATCACCAGTGAAATGACAAGTCTAGACCCTGTCCCTGTCCTCAATCTGATGATCCAAATGCACAAAGAAAGAACACAAACACTTTAGGCCAAGAGCCATTCCCCAACAGATATTCAAATGGCATAAAGCTCCCTTAGAATTGTAAGCTATTGACAATCAGATGAAAGATGCTGCAATTACTAATGAGAAATGCAAATGACAACATGGCAAACCCAACAAACTGGCCAAGAAGACATAAGATTGAAACAGTCATGTTGGTAGGACTGTGGGAAGACAGGCAAACTAACACATTAGTTATGGAGCTGTAACTGGTCCGACCATTCTGAAAAGCATTTGACAATTATGGTGAAAAAATGACTGAAATGTCCAAACTATGGAACACAGTGACTTCATGGATAGTCACACATATCCTCGAGATCAAAGACCAAGAAACCAAAACATTAAATGTAGTGCGTCTTCTGTGGTAGCAAAGAAATGAAAACAAAGTAGATTTTTTATCAATTGGCAAATGGAAAAAAACCAATGGTGGTATAAGAATATAAGGAAATATTATGGCACTACAGAAACGACAACTATGAGGAATGCAGAAGCATGAGATGTGTTTTTTCTAAAATAAGGGAAGGTTCATTGGGTGGAAGGGAAACGTATTAGGAAATGAAGATGGAAAAATCAGCAATTTTAAAAATGCTTAGCTGCCTGAGCAGATCAAATCCCCACTGCTATGACTGCCTTGTGATGTGTTTCTTTTATTTTTCTTTTCTGTGTACATGGTTTGTTGAATACTCAAAATTTCTGCTTCTGCCTCTTTAAATACTCTCTGCCATGACTCTCTGCTATGGCTGGAGTTAAACTGTGAGAGGGCGAGAATACCAGGATCCAGTGTTTCTACTTTAATTCGTAGGCAACAGTAAGGCATTAAGAATTTCTAAAAGGGATATAAGGAGACTAGATCTGCATTCTGCGAAGATTCTGATGCATGATAGCAAAGACTGAACTGGAAATGAGGAAGGCCGAAGTCAAGATGTTACTGTAATAGTTACACTAAGAGGTGAAGAAGGCTTTAATGAAGGTGGTTACAGTGATTGTGCAAAGAAGGGAAGAGATGCTATTGTTGAAGTGAAAAGGACAGGACTTGGCAACTGGACTGGGGGATGCGGGGGCAAGGGAGAGAGGGAAGTATCAGGATAATGCCAACAGTATGAGCCTTGGAGGAAACGATTTTAGCAGAGTGGTGGGGACAGAAACTAGGTTGTAGAGGGAGTGGGCAGTCATACAAATTCCTCGTTTGGGGATTGGGTGGTTAAGGGAGGGTTTCTTTCTCTATGCAGGGGAAGGCATGGCCATGTCTAGGTACACTGAGGAGGCAACGCTGACAGAAAGGGAGCCGGTCTCGGAGACAAACAAGAAAGATTAGCGAAAGTCCAAGGTTGCTGAGGAGAAAACAGGAGATGGGGTGTGACTGAGGACCGCCATGGCTCAGGAACGACAGACGACACTTCTGGTACCTCAAGGTTTTCAAAGCACTTGATATACACATGATCTCATTTCGTTCTCACTGTTACATTAAAAATAACATGAATGGCTCCATGCTGCCTTTATCCATCACTCTGTGAAGTTCAGTTCCACCTACTTTTTGAGTCACCTGATTTTGGAGAAGCCACCAGATTACTCCCCTCCCAAAGGTTACCCAACTTGAGGAGTGTCACAAAACTACCCCTTTCCTTCTCACCTCAGTTTCCTGATACTCTCAATCCCAGTAATCCTGTTTTTCATTCCCTCCAAACTGTATACTAATTGTGTAGAAACCAAACTTTGGGGTTCTTGACTACCAAAAGCCTTGTTTTGCACCCGCATGCATTGCTAAATAAATTGTTTGTCTAGATGACGCTCCATTTCTTTCCCCTCCACAACAATGCCATAAAGCAGCTCTATGGATAAGGACCCCAGAGGCTCAGAGAGATTGAAAGACTTATCCATCATTGTCAGGTTCTCCTTCATCTAAATCTACTGTTCATCTGACTGTTTCAAGAAGACTTCAACAAGTACAGCGTTAACCTTAGCAAAGAGGAGGAGGGGGACCCTTGGGATTGGGGTAGAAGAGAATGGAGGATGACGAAGAGATTTAGAATAGCAGAAGAAATTCATGTAAATCTTTTCTTTTTCCCCAGTTTAGGCTCTTTTAATGTATCCTAAGACAGGCTGCTAAAGCAGAAGCCATGAGAAAACATTTGCCTTTTTTCTTTACAGCCAAAAAAGCAGATAAAAATGAAACAAAAACTACTACAGGTATTTATAGGAAAAAAATGGTTTTGTACATGGGGTATGACATTATAAATTCAAGACAACTCAGACAAAAAGGTGACCTACTGCAGCTACCAACTGTTTCTGCAAAAAGTTTACATGGAACATCTGTCCAGTCAAAAACACTGCTTTCTCCCTTGAAATGTCATCCAGGTTTGTCCAAGATGCCCACGGGCTGCCCAGCCGTCTGTCTTGGAATGTTCTCAGAAGGCTCCATCAGTGATTAGATGACAGGAGAAAGGCCCCTGAGTCCCTTCACATGGCAGGGGAAAAGAGAAGAGGGAAAGCTATTCAAACTTTGTCTTTTTTCCTTGTGGCTTGTTGTCACCTCCTCCTCCTCTGCCTCCTCGGAAGCTGCACCAGCCTCCAAAGCTTCCTCAGCCTCTGCCTCCAAAACCCCCTCGGCCTCCTCTGCCACTGCCTCGGCCCCCTCAGCCTCCCTGGCCACCGCCACCGCCTCGGGTACCCCCTCAGCCTCCAACGCTGCTAGGCTTGGCCCAGTCCAGGGTTACTTTGTTTCCATCAATCTCCCCACCCTCCATGGCCTCTTTTGCAGCTTTGGCATCTTCCTCTGAGTTGAAGTCGACAAAACCGAACCCTTTTGAAGACCTGGTCTCCCTGTCTGTGACTATCCTGGCTCCCACAGAGCCTTGAAACTAATCTTTCAAAGTTTCTTCCGTTGTGTCTTCACACAGGCCTTTGATGAACAAGGTTTTGTAGGACTGGTTCCTTAGGGCTGCATTGGCAGCCTTCTGTCTCTTCAGCTCCAGCCGGATGGCTTTGCCTTCAATCTTCATGTTGTTACAAGAATTCAAAGCTTCTTTTGCATCTTCCACTGAGGCAAATTCAGTGAACCCTTTGGGTCAGCCTTGGTTGTTCTGGGGCAAGCTGATGGACATGGCCCTCTCAAACACTTCCTGCAGGCTCTCCTCGGTGGTGCTGTAGGCCAGGTTGTTCAGCACCAAGGTCTTGGAGTCTGTCGGCTTGCTATTGCTCCCACCTCAGGAGTTATTCTGCCCTCTTGAGTTCTCCTGTCCTTGGCTCTTTTCCCCCGTG
>CM053623.1:18056885-18068104 GCA_028646595.1 Phalanger gymnotis
ACTTCTTTTTCTGTTAACCTGGGCAATTTATGTTTTTGTAGATATTCATCCATATCTCTGACGTTGTCAAATTTATGGGCACATAATTGGGCAAAATAATTCCTAATTATTGTTTTGATTTCCTCTTCATTAGAGGTGAACTCACCGTTTTCATTTTTGATACAGGTAATTTGATTTTCTTCTTTTTTTTAAAGAAGAAAATCAAATTACCTGTATCAAAAATGAAAAGGTCCTTTTTTTTTTTCTTGCAAAGAGGTCTGTGATGCCAATTTTGAGCTCATAAACAGTTTTGTTGAAGGTCAGATTGCCAGGAAAGAGAATGAAATTTGTAGATGCTTCAGCGTCCAGTTTCTGTTTCTTGGCTTTGGGGGCTGTTTGCCCATCTCCTTTTTCCTCTTTCCAGGTGCTTCTTTCATGGGCACTTGCTCGTCCTCCTCTTCCTCCTCTGATTCCTTGGCCTTCCCAGCTTTCATGGCAGCAGCCTTTCCTTTGGCAGGTGTGGTGTCCATGGCTTCTTCTTCAGAGTCATCCTCATCTTCTTCATCCTTGTCAATGTCCTCATCTTCCTCGTCCTCCTCATCCTCAGAGTCTTGTTTGGCAGGAGTTGCTCCCACCTTTGTGGCTTTGAGAGGCTCAAATTCTTCATCCTCCTCATCTTCACTGTCCTCTTCTTCAGACTCACTCTCCTCCTTCTAGGCATTCTTTCCATTTTTTGCCCCTTTGGCTGGGGGCACTGCTGCTTTTGGTGGGGTGGCAGCTGGCTTAGCTGAAGCTGTTCCCTTCTTGCCTGGTGTGACGGCAGCTTTGGCGGGGGTGGTTGCCTTCTTACCAGGAGCCATGGCTGCTTTCTTGGCTGGCGTGGTGACGACAGCAGCTTTTTTGGTTGGTGATACCTTCTTTGCTGCTGTGGCCACAGACTTTCTGCCCTTCTTCTGAGGAACTACAACCTCTTCTCCACTGCTTTCTTCTTCATTTTCTGACACATCCTCATCTTCACTGTCTTCTACCTCCTTTGGGGGAGGGGCCATTTTCTTTGGCTCACCCTGATTTTTTAGCAGTCTTCCCAAGCTTCACCACGGTGGAGGCGCATGACTAGGCTGCGGAGAGTGCAGATCCATCGGCCGAGGCCCGGGCAACATTGGTGATGGCAGAGACCACGGGCAAGAGTCCATCTACGAGCAGCCCTTTGCTGGCCGAGACTGACTCCATGTAAATCTTTTCAATGAATTAAGAATCAAAGTGACACGGTGAGAACCAAAGGACAGCCTTGAAAAGAGAAGTTCTGGAAGGCTAACTGTGAAGAATGAGATGGATTAAGGGGCAAATGATGAGATTACTGCTGCAGCAGTGAAAGAAGAGGAGGAGATGAAGAAATGATTTGGAACTGATGGGGAAGAGTGGAGGCAAGGGTGCAGTCACTGACAGCGTGGCAGGGGAACAAGGTGTGGTAAGAATGATGGGCTGGGCTACAAAGCAGAAAACTGAGCAGCCTGAGGGAACCAAGAGGCAAAGGCCAGCTACAGGCAGAATCCTGACTAATCAAACTGAGGGACAAAAGACGGTGATCAGGAGCCTCTGAACGGAGGGGACAGGAGACAGAAAAACAGAAAAAGCTCCCGAAGGAAGTACTTCAAGTGGAGACATCTCGGAATCACCCAAGAACTTAAGTATCTGTGAACAGGAACCAAGTGGCCTGGAAAACTTATGTTTGCTAAGAAGTGACTCAAAATTCAGTGAGACTCTTGATCTGAATTCGATTCGATCCTAGAGTTTTCTTCTACTCTTTTACAGCAATAATTTCTCATTGGTTAAGGAGGACCAGAGAAGCTACAGAGAAGCACTTCTGGGCAAGAAAAAAGAAAGAGCAGAAATAAATAGACCAAGACGCTCAGACTGGGAGCAGGGCTGCATTCCCAGTGTGGCCTCCACAGATGGCCAGTGCCAAACAGATACACAAAGGAGAGCAAGTCTGGGTTATCCGGAGCCCTGACATGAGAAGGCAGCCCAGCCTCTGCTGGATCCGCAGGGAGGCCTACAAATAACACCCTCTGAACAGCCTGAAAGGGAAACAGACCGGTGTCCAAGAGGGCCAGGAGCCCAGCACACTTGGGATCTCACCCCCTCTCCCCTTCTGCAGTCTTGCCTCCTTGGAAACTTGCCCCTGGGTCCCTGTCCCTTCCTCACTGGTGACTCCCTCCCTAGGAGGTGAGCAGCCATGCTTTGTACCCCACTCTCTTCAGACTCTAGTTCCTCTCTATTTGCAAACTGCCCCCACCCGCTCTCTCACCCCCAGATTTGCTTTCCAGCATCCCTGTATGTGTTGTCTTCCTGCGTTAAAATATAAGCTCCCTGAGGGTAAGGACAGTTGGTTGCTTCTGTTGGTATGAACAGTGCCCGACACAGCAAGCACCCACTGTTTCATTTAGCTCTCTCCCACTTTTCTGTAGACTAAGGAGGATCCAAGGCCTCTTCCTCTCCTGTTACTGTGAGTCATGTGGACTTTATATCCTCAGGGGAAGTGGGGCCATCAAGTTGGGGCAAGGATACTTGATGCTCTCTGGAAAAGGAAGGACACTTTTCCTGACTAGGAAAGGTCTCAGCTGTGAGCAAGCCTTTTCTTGCGTTAAATAAAACCTTCCCTACAACCTCCCAACCCCTCAAAAGAAACCTTAAAACAAAAACTTCTAGGAATAAAAAAGGGGCTCATGTCCCTGAAAAGTGGCCCACCCAGACTCCATCTAGCAGGTTGTGTTTAGTTCTGGGAGCCACATTTTAGGAAGGCCACCAGGTATCCAAGGTCTTCCAGTTTGTAGCATACGGCAGATCCATTGGGACATGACAGTCACCTTTCAGTTTCTGAAAGACTTGCCTGAAAGATGTGTTAGAACTGTTCTATTCTAGCAGTAAAGAATGGGTGCAGTTTCAAAGACTCCAAGTGATATTTCATGTTGGCTAAAACTTCTAGCACTCTCAGCTGTCCACGACAGGATGGAGGGGGCCAAACTGAGGCTGAGAGAGAATCTAATAAGCGTGTCACAGACAGGATTCTTTTCCAAGGAAAGGCAGGACCACGTGGTCCATGAGGTCACTTCCAGCACTGATGCCACTCACCTGTGTAAGTCAAGTAGATCACACTCAGGAACACAGCCCCTGCAGCAAGGGACACTCCCAAGAAGAAAAGGGTCTGAAACTCCTGCTTTGTCAGTCTGTCTCTGAGATACTGGAGGAAGGCATATGCCTGGATCAGTGCAAAGACACCTAAAGAAAAAGGAAAACATGTTTACGGGCTGGTACCATCCCAAAGGTTAAGCACTCAGTTTCTTACAGTAGCTTCTAGGAAACCCATTTAAGAACAACCTTTTCACAGAGTCTGTCTATGGGTTTTAAAAAATATCAAACACTTATTTTGACCAAAATTAAGACTGCCCTTGGAATATGTTAACGACTCCAGCTCTACCAGTTAAGAGGAGACATCTCGTCTACTCATTCTGGCCCTGTTCTCCAGAAAATCCTATAAAAGACAGGCAGATTCTTTTTGCTCCCCAAATTATTCTCAAACCCCACTCTGGATATATACAGGTTACTATCAGTTGAAAACTGGGAAAGACAAATCATGCTTTGAATGACTCAATTCCATTCCCCACATTAAGTGCTTCCCCTCTACAACCTTCAGTGAGATGCCAGTGAAGAAAATGGGCATCAGAAAACAAAGCCCCTTACATTTGTTTTGCTTTAATAGAAGAGAAGATGGATTGTTGATCTGGAGAACCCTAAAGGATTGATAAACAGTTAACATTTATAGAACAAGGGAACAGTATAATTAGATTACTTCTTTGTTTTTACTGGAAATATCTGCTCTGGAAGCTAAAACAATAAAGCTGATTAGAATCATTTAAAATAAAGAGGCAGAGCAATAAAAAATATAAATATATAAATTCTCTTAAAGAATTAATACCACAAATTGCATAAAGTAAGAGCTGGAATTAAAGCATCTCAGAGTGTTATTCCCCTCATTATTTTGTATATTTTGTAAAATCTAGATTGTCAAAGATCTAGATAAAGGAGAAATTAGTACCAAAGCAAACATAGCTACGATCACACACAAACAACACTGCTTTTACTCACAATTCCACTTGTATATTAACAAAAAAATTTGTCAATCAATTAGAAGTTGTTCTTCCCACCCAGTAGATAGTGCCAGGCTAGCTGAATACTAGTAAGTTATGGCTGATGGGGGTGGTACTCAACATGTTGTTTACAAGATCACTTAATATTGAAGGAATTCTTTTAACGAGACCCACAAAACTAAAATTACAATTAAATGCTGAGGCCGAACCTGTTAAAGATGGAAATGTTTATAGAACAATTGATAAACAGGCTACACTGTACTGAGTATGTGTTTGTGGCCCTGATGCCAGTGTTAGGTATACACTAAGCAAACATTGGGTGAGGGCTTCCTGCCATGCTGTATTCTTTTTTTTAAAAGGTGGTATACTAATTTTTGATCAAGGGTTCAAAATGCAACTAGACTTAACGCCCAAGAGAACATCAGTAACAAGGTGACTTGGCGTTCATTTTTAAAGAAGTGCGAGCTCTATATGCCAGGCAGAATTCTCTTATGTTTCAAAATAATGCTTTAAGTGAGTTTTCACCTTTCGAGTGTTTTTGGAAATGGCACAAGAGCTCCTGACCACATGTGGGCATGTTTTAAAAATCTGCACAACAGTAAGGTTTAGAATTTTATAAGGGTTTAACCAGGAAAGTGTATTTGCTTAAGATGGTGGGAACAATACAGTGACAAGGGGCTTCATTCTCTACTCTAGGTGGAGACACTCCCTTGTCTTGTGCCTAGGCAAGACCATCTACACGAGTTTATTACACAATGTTTCAGGGAGCAATCCTGAGGGGTTGGGTATGGGGCCCTAACCTTGACAGTGGCCAGATAATGCCCTATAGTATTTCAACTTTTTCTTCTATCTGAAAGGTTGTCCTAGATCCAATCATTTTATAGTATCAACCAGCTTCAGCAACAGCTAAAAATCCAATAGTCAAAAGCAGGGAAAAAGCCAATTATTAGAATCCCTAATTCCCAGCCAACAATGTTGGGAAATATATTCAGCACAGTCACTATACCCCAACAACTATTCCAAAGAATTCTGTTTCTGTTCAACCGATACGTAAAATCACATCAAATTCAAGAAATAAGGGTTGGTCCGTCTGGGCTGCTGACGAGGATGTGCACAGAGATCTAGAAGTTAGAAAGGTGCCTGGTGTACAGGAGCCTACCTGTTGTAGAAGCTTTTCTTTTACTAATTAGTCAGGATGATGAAAGGTGTCAGGTAATTTCTCCATTGACTAATTTTACACATAATTTTTTTTTCCCTAATTAAGAGGAAAAATGAACCTCCTTTGCATACCTGCGGCAGCCATGTGTTCACTCGTCCTGATTGGCTGGAATCCCACAAAAGGAATTTGCATGGACAGTATCAGACCCACGATGTAGAAAGTGCTATATGCTATAAAGACAAAAGGGGAAGAAAATTAAATTATATCTATAAGCACCACCAGACTTTTATGTAGACATACTGTTTTGCTTTTGTTTTGAAATTCTGAGGTGACTGTTCAGTTTGTTCAGAGGACTTTTTTATGTGACTGGGAGTTGCTAAACAGTTATTAAATGATATTGGCAGAGTTTCCTTCCCTATACCAATAAAGAAAAAAAATTCTCCTTGGCAAATACTTTGTGATTAATACTATATTATTACCAAGAAAGCTCCTTCTTCCCAGCACATTCCTTTAGCTCTGAATTCTGGGCTACTCAGCAGCTGTCTGATCACCCTCTCCCTCAACAGGCCGCAGCTCTGTCATAGGAAGAGACAGGCACGGGTTCAGGTTACCAAGCTCTCCGACGCCGAGTGTCTGCAGGTGTAGAGTGCTACAGCAGAGGGGGCACATCATTCTTATCCTTTAGCAACTTAAAGTTATGGCATTATCAATCATAAGCACACATGTATTACACCAACTTCTCATCAACAGGAGCATAAATATGAATTGTTGCTTGATTCCAAATCCCAGAACGCTTTCTGTCATTTGAAATAACTAGTTATTAGCACAGTATTATTTGAGAAGAAGAATGTCAACAAGGTGTTTAATATTTTTAAGACAAATGTCACTGCAGGGCACTGACCAATGGCAAGGCAGGTGGTTCCAGTCAGCACCTTTATTTCTGTACTTTCAGAAACATCTAATGGGGTGCGGGGGAGAGAGGGAAGGAGGGAGGAAAGAAGAGAATTTGCAGCTCAAAAATGTTTAAAAATGAATATTAAAAATTGTTCTTACAGGTAATTTGGAAGAAAAACAAAATATTAAACTTATAAAACTTTTTTAAAATGGCACTGATTACATATCTGTCCTATATTAATAAAAGAAGAGCTTACAAAACAGCTATGTCTGGGATAATAATAAAAGGTTCTTGGCTTTACCCCAAGGTTACTAAGCAGCTGTTATTACAACAGTCAGGAGATGCCCAACTTCAGGTTTATCTGCAATGAAGATGAAGAATCTCTGAAATTAAAACACTTCCATTTTTACACACGCTTGGATTTCTGGGAGTACACTAAGCATACCGGGCCATCAAGTGCTTCACAAAGAAATCTGTCTCCTTATTTAAAATCTGGAGTGAATTATCCAGAACAGCATCTAAAGCTACTGGACTACAGAGTAACCGAATCCTCATTGTAGCCAAATGGGATAGGAAAGAATACATTCCTTGAAAAAGAAAAAAGAAAACCCTCAGCAGTGACAGATGTAGACTATGAACTCAGAAGTCAATAAAGACTCCAACATTGAGGGTAAGAAACGACTGAAGCAGCCATGCATCCCCTCTGTGCCTTAATTTCCCCAACTGTACAATGAGGGTTTAGACCTGACCATCCTTCAGGTCCCTTCTAGCTCTAAATCTATGGTCCTACGAGCCTAGAAAGATGGGCAATAATCATCTAGGATTTAAATTCATAAAAATCCACAAACCACACAAGGAGTTCGTTGTGGTACAGGGAGGCATTCCAGAAAAGACATATTCTACTTGTTTGAACATTTACTGAATGCTGCCCTATAACTAGACCTGATGAACTGTGGGACATAAAGAAAAAGAATCCCAATCCTACCAAGGCCACGTCTCAGGAAGCTGCTACTCCAGGAGGGAAGAGAGGAGAGATCTATCCACAAGCAAATGTACTACCAGGCGCAATAAGGAGAACAAAGAAAATAAAAGCCCATGTTTGCCATCACCCTCTAAAGTTTACAAAGCACTTTCTTCAAAGCCCAGTGACAAAATACAAATAAGATCATCTCAATTTTACAACTGGGAAAACAAAGGCTAATTTAGAGAAGGTTGAGATTATTTTCAGCTGGATCAGGAAAGGCTCCATGCCATTGGGAATCAGTCAATACACCAAGAGTCCAATGGATCTGAAGTAGTAACGTGACAGCTGAAGTTAGAAGGGATTTCCTAGTGGCAAGTTCAAAAACACAAGAGTAGGGAAGATGTCATGGTGGAGTCTATAGACCAAGTCAGTGCCTGCAGAAAGAGCTGCAGCCTCAGTCAAGAGGGCCTTTGTGCAAATGGGGGATCCAGGGACCAGGGAAAGCCCCCCCACCACCCCTGATGCTCCATGAGACACAAAGAAAAATTATGCAAAATCCTAACCCTCTAGGAGCTTAAGAGCCAGGAGAGAAGTTTCTGTGGCTCAACTGTAGACACAAAGAAATCTCAAGAATTAACGAGGCTTCTTGGGCACCAACTTTCTAATGCCTGGAAGAGGTACCTGAAAGGCTCCAGATGAAAAGCAGACTATTCTCAACCACTCCAATGAACACACCACTTGGCAGGTACCTTGTCCCCAGCAGACATTGAGCACATCTGCTGACCTCAACAGACTAAGGTGGTTTATTCTCTAGATGACAGAAATGAGGTGACTTCTAGTATGAGTGCGGTACAAGGCAGTGAGTATACAGTGAGGAACCGATGCTGCCACTGTGCCATTGGAGGCAAGGAGCAGTGCTAATGTGGTTACTCCCATCCCCTTCAGCTCTAAAATCCTGATTGTATAGACTTGTCTATACCAGGACAGACCAAAGTCCTGGGGCCCTCTTCTCTCCCTCTATACTATTCACTTGGAGATCTCATCAGCTCCCATGGATTGAATTACCATCTCTGTGCACATGGTTCTCGAGTCTACCTTTCCGGACCCACCCTTTCTGCTGACCTCCCATCTCCTATTCTCCAACCACCTTCCAAACATCTTGTATCAGCTGTCCAGTAGACATCTTAAACTCAGTATGTCAAAAACAAAATTCATTATCTTTCCCCCAAACTCTCCCCACCTCCTATTTTTCCCATCCTCCCAGTCCCTCAGGCTTTCAACCTAGAAGTCATTCTGGACTCTTCTCGCACTCCACCCCCAACGTGTTGCCAAGGCCTGTTGATGTCATCTCTGCAGTATCAAACCCTTCCTGTGACCTATTTCTCCACTCCCCCTCCAGCCGCATATAGAGATGGTCATACCCTTCCCTTCCATGATAAAGAACTCTGAAATCCCTCTATTTGATCATGATCTGTTGTCATTCTATGTCCCTTTTCACCTTGCAGTCCCCCCAAACCCTGGCCTTCATCTTCACTGGGACCTCCAGTCCCTCCATCACTTAGTGACATTCCAAGGACATCCTTCTGCAATTGGTTACCCTCTCTCCCTTCCTCATCTTGACCCAACTAGTTGTTGTGATTCAACTGTTTCCTTGTCTTGCATCCCTGACTCTTTCCTAAAAATGCAAAATTGACCCTTCCGCCCCATTCAGTCACCTCCCCTAGCTTGCTAGTGCCTCCAAACAGGAAATCCCCTGTTTGGGTTTCTAGAGACTCCATAACCTGGTCCTTCCTACCTTTCGCCATGTTTTTATTATAGCATCTGCCATCTAAAAATCATTTATTAGTGTCCACTGTATCTAACCATTTCTTTGGTACCTCCCAAGCTTTCCCAAGCTCTGTGTATCCCATCAAGTCATATATATATATACACACACACACACACACACACACACACACACTGAATGCCTAGTCGGTAAAGTGAGGAGTACTGAGGAGCTGGAACAGCCCCAGGCCCTCCACAGATGTAAGCGATGTATATAAATAACCCAAACAGGGAGCAAGTGCTAAGGGCCATCAGTGAAGAGAACAAACTCGCTCCAGGAGCTCCCAAGGACGGATCGCTTTCCCTTCTGCACACATGCACTTAACAGAAGTTAATACAACTCTATCTGGTTGCACAAGGCCTAACCCAACACCGGCCCATCAAGATTCCTGGTCATCAATACTCCTTGGCTGGCTCCTTTTCAACAAGAGCCTTTGGAGTCCCTGAGGAAGCTGCTCTCGATGCTGGGCTAACTTTTGCCATTCTTCAAATCAAGGGAACAGGGGCTTGCTACCAAAGTTGTTAACCTGAAGAAAATTCACTATGACTTTGTTGTAAATCATTCATTATATCATGAAAATGTTACAACACTGCCATCCTGTGGAACTGGAGTAATTGGCATTCATCACTGCATTGCTATTTAGTATTTATTGAATGCATTCTACAGAAAGCACCACCAGGAAGATGCCTGGGAGTCACACGCTAGGCTTAGGTTTTGTCTATTTTTTTGTAAATACCATTTCTCCAATTGAGCCCAATTCTCTAAGTGTTTACTAGGAAATTACCTTGAATATTTGTAAACATGAATAATAATAATTAAAAAAATAAATACCCCCCCCAACATACCAGAGCAATCCACCCCCCACCCCAAATCTCTTTTCAGGAGAATAAAGGAAGGGAAAAGAAAAAAAAAAGCCAGCTAGAGAGGGCTACAGTAGAACTGCATATTTAGAGCAGGGAGGGAGCTTAAAGGTCACCTATTCTGGGAAGGAAGGAGGAGGGATAGAGGGAAACAAGAAAAAGGAGAACACAAAGGAAAGCCTGGGTAGAAATGTCCTACAATGGTCCCTTCACCAAAGAAGGAAAGGGGAGAGAGCTCAGAGAAGCTGCCAACCCAAGGCAAATTCTGTGCTCTTGGTAGCTGAGAAGAGAAGCAGTGTGACAAGTCAAAGCTTTTGGTTAAAATTCTTTCCTGCACTAACACTGGCCTCCAGTCCATGAACACAGCTGATTTAAAAACTCCACACTGTGGAAGCCTGGGCAGAGACCACCTTGCATCAAGTGCAAGGAGGCCATCCTGGACTTTTAGGCGCAGGCTCCATCTCTCTCCTGCACATTTCAAAATCACAGATAAATCGATTACTCAGTAAAATGAAGAGATTAGCTTTAGTAAAGCCTCTGGACATTCCAAGGAGACACAGGGGTAGCACAGAGCTGGACTGCAGGGGAAGATTCTGAGGGAGGGAACAGCATGAATGAGTCTGATCCGGGCAACAAGAACAGCCCAAATCTACTCAAGGGGAACTCATCAGGGGAGGAAGAGGGAAGCTGAAGCCACGAAAAAGGGCTCAAATATCAGTCTAAAGAGCATGAATTTGAGCCTGTGAGGAAGACACGAGGTTTGAGAGCAGAAGGTAACATGATCCAAACAGTATTTTAGGCAGATTAATCTGCCAGTGGCATGTAGGCTTACCAGCGGCACGGGGTAGAGGGAGAAAGGGAGAGAAAGATATTGAGATGGAGAGGGAGGGAGAGAAAGAGACAGAGAGACAGACACAGAGAAACAGGGATAGACAGACAGACAAACACACACACAGAGGGAGAGAGGGGGAGGGGGAAGGGGGAGGAGAGAGAAAGAGAGGGAGGGGGAGAGAGACAGAGAGAGGGAGAAAATGGTGGGAGCAGAGGGGAGAGGACTTAACTAGCTATACCCACTCATCTCCACCAAATCCGCACAGCTGCAGCCCAACTCTGACTCTCTTTCCTTACACCACGACAATGTGGGCTTTTTCAGAGCAGGGACAGCCTTCTTATTCTAGCTGCTGCTATTGTTTGTATCCACAACACCGAGCACAGTGTCTGGTATACAGAAAACTGAATAAATGCTTTTTCGTTCGTTCATCATTAACAATGCAGAGCACTATCCATTATAGGAGGCAGCTAGGTGTCTCAGTGCATAGAGCAGTGGGCCTGGAATCAGGAAGACCTGAGTTCAAATCCAGCCATATCCACTTACCACTTACTAAAAGC
>CM053623.1:18068204-18080783 GCA_028646595.1 Phalanger gymnotis
TGGGAGCAGAGGGGAGAGGACTTAACTAGCTATACCCACTCATCTCCACCAAATCCGCACAGCTGCAGCCCAACTCTGACTCTCTTTCCTTACACCACGACAATGTGGGCTTTTTCAGAGCAGGGACAGCCTTCTTATTCTAGCTGCTGCTATTGTTTGTATCCACAACACCGAGCACAGTGTCTGGTATACAGAAAACACTGAATAAATGCTTTTTTGTTCGTTCATCATTAACAATGCAGAGCACTATCCATTATAGGAGGCAGCTAGGTGTCTCAGTGCATAGAGCAGTGGGCCTGGAATCAGGAAGACCTGAGTTCAAATCCAGCCATATCCACTTACCACTTACTAAAAGTGAGCCACCTTCTGTTTGAAGAGGAAATGGCAAACTACTCCAGTATCTTTACCAAGAAAACCCCACGGGCAGGACTGGCATGCTATGTTCCATGTAGTCACAAAGAGCTAGACACAACTGAAAGACTGAATAAGCAGAAGCAGAGAAATGAACGCGACTCCACCTCCAGATAAAATGAACAAAAATTTTATGAGATGAGCAAGTAGGAAAAAAAAATCCTGAAAAAAACTCCCTCTGTGATGGAGTCATGCACACTTAACAGCCACCAAGGTGGCTCTGAGACCGCCTCTGTACAACTGTAGAATTGTGTAATTGTACAATTCAACCTTCCAGTTCTTGTAAACACTTCAGTTTATGCTGAAGCCCAAGCTACTGAGGTCAGAAAAAACAGATTTTAAAAAACCACCTTTAAGGAATCATTCTGAATGAAAACATTAGGCATCCGAGGAAGGAGGGCCGATTCAGATCTCTTAATCTCCATGAAAAAAAAGCGCATGATTTTATTTATCTGTTATATTTGTAGGACAATTAAGCACTCAGCTATGCTATGAGTGACAAAAAAACACCTGAGGCCCTGATATGCATTTGAGGGCTTGCTGTGACTCTTTCACCAGAGGTAGAAACGACTCTAAATGCAGCCCCTCCGGATATAAAGAGAGGCCCCTTCATGAAAACTCCTCACAGTCTGAAAAGAAAGGAAATAAGAGGGGTGGAACCCTACAATTTGTCTCAGTAAATGTCCTTACAACAATAGTACTGACATAATTAAAGACTGGATGGTTTCTTGGGGTTTTGAGACACATGAAAATGACCCAAGTTCTTCCATATTATTTATTTCCTTAAGAGTTTTCTTGTTGCATTCGCCAGAGTTTGCTCTGAGATTTTTTTTCCCCACTGCAAAAATCCCTCAGACTGAGGCCTCCTTGCTGGGTAAGGACCCTTTACTTTCACTCTTAATATTTGCTTTAATGGTGAATGCTCAGCACTCTACAATTAACTAACAGAGGGCTTTCCCTCCACCGTTCTCTGTGAGGAAGGCAGGGGACACTCTGAGAATGAGGGCAGCCTGGTATGAAGGGGATCGTTGGGCGAGCTGTCACATGGACGGGGAAAGACCTCAGACAGGAAGAGCAAGATCTGCAGAAGCAAAGGAACAGGTGGAACTGGGCTGGGGACAGAGACAGCAGGGAGAAAATGGAGGATTTACTTGGAAGCTTTAAGGACCCACAAAACACCTGCTGGACTGAGGTCAACCCGCAAGTCTCTCATTCTATTATTCCCACTAAGTGCATGAGGAAACAAATTCAGAGGGCTCTGTTATCTGCCAAGATCACACAGATGGTGAAGGGAGTGTCAAACACAGCTGACCAGGTGTAATAGTAATTAAGGTGGGACTTTTTGCTGTTGACCTTTAATGATTAAGGCCCGTGTTAGAATGGAGCAGATAAAGTGGGATGTTTTTGTTTCTCAGCACAGAGACAACTGGGAGTCACTGATTTGTATCTGATATGATACAGGGGGTGGGGAACTTTTCCACACCCAACCTGGGTGGGGTCAGGGCCCTGGGGGCCCTGAACAGGATATATAATAAGCCCAGAGGTTGGCCTTCTCTCCAAGCTCTGAGCCACAGCAGGAGTGGCCCATGACTCTGCTCCCCGGCTGAACACTCATGTGTTGATAACTGTATTTGGTCTGTAATTCAGGGTTCTGGTTTTTTCCCCTGAACTAAGTAAATGATATTTGTATGCTGGATTAAAGTAAGATTGTTAACCTCTTAACATTGCTTTCCTTGGTAAAGCAGATCAAAAGGGCCTGGGCTTTTGCAGTGTTCTGTGTGCTGGTTGTTGTTGGTTTTACACCAATAGCAGCAGCTAGCCAGACTGTTGATACACCAGGCCAGGATCTCACTTTCAGAAAATTCACAATTCCGAATATCCACTTAAACAATACTAAGAAGGAACACTGGGTTGGAATCTTATCATTGAATGCCTGGTAAAATGCTGGCTAGAATGCTGGCATTGGCATAAAGACCTGAGTTCAAATCCTGTCTGACACTAGCCAGATGAAAGCAGAGAGCACATGGAAGTACATGAATGCTGGCTAGGACAACTATGAAGAGGATTCGAACCACAACACAACTAGCCAGTAACAGGAATTGAAAGACTGCAGGAAAAGGACATGGTGAATAAGAAGGGCCATACAAATGCCAGGTAAAGACAAAGTGTTAAGGGCTGTGGTTACTGTCAATCTTAGACTTATCTCTGACCAATGAGTACAAACTGGAGGGCCAACTAGAAATGACAGAATTTGGAAGAAAATGACTATGCCCTTTCATAACAATGCTGAAGAATGAAAACACGGGGCATATCATACATACCTATACCTCGAAAAGCTGATTTCAGAAAATGTAGACAAGTGATTATTATTGTAAGGTGAAAGACTCTGATGGAGTCTGACTCAGAACCAACAGAAAAGTATAAAAAATGAAGCAACCACGATTGTTTATTACGTACTGAGTCCCTATATTATGCTGCGCGGTGCAGCAAACAACACAGCTGCCAGAGCCTGCTTTAGCTTCAATTGCGTGTGCTCATTTCAATTTCTGCAGCAGAAGGGCAACATGTCTGGGAGTGGAAACCTTCGGTCCTAAGTTTTAGCTCTATAATGATTGGTCGGTCAATAAACACTTATTAAGCCTTTGCTAAGCTGAGGTTGGATGCAGCCACCCAGCAAGGCACTGCAGAAGCAATCTGCGCATTGGGTTATGAGCTCTGACCAGCACCCGTCGAGCAGCTTAAATGATCCTACATGGAAGATATGAAGATCTCTATTCTTCATTTCAATTCTACAAAGACTGAAATTTTAGGGGCAAAACCCTCAGGTGTGTGGCTATTAAATAAAATATCTAAAAACCCAGGGCCAAACACTGCCTAAAAGAAGGAAACTCTATTTAGGGAGGATGCTTCAACACTCCACAAACCTAACTTCTATTCAGGATGGGTGAGAAGCTAAGGCTCCATATGAAATAAAATTATTGATACCTTTATTATAAAATACTAATCAATTAACTAATTAGCTATCGAAGGACATTGCATCTCTATGCTAATAATGGCAAACAACAGGGCTAAAAGAATGTCATCTTTACAGTTTTAACTGCTGCAGAACACAAGCTCTACATTAAATCCATCAAAAGAGCATTACGTTGGTGACGTAAAAAGTCTTATCATGAAGGTGTCATTCCACAGTAGAGAAGTGGGTCAAAGGATATGAACAAGCTACACAAAAAACTGCAAGCTATGAACAATCTTGGGAAAGAATGCTCTAGATAAATAATAATATGTGGCATGCACATCAAAATCCTAAAGTTCCACCTCACAGCCTGTGACTTATCAAAGATAACAGAAGATGGGGTTGGCTGATGCTGAAGAAGTTATGGGCAGATGGGCACACTGGGCATTGCTGATGGAGCTGTGAATTGGTACAACCATTCTGGGAAGAGATTTGGAATGAGGCCAATCGAGTGACTAAACTATCTTTGTCCTCTGACCTAGAGATTCCCTTACTGGGCCTATGCTCCAAAGGGGTCATTAATAAGAAGAAAGTCCTCACACCAAAATATTTATAGCATGCAAATTATTATAGCATGCAAAGGAAAGCAAAGAATTAGCTCATGACTGAGGAAATGGCTAAACACATCGTGGCTCATGAATGTTATCAGAATATTCCTGTGCTGTGAGAAATGATGAATGGGATGAGTATAGAGAAGCCTGGATGGAGACATGAACAGATGCAGAATGACATAAAAACCAAGGAACACAACAGACAGTGACCACAATCACTGATACAGACAGATCACATGCATTAGAAGTGAAAACTGCAAAATCATAAAGCACAAGCAAGGCCTGAAACATGAGACTGGAGACACCATCACCCCACCCCCAGCAGGGGTGAGAAGTCTGTTTCTCTAAATTGATCCCTTAGGCTGATTTTTTTTGTCTTAAAAAAATATTTTGCTACGTGATGGCTATGGTGGGGGGAGGGATATTGGGGGAAATGATGGTGATATAAAAACAAAAGATTTTTTAAAATAAAAACTTTTCTGGGTGTGAAGGCAGAAAGCCTTGAATTTCCCAAAATCTTTTTTTTTTGGCTGAAATTTGGGACAATGGCTTCTGATAAAGCAGATTAATTTTTTCATAATCCCTTTACAGACTTGGAATAGTTGAAAAGAACACTTGACATGTAGTCAAGAGTCCTGGCTTTGAGTCAATATGATTCCCTACCGAAAAGGACCATTCCACCTAGATGACCCGGTGTGTCCAAAGACCGCCATAAAAGATCATTTGCCAAACCCCTCAAACAGCTTCATTACATACACATTTTGTACTTGCCTTTCTCCTGCAGAATAGTTTTCTTACGGCAATTACAAGTCAACATTACCTACGATTCTTAAACAACAAAAATATATACTAGTTTATACTACTGGAACTCCAAGTGGCTCCGTGGAAAGTATGTTCTCCCCAGGAATCAGGAAGATCCAAGTTCAAATCCAGCCTGAGAAACTTACTAGCTGTGTGACCCTGGGCAAGTCATTCTTAACTTCTGTTTGCCTTAATCCACCAGAGGAGGAAATGACAAACCACTCCAGTATCTTTGCCAAGAAAACCCTACAGACAGAGGTCCATAGGTTCACAAAGAATCTGACATAACCGAATGACTAGGACCCCAGCACCTAGCCTCGAGGCTTCTATATACATAATAAGATGTTTAATGAATGGATTACACATTGGTAAACTCATATCTATTTTAACATGTGTGGAATCATGGATAAAACTAGCAGACTTACTGGAGGCTTCTAATCTTAATCATCAAGACAGAATGCAGGTTACCAGAGCAATTGTCTTGAAAGACTACTATTTTTTTTGTCTTAACCAATAAAATTACATTTCCTCCAATTCTTAGAATGGGGACTAATAATGGGTAGAAGTCCCCTGCACTGATGATGAGCAAATTGTCTGTAATTTATAGCATTAAAAAACTCACCAGAGGCACTGAGCAATCCAGAGCCCTGTACGTGGCTGCAGGACTCACACGCCGAGATTTCTGATGCCAAGGTGGGCCTACCTACTACCCACCACAGCACCGAGCCTCTCTTATTGATTACCGTGAGCTCCCAGAGACCAGAAATCACGTTGTGTACTCCTCTGTATCTTCCCCAAAGGGCCTGACACACAGCCATGTTCACAGTGAATGACCCACAAACATTTGTTCAGTATGTAAAAAGAGGATTCAAGTATTTGTCATATCCAGCATCTTTCAAGCTTCTTCTATTATTCTGAAAGCTTTTGGGCCTGATCTACACAGGCAGATAATGCAGAGCTGAGGAGTCCAGGAAATCCCGACACAGTCATCACTAGATGTTGCCTTAGTTTAGAGAACTTGATTAGTTTTGTCACAGGGTTTTCTCCGCTACGTTTCTGCCCTCATCTTTGTGGTGGTTCTTTGCTAAGGCTCCTCAATACGACAAGCTGAGCTGATGAAGTGACCCATGAGATTATTTGTTGTTGCCACTGGAGCACAGTGAAACCCATCCTAACAGCCACTGAGGAAAGAAAGCCTGAGTTGTCCTTCCAGAGAACCGCCATCACTTACAAGAAGAAAGTCAATATGGGGAGACTTTCATTTTTCTAATCGTACAGCAATTCACTGGACAAAGTGGGATGTCAAATCTAGCAACGAGTAAATTAAGGTTCATAGACTTTAAGAACTGCTAGCAAAGCATCTTAAAACCCAACAGCCAAATATTTAATATCTGAGGGTTGGATTTCATGGCTTGGCTGGAGGGGTGGTAAAGAAGGCTTTGCTAACTAAGCCAGATATTCCATTTGCTTAGGAGGACTAAATTTAAAGAAACAATGGAAGACTTGAATGAACAAAAGCAGAATAAAGTAGAACCAAGAATACAATACAAACAGCAATAATGATGTAAACTTAAAAGGCCAGGTCATTTTCAGGACCCATTTCAGCCCCAGAGATGACTGGATGCCCCACCCTGGAATGCCGTGCTCATGGACTGTTCCTGTCAAACATGGGCACTACTCTGGGCTCCTTCTGCTTAATTGTATGTGACAAAGAAGGCTTTTCCAAACCCCGTGTTGGGGGTGAAGAGTGGGAAAATCTGGAAATGACTGATGTTAAGTGAGTACGAAAGGCAAAAACTAGAACGGAAAGAAAGGCACGGAATTACTCTGTCATGGGGTGATATGCAAACTTCACAGCATCTCCCTCAAAGGAAAAAGAATATACTTCTCAAAAGCTAAAGTTTTACTTAGGCAGGTGAGCGGTATTTGTGTCACTGTTTCCAAACATGATTAGAAACTCAACTAAAGTTCATACTAAGACAGTGAATTTAAAGCACAAGCTTTCTTTTATAGCTAACTAGCCAAAGACCCATCTGTTGTAAAGATAGTCTTGGAGGGTGAATCAGCTTTCATTAATCATTCAGTTTAGTTACCATACTGTGAAAATTATTCTCTTGGAAAAACTCTTCTTCACGCTATACTATGGCAAGATTCTTTGGGATGAGCCAAGGCTCAGGCTATGTCACCAAAGTGGAGCTTTTCAAAGTACCAGAATCTGCTTGAGTTTTGAAAATCCCCATTGTATACAATGAATTACCCCCCTCCCTGAAAGTAGCTGCAGCAAAAATAGAGTGTTTTCAAGGTTACAAAGTGTTTTCTGTGAAGTAATACTACAGATATTTTCTGTATTTGACAGGTAAAGAAACTGAGGCTCTGAGAAATTGCATGCCTTACCTATGGCCACATGGCAAATGTGCTGGTGGTAGGAGGTCCTGAATTAAGGTACTTCATCTAAATAAGGGGAGTGGGGGGAATTATGCACCATCAGAAAGATGCTCATGATTTTTATACTACTGTAATGGTAATGTAAATTTGAAGATCTTCTCCATCCATTAATAGTCCCATGTGCCCTGCTTACATCACAGGAAGCCTAAGTCACATGTGGTGGGAGGAGCTTGCTGAACGAATGGAACTGGAAAGTCAGAACCCTGGAAGAGCAGAACTCGGGCAAGGGGTGAGCTAGGATTTGTGAGTGTTTGTGGGAAGGTCCCAGAAGGGGGGTGGATGGCTTTGGGATGGAATTGTTCTCTGCTGTGATACTGTGTACTAACTTCTTTGCTTCTGTGATAGACTGGATTTGCTGGTTTTGGGATTTGGTTCTTTGGTGTCTGAATAAATGCTTTACTTCTTCTACCTTCTATATTTTGTGACACGGAACTACACAGGCATATTCACAGTTATTGTTGATGTTGCGATTATTGCCTTGCTGATACAACTACATATGCTTTTCAAGGGGTAAGAGAAATTTAATAGGATGGACTGCAAGACTCAAACCCCAACACCTCTGAAAACAATTTTAATAGTTAAAATCACCTAATAATTAAATGGGGTTACTAAACGATTGCTTGGATTTTTTCCTCAATTCAAGAGGCGTGCCAAATCACCTGTGAGATGCTCACTTTAAAAGAGCTCAGTAAAAAGCACACATGAATCAGTTCTTAGCTGCCAAAAGCAGGTGGTCACTCACCTATGTAGACCCTCTTGCTGTATCTCTGCATCAGCAATAACACAAAGACGTGCAGTGGAATAAGGTTTATAATAAACACATAACCGCCCCATGCAGAGACCTGAGAGGAAAAACATGTTAAAATGAGATGACTGGATAGTTCACTAAAACACTGGAAAATTCTTGGTTAACTCCCTAATGCTCTAACCAAGTAACAAACAGATTATTATGAAATACTTGAAATTTGAATATTCCACTGGAAAAAAGGTTAAGCGGCTTTTAATGACCTATAAGTTTTGTTGAAGGGCCACATAGTCATCCAGTACACAAATCCAAGGTACTTTTCTTTAGTCATTAGAGAACCTCAATTATGATTCACGGGTAATTTGCTTACAGGTACATACCTGAAGGGATAAAAAGAAACGGGAAACAAGAAAAAAGATGGCAATTATTTTCATTCAAGATGAAAGCACATGTGAATTGCTTAAAAAAAAAAAGAACTCACAAAAAACGATTTGCTTTTCATTTCATGGCAAATTTTTGCCACGAATCCAACACTGTTTTAGAATGCTGCAATCTGTCAATCATTTGGTCAACAAGAAGACCGTGAGAGCAGCAAATTGTGCCAAGACCAGCATAATCGAATGTTGATCTTGGAGATATTTCTCCACTGCCAAAAAACAACTGAAGGCAAGATCCTAATTTGAGACTGGTCTTCTCTACCATTTCCACCCTGACTGATTGAGAGACAGACCAGTCTAAAGGAATCCTTTATGTACTTTCAAATAAACAATTTTACTACACCTTATAGGTACAAGAAAAGGAACAACATGTGGCCAAGTAGAGGTCCGACCCTTTAATGAAGAGATAAAAATATCCTGTAACCTTTGGAATGACGACTAAGTAAAATTGTTTTAAGTAGGGCAACCACTCCTCCAGAAATCTTAATTTCATAAATTATTTCTTCACAAATAGAATGGTCAACTTTATCTCAAGCTGTCAAACTCCCAATATTTTAAATGTGTAGTTACAAGTTATTAGATGTGCACCAGGACATAAGTACCTCATTATCAGCAAACTGATAACGCCTCAAACTTTTTTAAAAAGTCAATTAAAATCCCTAAAAATCAAGATGAGGTAGGAATAGTCTGATCTGATCATTAGGCAAGCCTCTGTGTGTCCCACGAACTTTTGATCTTCAGAATAATCACCTTGAAATGGTACAATCCACCATGAGAATCTATTCATCCATCCATCCGTCCATCCGTCCATCCGTCCATCCATCCATCCATCCATCCTTTCCTCCTCGACTTACTCAGCCACCACCAGAGTTCGAACCCTCCCTGCTGCTGGCACGGACGACTACAATCTCTTCCTAACTGGTTTCCTAGGCTGTGTGTCCCTCCCTTTCCAATTCATCCTCCAGAGAGCTGCCCAGTGGAGATTCCCTAACTCCCCTGGCTCAAGAGGCTCTAGTGGGTCCTTCTTGCCTCTAGGATAAAATACAAAGCTCCCCTCTCTTGGCTTTAAAGCCCTTTCCAATCCAGCTCTCCCTCTCCAGGTAAGTGCACGGTCTTCTCATACTTCTTCATGCTCTAGCCAAACTGCCAACATGGTGGCCCCATGAACGGCCTGTGCACGAGGTGACATCCCCTCCTCTCCTCCCCTATGTCAGATTGACTGGGTCCTTAAAGACTTAGCTCAAGTGCCACCAGCCACATGAGGCTTAGCCTGAAGCTCCTGGTCACACTAGTGTCCTCTCTCCTTACACTGTATAGACTTCACACTAATTTTTTTTCCTGTATACATACTACATCCTCATGCTAGACATGAGTGCCTTGAGGACAGCTGCCTTGGAAGACAGGAAGGGTTTCCTTTCTTTCTTGGTGCCCTCAAGCTGAGCAATGCACTGCCCATGGTACATAATCAATGCTCAATAACTGGCTGATTAAGGAACACCAAACACTTACTTGATATACTACAGTCACTTAAGTATGCTAAGAAAAAAAAATTCTCCTTATAACTTATTTGGGAGAAGATTTCATGTGAATGAAAAGAACAGATCTAAGAATTTTAAAAATCCCCCTTAATACTTGCAAAAAAAAGTTCAAGTTACCAGCAATGTCACAAATTCCCCATGTAAGAAGAATATGCCTGTTTCCTTTGCTAAAAAGATTAGACTCCATATTTAAATTCAAATAATGTCTTACCATATAGAAATAGGATAAGCAGCAGCATATTGTCCAAGAGACTGACCCGGTTTTTACAGATTTCACCTAAAACAAACAAATAACAGTAAATTCAAACTAGAACACAAGGAAAGAGGAATAAATCGACAGAATTTATGAAGGGCCTACCAAATGCAAGACACCGAAGAAAAAAATGAAACCATTTCTACATTCAAGCAAAGTAGAGATCAGACAAAATATAGTTGTAAAATTTCCCCATTCCCATGAGTGGGTAAAAGTGCCAAACTTTCACTACTGAAGACATAGGTTACCTAACACAGTGATGCCACTAATGCCTTGTGAGCACCACAGAGGTCATGCGCTGGAAGGTGTGCACTGATGCAGCAGGCTTAGCCAATTTTCAAAAAACCACAGAGCAATTTTCTTCAAGGCATTTTGACATATTGATTTTGATATTTCACAAAAGTCTTTTTCCTCCTTTTAGGGCTTTACTTGAACAATTACTGTGTTAAATCATTTTGGGAATCATAGGGACACTTTATAAATGAATGTCAGACAACGTAGAAACCTGGAAAGTCAACCAAGAAACTTGACTTTCCTGTTTCCGACTCTCAAATATAGCACATAGCACATCACCCATTGTGCAAAGTAATAAATGTCTGTAAAATGAGTATCAAGCAACAAGCACTTACTACATATCTACTCTGAATTAGGCAATGGGCTAGGACAGAACGACCCCTACTTTCAAGGACCTTTTCCATTGTCGTCATTGTTCAGCTGCTTCTGACTCTTCGTGACCCCATTTGGGGTTTTCTTGGCAGATACTGGAGTGGTTTGCCATTTTCTTAAACTCCAGCTCGTTTGACAGATGAGGAAACTGAGGCAAACAAGGTAGAAATAATGCCCAGGGTCACATGACAAGTGTCTGAGGTCATATTTGAATTCAGGTCCTTCTCACTCCAAGCCTCACGCTCTATCCATTGAGCCACTTTGTTGTCCCTCAAAGACCATACGTTAAATCATTTTACACCCACACACACACACACACACACACACTCTCTCTCTCTCTCTTTCCCTCCCTCTCTGTAGTGCCAATGTCATTATTCACACAAAGATTATTTTCTATGTTTGAGGACAAAATCTGTTGCAAAAGTGACTATACCACCAGAAAAATACCAAACTTTTTAGAGAAAGCAGAGACTATGTCTATATGGTTGACAATTCTGAGTGTGGCACATAGAACATATGATTAATGCTTTTACATTAATGGCAGCTACAAACAATAACAGTTTTTATACTGATGATGGAATTTCATTAAATTTTTTTCTTTATCAAAACACCCCCCACCAAACAAAATAATTATATCCAGAGAGAATGCTTACAGTTATCTGTAAAAGTCACACTAAACAGTATTTCCAGGAAACAGATATTTGAAACCAGAGACTCTTGGTTGCTATATAACATACATTTGTAAAGGTTTTCTTTGAAGATGAGCATAAAATAAGCTGCTGCTTGGAAATGGGTATGGGTAGAATCCCATTACAATGAACTAAAAGATACTTCCAGCAAAGCCAGAGTTGAAAAAAGTGAAGCTGTTTGGCCTGTAAGAGACTAGCCTTGGGAGTAGTGTTTAAAGGCGATTTTAGAAAGGGTTCCCATTCAGAAGAAGAAAGGAATCCAACAGTAGAGAGCGCTGGATTTGGAGGTGGAGAATTCGGGTTTCAATCCTCGCCTTAGGAACTATGTGTGACTTTGAATGAGGTCCTTACGACCTCTGCAGACCTCAGCTTCCTTGGTAAAATGAGCAATTTGGCCTAGATGGTGTCTGAGTTTCCTTCCAGCTCTGCTCCTATGATAGCTTATCCTGCCTGGACACAGAAGGCCTAATTAAAATATGGGAAAATCTCCTAACAACAGGTACTAGACAAAATTAAGATTCCATTGACACTTTAAATTTAGAACCTTTGAGTTCCCCTCAGGCCACTGGGCCACCCTCGGAAACAGCAGGTTCCCCTTAGAGTTCTCCGAAAGGCCAAGTGACCACTGCTGAGGATGCTAAAGATCATCAATCAGACAGAATTCAACGGTGTGTTGGCAAGCCAAATGGGCTCCTTAGCACTTAGTTCAACAAGCGCCCTTGAAGAGTTTGGCTTTTGTTTGTTTTGAGTAATTCTATTTCATTGAGCCTTACTAGGTGCTAAGCCCCAGGCCCAAACCCCTATTAGGTGTAAATCCTATGTGGGTGTGGATTGGCACCTAAGGTGGGGCCCAAGGTGGGGCTAACTCTAGGAAGGGCCTAGTTTACATGTCTGGGACAGCAGAGGCTCTTAGACCGCCTCTTTATGACGATTTTAGGTCACGTGGGTGAGTCGCATGTGTGTGGCTCACCCCTGACGCTGACAAAGATATAAAAACCAGGGCTTGGCCTCCTCTTCCTTGGAGCTCTTT
>CM053623.1:18081283-18110518 GCA_028646595.1 Phalanger gymnotis
TTATTAATCTCTCCTTTGATTTTCAGTATTTCTAATTTGGTATTTAATTGGGGATTTGCGATTTGCTCTTTTTCTAGCTTTTTCAGCTCTATGCCCAGATCATTGATCTCCTTTTTCCCTATTTTATTCATGTAAGCATTTAGGGATATAAAACTTCCCCTAAGAACTGCTTTTGCTGCATCCCATAATAGACTAGTACCTTCTACCACTCGCTCACGGTAAACCCAAAGAGATGAGTGACCAAAAATCAAAGTTCACATACAAAAGCATCTACAAAAAGAAGACCCAGAGGGGACACTATTCACACCTATCACTGGGCAGAAGGCTTTGATTGAGGACCAATGGAACGAAGTTGGAAAACTTCCAAAAAGGACTTAAAGTGGGTCTTCATGGAGGGGTAAGATGCGGTGAGGCCATGAGAGGATTATGGACAAAAGCTTGGGGAAAGGAAAGACTGTCTACATTGGGCAATAATGGTTCGACCCATGTGATACACAGAAAGCAACAGCAAAAGAGAAGGCTGAAAAGCTTGGTCATCGTGGGTCACCAAGCATCCTGAATGGCAGGTCAAACAACTTCTTGGAAGGGGCAGTGGAAGATTCCTGAGCTGGGAAGTAATGTTACCCCAGTGTCCTTCAGCAAGATTAAAACTCACAGTACTGTGCATGATGGAATGGATTCGAGGTTATATAGAAAAGGGAACCAGTAGGATACTCCCACAATCAGATGTGACACAAGGGCTGGAATGAGCTTTGGTTGGTAAAGCTAATAGAAAAAAATCAACATAGTGAAATGATTAGATGTGAAGAATAATAGAGGCATTAGTCAATGATGACTCCAGAGTGGGGATGCTATAAATGGAAGGAAAATCAGGAGCAGTACTGTGTTTGGCCTGAAGATGAATTAGGATTTGACTTGTTGAGGTTCAAGGGGGAAAACTTAGCAGCCAATGAGATGGGCAAAACTGGCACCTGGGAGAAAGATCACGGCTACAGATCCAGAGCTGGCATCTCCAGGGAAGGGACAGCTGAAGCCGTAAGAGGGGACAACAATGTAAGAAGGGAAAGGGGAGATGAGACAAAAATAACTGAACGGATAGTGCTGGAGGAGTTATGAAAAATCAGCTCTAGTACCAACAGAAATGTAAATTTGAGGAAGGGGATGGTTTTGGTCTAAAGACATCCTTCATATACTCTTCAAAATCAGGAATCCCAAAGAGCTTTTGTTTATGTGAATTATGTCTTTGATATTTACCATATTGGAAATGAAAACATCTCAGTAACATCGTATAAATAGTTCTGACCTCTCAGATCCCTTTAAAGGCATCTCAAGGACTTACAGGGATCCTTGGACCACACTTTTGAGAACATTCATCTACAGAATCAAAACTTGAAAAGAGATCAAGGGAGAATGAGGATTAAGGAAAGGCTCTGGCCATTATGGGGCTACTTGTCTTCTTAGAGAATAGGTACGATTTAAATACCAGTTAGAAGTGGTGAAGAAATAGAGATAGCCAATCTGTAGGGTAAAAAGCTACTGGGGGACACTAGGACAACCTGCAGGTTTTATTCAATAATATCTGTCCATGTTTATAGGCAGAAGAGCAAGAACCAATACACACGAAGAGACTAGAGAAGTACTGAGAACTGAGATTGGGATCAAAAGAGACAACGGAGGTGATAAAAGTGGTAAAAGAGAGAAAAACTGTGATTAAGGGCACAAGTAGAATAAGTCAACCTCTTAAAAACACAGCCCTTAACGAAATACAAGAAGGTACATGCTTCCTAGCAAATAGAATCCACCTCCTTGGCCGTTAGATAACAAAGTGCAATACAAGAAAGTCACTTAGGCCTTTGTGTTTGTTTTAATTTCTTCCTCCTCGTTGAACTGATATGGTATATAATGCTGTCACAGAGACTACTGCACACACAAGCTGTATAGTCAGTTTAAATTATTTGTTTAGTACCACAGCCACAATAACTGAATATGGAAATTATATCTACATTTAAGAGAACCCAAAGAACAATAAAGGAAGTGGCGATCCAACAGTGAAATAGCACTTAGAAGGCTGGATAATTTTACCGTGTCACTTTGGCTAAACACAAACTTAAACTTCGGCTATACAAATTTGTTACCTGCATTAATCAGTTAGTACTTTTCTCTACAAAAGACAACATGACAGTGGAGGAATCTACACTAAAAGCAAACACACACCAACGGCTGCAGATTTGTCTTTCTGATCATACACTTTGAAAATAAAAACAAGTAGTACCTAAAAATACCCGAGTAAAAACCTTCTTTTTGTGCACATCTAAGCTATTACCATTTGACCACTAAATTTCTGGCAGCCATGCTCAGTTCTTACTCAAATACATGTACTACATTTCCTTCAAGAAGCCAGTTTTCCCCAATTTTTCCCCGCTGCCCATCAGAAGGGCAAGGGCAGACCCCAGCCTGGTTCTGCCACCAAGCGGCGCTGCCTCAGTGAATTCATCTTCTAATTGAGGCTTTGGGGAAGGCTGAGGGACTTCTGAGCTCCCCTAAGGCTAAAGCCAATAGGGTGTTCAGAATGGAGGGCCAAGAGGCCAACGGCCCAAGTGGAAAAAATGGGAGTAGCCAGTACACTTCCAGAGTGGGCTCAGTAAGGAGAAAATCTCAATTAATGAATTAATTCAAGACATTTTTTTCTTTTGATTTCAAAAATATTTTTAGTTGTTTACTATTTGCTCCAACCAGAGTGTACTTTCTGGTACACATACCAGCTAGTGTTTCAGTCCTTCAGCCACAAAGACTACAGTGCCAAACTGCTACCACTGGTGGGATTTGTCAGGAATCTATGGACTGGTAGATATGGAAAAATTTCCCAAAACAGAACCCTCAAAGGGAGGTTAGAACTCCTATAAATTTTACTGCATCCAGTCTGTGTGAGGGAGGTGGGGGGGAGGGAGACACCTGTTCATTTAATACCTAAAAGTTTTGTTTTACTCTCACAAAACTTGTTTAAAAGCGTTTAACAGAGATTATAGAGCTCAGCGACAACTCCAGACTTATGATCAATTAATCAGCAAGTTTTTATTCATCACCTATGTGAGAGGTACTGAGCTAGCTGCTGTGTCAATACAAAAGCCCTCAAGGAGCTTACATTGAAGGCAACACATCTACAGGGTGTGCATGAGGCACATGCACCGCTGAGGCTTCCTGATGAAGGCAGTCCTTGAGCCGAGTACTGGAGACTCAGGTGAGGAAAGGCAGTATCCCCAGCACGGGAAACAGCCAGTGCCAAGGCTTGGCCCCAAGAGACTGAGGGTCAAGGGCAAAGCAAGGCAGGCCGCTCCCGGAGGACTAGTGCATGCAGGTGAGGGAGTGGTGCTAGGCACTGGAGAAGCAGTCAGTGGAGGACTGATGCATCACCAGCTGGCCTTTTCTCATCTGATCATCCAGCCCCAGCCCAAGAGGCTCCTGGTAAACTCTCAAGCACACAGGGCCTGGCTCTGACCTCTTTTTCTGTCTCCAACGCTAAGAGAAGTGCCCGGCATATAGAGAGCCTTAACAAATGCTCACAGTGTCTGCACTGGCTGATTTAGTCCTACACTTGTTAGCCCAGCACAAATACCCAATAAGCAAGTACTTTAGGAAATGGACAAAATGTCCATTCTAAAGAAACGCCATTCTTTCACAGTTAACTAGGGAAATATTTTAATGCATGTATACAAGGGCTGAAACCAAGAATCAGAACCAAGAATTGCAAGTCTTTTACAGACTTCTATTTCTGAAAAGGCATTTTATATAGGTCATTCTATGTAAAGAATATATAGATAAAAGTTAAATAAATGCCACGGAGAGTAACTACTAAACAATCCTAACAAGCAGCATTACTCGAAATGCTAGAAAACCTAAGGGATCAACTTCCCTTCCATAACTGTTTGAGACTATAAACAAAACAAGAAAATGATTTGGAATTTGCATTCCATGTCCCTGGCTCAAAGCAGCGCCCCCTGACTCCAGCCCCTTCTTCAGGGGCCGCCATCAGCTAAGATGCCTGTCTTTTCCATTCCCAGACCATGGTGCAGGCAGAGCCCGGCATCACCAACATGCCACTTTCTCCCCAAGCATTCATCAATGTCTTGGTTGACAGAAAGAAGAGATCAGGCTCATGGGCATGAAACAAAGCATCAGGGATTACTTACCCATAAATAGTACGTGAATTGCAGGGCAAAAATGGCGATGCCTTCGTTATCAAAGGACCCGGCTACTGAACGAGAGATGTAGCCTGGCACAATTGCAATGAAGCAGGCTGCTAAAAGGCCTGCTCCTTGGTTCCACAGTTCTCTGGTGAGCAGGAAAGTAGAAATAGATGTAAGGCCGCTAAAAATTGGTGCTAGGAACACACACACATCTCTTATGTGAACAGTTATATTCAGCATATTTAAAATCCAATGAATAAGGCCAGCTGTCACCATCAACCCTGGGTAGACCTAGGGAGGGAAAAAAGTCCAATTAAGCCAATATTTAAGTAACAAGACTGTGAAAAAAGTTAAGAGTAAAAACACAAAACAACCACATATGAATGTATGTAGCTCTCTATTATTGTATTCTTCTTTTATTGTTTTGAACTTTAAAAAGTATTTTCATATACACAACGAAACACAAAGAGGATTGTAAATGAAATCATAAAGCTCCATTCTACACAACGTGGTTTTTTAAATAATAATAGTTAACATTTCTATAATGCTTTAAGGTTCGCAAAACACTTTACAATCATTGTCTCATTTTATCTTCACAACAACCCAGGGAAGCAGTGCTGTTATCATCTCAATCTTACGGCTAAGGAAACTGAAGCCAACAGAGGTTAAGTGACTTGCCCAGGGCCATACAACTAGGAAGTGCATGAGGCTGGATTTGAACTCAAGTACTCCTGACTCCTGGTCTAGCATGTACTGCCTCAGGGTTTGTTTGTTTTTTTAAATTTTTTAAAGTATGTCGAATTACACAAATAACTTTTTGAAGTTGTTGATGTTGTCAAGGCTTCCTTCTGAAACTCTTCTGTTAACAGAATGTTTCAATGACCCTTTCTGGGGAGATATCCCTACTGGTAACCCTCAAATTTCTATCCCAAAGAAACGCCCTTGGAATGAATAAGCACAGTCAAGTAAAATGAATTTGCACCGGGGCCACTAAGCCCCAAAGTCTGAGCCCTGGTCACCAGAGGTACTCTGAAGACATGACTGGTCCATGTCTTTCTTGACGTTGTGGCCGTTCCAGCACAAACTGAACTTCTCTCAACTTGTCTTTTGTTACTTCTAATGGTCTAAGACTCTCCATGATGCCTATAGACCACAGTTTGTTCAGTCGTTTCCCAGAGTCTAAGAGACAACTTAAGATACCTCTCTCAATCTTCCCTTGAGGATCGGGAAGGTTTGGGGTTTTTTTTTGCTCATCTTTCTCTGTTATTATCTACTCTGGCCTTGCTTATTTACCTATTGAGTTCCATGTATTCTGCCCCAATCTGTTAGGGGTTTCTACCCTCCTCCCACAATTTAGAGTCAGATCCAACCAACGCACACTCTACCCAATTGTTTCTTCATGTTTGTACACTCTTTACTTGAACCAGTAATGAGACAGTAATGTCCACTCCCTTCTTCCTTTCTACATGTGTATTCCTTTTATTTCACTTCTCCTTCTGTTCTTTAAAACTCTCCAAACAGAACCAGCCCATCCCCAGGAGTTCTATTTTTCTTATTACCCTCCCCATTACCCTTTGGAGACATTAAGGTTCTGAAGAGACATCTGTTTCTTTGCACCCTATTAAAATGTTGGTACCACTATATAATCACATATCCCCTTCCAAATCTACCTTTCTAGGTTTCTTTCAACTCTGGTGTTCTTATTTCCAAGTTCCTGGTCGGCTCTGGTCTTTCCATTAAAAAATGTTTGAAAGCCCACGTCTGACACCATTGGCATGGCCTCCCTCCCCCAATCTCAGTTAGTCAGTTTCACACTGCACTACTCTGAGCTCTTGCCAGACATCTTCCCAATGGGTAGAAGTGGGTCTCCTAGAATATTTCCGTCTCTTCTTCCCAGTCAGTTCTTCCCCTTCCCTAGCAGTGAATACCAAATCAGCCCGGCCCACTAGACAAGGGCTCATCAGGCGCCAGCCCCAGGTGGCTCATGGTGCAGTGGCAGCCACCAACCCTCTCCAGACACTGCCGCAGGGCCACATGTTATCACATCTCTCCAGCTTCTCCCCAAGAACATGAAACATTTGGCTCTTTGCTAAAAGATCTGCTGAAATCTAGGTAAGCTAGAGCTTTGGCATTGCCCTCATTACTCTTACACAGTAAGTCTGAATAACAGATACCTTCTGAATTTGAGTGGCCAAGTCCCAATTATAGTAATAAAGAAAAGAAATTCAAAAATGTTACATCTGCTTCCTTCCAGTTAAGTTTTTCAGGAAAGCTGCTATCAATAAGACATATACACAAATTCCCAGTATATGTATTTTCCTCAACTATATTATACTAGAAATACTAGGAAGTAATACAGAAACCCAAAAGAAGGCAAAAGATGGAAATTAAAACAGAAATATAAGGTTAATACAATCAATAAACTCTATCATTAAAAAAATCAGTATTTATGATGCAAACAACCCTCAAGTACCCATACTCTCCCACAAGACAGATTTAATAAAATAATTAATTACTAATTTATAAACTTAACAAAAATTTTATCTTGTATACTTACAGTTCCACCTACTATTCTTCCTAGTGGATACCATGCTCTTTCATCAAACCAATTTAAAAATTCATAGAACCCATGGGATGCAAGATGATGCGTTGATCTATAGTTAAACCTAGAGAAACAAGAGGAAAAGGCACATTATTTTCTTTTCATCAAAATATCAAAAGGAGAAATGCATCTATCTAATCAGGAGTTCTTAATCTGGGGTCCATGAACTTGGTTTTTTTTTAATCTTTTTGAAAACTATTTCATCATAATTGGTTTCTTTTGTAATCCTATGTTTTATTTTATGCATTTAAAAACCATCTTCTCAGAAGGGGTCCATAGTCTTTGCCAGCCTGATTTTACCAAAGGGGTCCAGGACATAAAAAAGGTCAAGAACCCCTAATTGAATACATAGACTTATGTATCATTCACAATAGCCTATGTTAGTATCTTAATGTCCAGTGCTTGGGGATGGGGGGAAATGGGACAATAAACCTATTCATTTATCTCAGTTTATTAACAAGGAAATTCCATGAGAACCAGCTAATAATTTTTTCATTTCACAAGACTATATTAAATTCGCCACTTTAAGACAGATCTGCAAAGAAGTATGTAGCCAGCATATGTAATAATTTTATAAAATTCTTCCAGTGAGTATTTTCCTTTAAAAAGGTTTATGTAGTAGGTGTCTTAAAAATGCAAAATCCTCATACTTATTTACCAAAACCCTGCAAGAAAGACTTGCATTTTTTTTGCCCTATCCTCTAATTGTATAGTAGATAACAGATAGAAGCATTAATCTCTTTGGCAAGTTATAGATGGCAGATACATCAGATAAGAATCAAAGGATTTCAGAGCCCAAAAGGATTACAGAGCACTCAATACTCCCACTCGATCATTTTACAGATAAAGAAACTGAAGCAAAGAGGAAAAAATTAAGCTCTTTCCTTTTTAAGGTGATTTTCTTCATCTTTAATGAGCTCCATTCATTCAACAACAAATACCTGATGGTTTTGTTTTGTACGGGTCTAGGCATGGGGCTGAGATCAGAGTAAGACAGATATAAGTGCACTCAAGGAGTTAACAATCTAAGAGATTCATTTACTAAGGCAAGACAAGATTATGTAACCAGTTCTCATACTCTGTATCACACACACACACCCCCATACAGACTACAGCAATTTAGACCTTGTAAAAAACATCTGATCATAGCTCCTTGCCCTTCATAAAGATGAGGGGAAATGAAGCCTACAGAGGTTCAGAGAATTCCAGAGCTGAAGATCCTGTTCGGCATCTGGTCCTAGAGAAGGTTCATCTTGTTCAGACAGCTCCTCCCTTACCAGCTGGCTGCCTCCTCCACTTTCCTACCTGCCCCCCTTTCAGGTTCCTTTCTGGTTTATCTTCCTCCATCAGACTGTAAGCTCCTTGAGGTCAGGGAATGTGATTATCTCACCCCCGCCCCATATTTTTATTCTCAGCCTTAGCATGGTACCTGGCACATGACAGGCATTTAACAAATGCTTATTGACTACTGCTGGGATACTAAAAATTAGAAAACCAGCTCAGCATCTCTAGACTTTTCTTCTGATTAATCAATTCCCCAACATTTATGAAGTATCTATGTTCCAGGACCAAGAGAGTCTTTGGCTCAATACACAGACCCACAAGTGATCTGCAGTGATACTTCAATCCATTGGATCTGATAAGGTTACCATGTGGGAGAGGAGCCAAGTGAAAAGGGCAATGGACAAAACCTTAGAGGATGGAGAGAGATGCTATCCTGGCAAAGCTGTCTCATAGAAAATACCTGTTAAAAATCACCTAAGTTACCAAGGGAAGAACAGAACTGAGGATTCTTCTCCTAGTGCTAGAGCATCACCAAAGCCAAGGAAGCAGTCTCAAGTGAGCTTTGAGGTCACTGATTTGAACCCTAGGAAATTCCCAGTTGCCTTTAGAGGGCAGTGTCAGTGATGGCACTAATGAGTTAAGGGGTGAGGAAGAAGTGCATAGAGACAAGGACACTCTGAACTCGGTAGGTCCAAAACTTAACTTATTGTCCCCCCTCCCCATTCCTGTAAAGAGCACCACCAACCTACGGCTCATCCTGGGCTCCTCCCTCCCAGCTGTGGCCAAGGCCTCTGAATTTTGTCTCTGCAGCATCTCTTGTAGGTTCCATCTTTGTAACATCTCTCCAATATGCCCCCTTCTCTCTGACACTGCCCCACCCTGGTCTAGGCCCTTGTCAACTCAGATCTGGATAACTGTGATAACCTGCTGGAGAGGAAGGTGGGGGCATGGGGTAATCGGCCTGCCCCAAGTCTCTCCCCATTTCACGCCATCCTCCATTCAGTCACTGAAGTGATTTTCCTAAAGGGAAGGTCTGATCATGCCACACCTCCTGCCCCTGACCATAAACTCCAGGAAATGCTGTTTGGTATTCAAAGCCCTTTGTAGTCTTGGGTCAGTCCCCATCCTCACTCCTTACCCCCAACTAGACCTGCTGTGAGAGTACAGTCACTTTCAAGTGACATTCACCTCCCACAAGATATTTCATCTTCTGCTTGAGCATTTTTCCTGGTTTTCTCTTCCTGATTAGAATTCTCTTTTTCATCTCCACTTCCTGGGTTCCCTCAACTCCCAGCTAAAATCTCATCTTCTACAAGAACACCTTCTTAATGTGCTAGTATCTTCTCTCAGTGTCGATTAGCTCCAATTCACTGTTCTTACAAAGTTGTTTTCATGATGCCTCTTTCATTAGACTGGGAACTCCCTGAGGACAGGGCCTGTCTTAGGGGAGGGAGGGGGAGGCTTTCTTTGTATCCCTAGCACTTAGCAATGATAAAATAATAAGTGTTTACTGACTTTATAGTAAAGGAGAAGAGAGAAATAGCATAATTCAAAGAGATAAACAGACTAGGGAAAGAGTTTTAGGAATAAGAAGCCCTAGCCTGTTAGTTTAGCCAAGAAGCCAGGAAAGATTCAAAAGGCCTCTTAGAAAGGGAATTTTGGGTAGAACATGATCCTGAAGAAGGCCAAGTGAGGTTAATCTGGGAAAGGACATAGGATACTTCGCTCTAAACTGTGTATAGTGAGTACCAGGGGCGTAGCCAAGTGATCTGTCCACAAAAGACAGATTTAAGAAGGATCATTGAAGATGAAGTGACAGGGGGATAAAAAGGGACTGTGAAGAGAGCTCAAGGAAGACAGTACCCAAGTAAAGGGCAAGGCATTTTACAAAGACTAGAGGAGGCTGGGCACCAGCGTTGGGAGCTTGGAAGTAACTACAGACAACCATCATGGAGGGGAAATGGAACGTTCCCTGAAAGCGTTCATGAAACTCCCTGAAAGACATGACTGTGCCATGGGAAAGGCAAGCCAAGCCATACCCACACAGTAAATGACAAGCTAAACCATAAACCTTTGAAGTAATGAAGCCTTTACAATTGCATGGACACAAGAAACAAAATAGCACTAATTTTATAGCAGAAACACCTATGAAAGATTCAGTCAGCAAGACTGTGCAAAACCTTACAAGAAAAAAAATACCACGTGCAGCAAACTGGAAAAAGGCAAGAGATCTGAAAATGCCAATGAGGGGGACAATCCTGGGTCACTGATACCTTTTGTGCTTAGCGGGACTCAATAAGACCAACTACTCCCACTCTTTGAAGGTTCTGAGTTAAAGCTATGAAATGGCATTCCAGAACATCCTTACTTAAATTTAACCAAGACCATTCTTGGTGTTAAGAAGCTTTCAATTTGGGGCAGCTAGGTGGCACAGTGAGTAGAGCACCGGCCCTGGAGTCAGGAGGACCGGAGTTCAAAAATGGCCCCAAGCACTTGACACGCTAGCTGTGTGATCTTGGGCAAGTCGCTTAACCCCAACTGCCCTGCCTTCCTCGCTCCAAAAAAAGAAGCTTTCAATCAAACGATATCAGTGCCCCATCTCTGTCTCTATAATCTGTTGCAAAGGCAATAGAGATTTTGAGGAAGACATGCATTTGCCAGGGTTGGCTGTAAATGGAAGTCAGTGTGATGGAGGACAGAGGGCTGGGGCTTCATGTCAGGGGACTTGGGTCTCAATCCTATACTCAAGCCCCTACCCAGACTCCAGAAAAATAACATCCTCAAAATTCAGTTTGCTAATGGGGATAATATTACTAACTACATAAGGTTGTAAGCAAAGCACTTCTGCAAACCTCAAATGGCTAAAGAAATTCAAGTTATCTACCTCTCATGGGTTTGAGTAGAATGAGACTTAGCCAGCTTCCTGAGTATTACAAACTGATTTTTACACACACACACAAACACACACCTATGGCAACTGGAAAATATTCTAGAATTTTCAAAAACATCACCCACATACGTGTTGTTTATGAAGCACAAATGAATACAAGGACAAAGAAATACTGTCTAACTGGTTCTGTCGCTTCAATGAAAGATCTGCTTCAGAACTGTTTTCCTAAAGTTTTCCAGCCTAACCAGCTGGAAAGCAGTAAAACTCTTCTCCTGGTGGACAATTACAGCGCTCATCCATCAACCACCTCCCCACCAAGATACTATTCAGAATATTTAATGTTATTAAAGGAGAGACCACCTCATACTGTGTTTGGGGAAGTATGGAAGTACTATCCTAGCTCTCAAAGACTTTAAGGCCTAATAAGCAACCTCCAATTTCAAGCTATCAAAGGTTTACTTTTTAAGTATTACTTGCATCCAGAACTATGTTTAAAGAAAACATTAAGGGGGGGGGGGAGTTATACCCCACCCCCCCCACAGGGGGAACAGAGTCCTTACATCCCAGAAAAAGAAAGTTATCTTCTCTTGGTGAAGAACTTGGTAGGCTTTGGATTTTGTCTTCCCCTTTCAATGTGCCCCCAAACGCCCTGTTATACAGGTCCCAGGAAGAGGCTGGGGGAAACTCCTTCATACCCCATGGACAAAAAGGACAAGTGAGCTGGAAACACGGGTTTAATCTTACAAGAAAATATTATGGTCCACTGTAAAATTAAAAAGAAAAATTAAAGCTGTTACCAGACAGTGTAGTTTAGTAGTGTTTACAAATCACAGGACAGCCACAGTGAAAATGATTTCCCTGAAGCCCAGAATACCACTTGAAAATAGACTATAGAATTTTCTAATGAATATTTTTGGAGAAAATGATCTTTCCCAGATAGGGCTGCATCCTACCTTTCTAAGAAAGAGCAACAAATGACAAAGAAGCATACTCTCACACTGTTTTCACTCAAGAAAGTAAATGCTGGGGGTCAGGATCAGGAAGTCAGATTAGAGCCTGAAGGGACCTTGCAGACCACAAGGTCTAAAGCCCTCAGTTTACAACTGAATGAGCTGAGGCCCAAGGAGGTCCAATGAATGGGGGAAAGCTGCATAAATGCTACTGATAGCATAAACCAAATTCCGCCTGATACTATTCCTAACTGGAACTACTGGGACTTCAGCACAAGTATAATTCCCCAAGATTAAGTTTTACTTTATGTGCCTTTCAAGAAAGCAGAGGGTGAAGTACATATGGAAAGATTTTCTTTTAAAAAGTTACAATAAAAGGCTTTTTGACAATTAAAGCGTTAATTTTCAGCAAGCTGGAAATGATTCATTCCCCAAAGCTTTTGAATAGCTAACATTTTAAGGTATTACATGCCTGCAATAATTCAACTTATTTAACAGACCCCAAAGAGAAAACCGACAATAGGAAGCTTATAAAAAGTTCACAGGACCTCAAAGGAAGGAAGGGAACCTTAGGCCATGCCGGCCCACCCCCTCAGTTTATGGATGAAATGGAGGAAATAGATTCAGGTTAGTTCTCTCTTGGCCTGAAGCTGTTCCCATTTAAGCACTATTTCTAAATGGGTAGATTTCTGAGAGGCACAGAATCGGAGGGCCCCCAGGTAGTCTCTCTTCTCTTTTCCTCCGCCCCAGAACTTCTGATCTAGGTCAGTCCAGTCTATTAAATACTGACTAGTCTGCTTCTCTGGTAGGGTCCAAAAGGGGATTCCAAGTGGAATTAAAACAAAACAAAAACTAACAAACTGACAACAGATTTCCTAAAAAACAACAACAACAACAAAAAAAAAACCCTGGCACTTTCAAAACAAATGTTCTCCAGCTTTAATGCATGTGGTATTAGTCCATATATTCTTATGTAGAAAATCTCTACAGTCAAGCAAATGAATTTCAATCTGAAGCCCAAATCCTCAGAAATATTACCTATTTTCTAAAAGAGCAAAGTTTCAAACAAAATAGATTTACAAAAAAGAAAATCAGAGACTGGTTTTTCACAAAATGAATCATCTTAGGAATCTTCTGTATGGCCAGTTTCCATTGTGCACTCATTTAAAATGAGACTCCGTTTATACAGATCTTTTAAAGAAGACGCTAAAGTAAGAGCTGTAAACATGCAGAATGAGATTCTGTTGAAAGTGTTTTAGCTCTTATTAACTAGGTCATTCACACCATTCAGCCTCCTCTACTCTAGTTTCATCAATCCTTATTTGCACCTATCAGAAACATCCAGCAGAACAAGTGACCAATAAGTATTTATAAAGCTAGGTATTGCTAGGCATGAGGAATACAAATATAATGGAAAAAAATTTCTAAGCTTACATTCTAATGAAGACAAGAAGGCAGAGAGATATTAAATAGATGACAGATTTCTAGACAGATAAATATATACGTATATCATATACTTGTGAGGGCCAGTTTGGCTGGATCTCAGATGCCAGACTGCAGTTTGGCTGAGAAGCTGGGGACATATGAAGAATGACAGCAAGAAGGGTACGGTCAGGTGAGGGTTTTTCAAGGATAGGAGTGACGTGGGCATATCTGTAGGCAGTAGGGAATGAGCAAGTTAATGATGAAAGATGTAAGATTTGAGAGTGGGGATGACAGTGGAGGCAATCTGCTGGAGAAGATAGAAGGGGATAGGATCCAGGATGCATAGAGTGGGGTTTGCTCAGCAAGGAGAAGGGCCACCTCTTCATCAGACAGGAGTGAAGTGCAGAGTGGAAAACGATGTTTTAATGAGAAGAGATCAAAGACCTTCAGGTGAACAAGCTTAATTTTCAGTGAATTATGAGCTGCAGTTCTTAGCTACGAGGATGGATGGGGAAAGTGGTACAGTGGGAGACCTGAGGAGGGATGTTGGGAAGGGTTGGTGGATTGATTAGGGAGGAATACAAGGATTTCCTTGCTGCAGGGAGAGCTCATTTGAATTTATATAATATGAATTTGTAGTAGAGCTATTCAAAAAAGTTTTGAGGTTTTTCTCCAGCTCTGTTCTCATTAAGCTTTCTATAAATTTGCTCTTCCTTCCACATCTGGCTCTTTGATGAAGTAATAATGCTAACAATAATCTCCCACACTCTTCTGCACAAGCTTTTAAAGAATGAGCCTGATGAATACAGCAGCTTTTTAGGCTCTTCTGGCCTTCTCATGATGGCAAATGATTCACATCAGTTACATTCTTCTACCTATTCCCCATTTTTCAGCATCAATCACTTATTTTTTGTAGGTCACCCACAAAGGTGTTTAAACTGCACACCATTATTGGTTTTTGTTTTTTTTATTCCTTCTTCTAGAAACTTTGTATCAATTCTGATCTTTATTCTAGTGAGGCAATGCTATGCCTGAAAAAAGGTGGATGGTTCAAAAAATAAGTCCCACAATCCATCCTAAGTCCTTTGGAATTTTATCAATTTCATTTTCTGGGATGTTATTGGGTGCTTAGCATGTCCACAACCTTCAGCTTCTTTTCCTGAAGAAGGGATTCATGAAGCATAAGAGCAGAGTAGTAGGAAGGTCCCTGTGCAGCTCACTCAAGCCACTGATCTCTCCTCCTGCATCACATTTACCAACTCATGTTTTGCCATCCTCAGCTATCCCCACATTTGCATTTAAGTCACTAAGCATCAAAATATATATTAATTTAATCCCATAGGTCAAGTTCATAGAACTTTCTACTTCATCATCTCCTTAAACAGATGCTGGCACAGAGAGCAAATGGACTTAAAAAAAACAAAATATACTGAGTACTGCAATGTGATATGACCAATTGTCCAAGAAATGGATGTTGCTTGCTGACTTCGAGTATGCCATTAAAGACTCTGCCTACTCCTTCCCTTACTTTTCCAAAGAGAACCCATAAGCCTTTCTTCCACTTAGCTACAGGAAGAGTATCAAAATCGATACAACTCAGTTGTTCCAACAGGATATTCAGTGACCAATAAGTGAACAGAGGGCTCACACTGAAGAGTATTAACAACTAATGACATTTATATACCATGTAAAACTGTGAGTCTTACAATTCAACTTCCTTTCCTACAACTTGGTCACCAGCACTGCAGAAGAAAGATCCCATCCAAGGCTGAGGCCCATTTTTTACTCCTCTGTTTACTGGGGTACTATGACCAAAGAATTCATCACATTTAGGTATGAGAGTAAGGCTCTATTAAAAGTATTTGTCATAAGGTATTTTAATTACATAAAACATTTGACACTCCCCTAAGCAAGATGCCTTTGTGATTTGTTCTTAAATCTTTACAACCCTCCTCAAGTTTAAAAATGGTAACTATGCCAAAACAAAGCAAAAGAAAATCACAAGAATCACAGACTATGAAAATAACCAGGTTAAGGTGTCTTTTAAAAAAAAATGTTAGCGCTTAAATGTTAGAAAACCCAAAGTTTAGGTGTCTAAAGCCAATTAAAGTGACTCTACCCAAAGATCAGGTTATGCGTCCTATTTTTAGCCAACAATTCACCACAATAAGGCTGAAAAGAGAACTTTGTATACAGTAACAGCAATATTGTTTAAAGAACAACTTTGAGCAAATAAGTCATTTTGACTATTACAGATACCCAAATGAACTAAAAAGGACATATGAAAGAAGATGCTATCTGCATTCAGATAAAGAACTAATAGAAGCATATATAGAATGATTTTACACATATATACACATTTGTGTCTAATGGTAGCCATCTAAGGGGGTGGAGAGCAAGAAAAAATGAAAAAAAAATTACATAACTTTATTATACATTTAAAAGCAACAGCAAGTGATACATAATAGATTTGCCATTTCACATGCAATCATCTTTTTTATTATACTATGTTATGGAAATGGTTGTTTTATTCCATAAATTAAAAATTTTTTAAAAAGAACAAGACAAATTGAAAGTGGAAAAAAAAAAAGGTTGAACTATTCTCAAACTTGGACAATGCCATTAATGAAATGGATTTTAAAAAACATGGCAGGGTAACAACTTCCTTTTCTCTTTCCATCTCTCGGTATTTCCTGATGTGCTCAGTTCTTTCTCCCCTTAAAAAAGCTTCACTTCACACCATCATCTCCTCGCCTTCTGTTCACAGCTGATCTCTTAGAAAAGGATCTGTCCACTGTTGCCTCTACCTCTTTACATCTCACTCCTCAACTCCTTCCAATCTGGTTCTGGAACCCACCCCCCTCCACTGAAACTGCCTTCAAGAAAATCCAGGTCTCTTTATTACTAAACCTTTTCTGTTTTTCAGCTTCTGTTCTTCTCCAAAACAGTTAACAAGCATTTATTAAGCACTTACTTTGTGTCAGACACTGCTCTAAGTGTCAAGGACATTCTAATAGGGGGAACACATAGAAAGAAGCTGAGAAATACTGGGGGGAGGAAGGGGGTGGGCGCCATAGCACACAAATGGGAGAAAGCAGGAGGAGACAGGGGCCTAATGGAGGAAGATTATCAGGAAGGTCAAGAACGAAAAGGTGAACAATAGTCTGGGCACTTTCCTTCAAATGATAGTTCTGAGAAGAACTGACCAATCAGAAGAAAAGGCATGAGGAATCTTGGGGGGGGGGCGGCAGCGGGGGAGAGACTGCTGGTTTTTGTCAAGTCTAGAGAAGCAATTACAGAGCTCAGAGGAAAATAAAAGGGGGAGGGGTAAAATTGGAGGCACACAAATTGACTGGGCCCAGATTTCCTCTCCATCATGAACTCCAGGAGGAACTGGTTACTTCACTCCAGAGGTTACAGAATTTTTACCCCAATCACCAATTCTTCCCTGTTTGTAAGATCAGATCCCGGATAGAATTTTCCCCCATGCTGGTTCCTCCATTTTTAATAAGATGAAATAATCATTAAGGTAAATGAAGTGGTTATCAGTTGCTCTGCTTTTGCCAGGGAAGAGAGCTCCAGCAGTTAACTGGTTACTTGAAGTCCCCTGGAACTACATACCTGCAAGGCAAGGCTTGTGTTCTATGTCCCATCTTCATCTCTTCTTGGCCTTCTGGCCAAGTTGTCTCTCTACAATGACCGAGTCAATTCATTTCTTACTCCAATGACCTTCAACCAAACATTCCACCATGAGTCCTCCCTATGTCTGGATTTCCTCATGTGAAAAGCATCCCTCTTCATCTGGAGCTCACTCTTCCTTCAGGACTCAGTTTCTCTAGGGAATCTTTCCAGACCTTCCCACACTCAAGGCCATCTTACTTGTGTGACCTCAGTTACTTAGCTTCTCTGGGCTGAGAGCTTTCATCTTCAAAACGATGGGGCTGGACCTGGTCCCCATCAACTCAAGCTCTAGGGAGCTGGAATTACTCTTTCTACACTCAAATGTTACTAGGGTCCTCTGCCATGATTGATCCGTGGCTGCCATTATAGACCAATTTGTTGAAGACTTCTCCTGTCCCAACTCCCCCCATTAGACTACAAGGGTAGGGACGATCACATTTTATTTTTGTAGTGTTAGCAGAATGCCTTGGACGTAGCAGGCCAATGTTTGTTAAATCTGTTAAAATGGAATCTAATCTCAATAGCACAAGAAAGACCAACACCTTCAGGGCTACTGCCCATGTTTGCCACAGGGAAATTTATATTAAGGAATGAAGCAAAGCAAACATTTCTGAAGCAACTCCTCAATAAGGCATCTTGGGGGATTGGTAGGGGAGGATCTATTTTAAGTAATAACATTGGTAAAATGCTTTAAATTAAAATACTCCAAGTAAAAGGATGTCTGGTAATTAAGGGTGGCTTAAGGGAGGGGAGACGTATAGTTATATAAAACAAGGTAATTCGGGAAGTGTATTTCTACAGGACTTTATTTGGAGCACAAAGTATAGCCCAAATGTTTCCGCAAAGATACTCATCAAAGTATATCCAAAGAAGCCCTTATGAATTTCACAACCTCTTAGGGGCTGTTTCACTTTCTGGTTTAAGTTCTAATAAACAATAAAATAAAGATTCTAATAAAAAAAGATTCATGTTGTACGGCATAGTATAACACAGTATAGCATAACATGTGATAGCAAACTGTGACTGGCTGCCATACCGCCCACTCTAACTTACTGATACACACTTCTGGAAACTTCCTACTGTATAGTCACAAGGAAGCCAATTTATTGTTGAACAAGTCTGGTGTTTGCGATTTCTATTGCAATCATGGAACTTGGCCCTTGATTTGGCACATACACCTATGACATATTATTTCTGTGGGAAAATGAAGTTTTAAGCACAGTTAAAGCTGTGCTTTGTACTTCACGGTGTGTGACAGTGGCAGAGGTCACTTTCCTTTTCAGCTTCCATCTCCTCATCTGTAAATGAGGATCTCACCTTCCAAGTTCAGTGCTGTCTCTGTATAGTACTTTATAGACCTTACAAAAGCTCTTTATTGGTTAAAAGTATTATTAAAAGCAATGAAAGGATGGCAGAATAATCTAATTTTTAAAATTTAAGATGAAAAAAATCAGATAAAAAAGTTCCAAGATAAAAATGTATCTATAGTATAGATATTCCTAAAGACAATTTTGGTGACAATCACATGGGAGGATGTAATAACCATCTGAATAAACAGGAGGGATTAAATGGGTGCTATGAAACAAGGACTTCAGTTTAAAAATTCACAACAGGTCCACATTCACTGCTCACAGCAACAATAAACTGTAAGGTATTTTGCTCAAAATATAATTAATTAAAAATGCAAAAACCATGTAACATGGAATCAGATGCTATTACCCAGATAGTAAAATATCTTCCTAAAAGAGTTGACTGTGAACTGTGTTTCTGTTTAAGCATTTTCTCCTAAAACTAAAGGCTTGTGAGAATTGACTATAACACTGTAAGAACTACTAAAGCAGGGGAATTAAGCCACCTGTGAGAATTCCTTTATAAAAGCAAAACTGGATTTCTAACTTGGGGATTTCTCAAGTTTCCTTAAAGCGAGAAACATTTTCATTAACTTAGAAACAAACTGACAAGACTAATCAACAGTATTATTTTCTATTTTAAACCAGCGTTGTCAAACTCTAATAGAAACGGAGGCCACCAAGCAGTATGTAAGGATCCCCGAGAGGTTCATACTGACTTAGAAAATCATCTATTCCTATTACCTCTAGTTTGCCAATCACATTTTGATCCACTTCGGGCCCACTTACGAGTATTGTAACCTCTACTTTCAACTATTCCATTTCATTTATCAATTAAGAAAAAGCAAAATAAAATTTTTTAAAAGGGTCTGAGTGACTAAGGTTGGATATGATGCAGAGCAAGCAATATATAAAATGATACCTGTAAACAATATAGAAACAATGGCGGAAAAGGACAAGAAAGATATGGGAAAAAAAACCCCAGCAAGTACATGGTGGGAGTGGTAACTCTGGTGCAAAGGCTTCTACCCCCTCCTCTTTCACTATGTGTCTCTAGGGGACCGGGGGACCATTTACAGCAGGACTAAATTGCAACGGTGGCAGCAGCTCTCAAAGACTTCTTGCACTTGGAGCCATGGTTGAAGTGGTACTGAGAATTAAGACAAGAGAGAAACACAATTGACACTGGCTAAATTACCAATAACTAAAGCATGGGAGAGAATTGTGCTTGCTGGAACTGACACATTTACAAGATTTTTAGCAACAGACAGAACAGAGAAATTATCTGGGAAAGGGTGGGCTGCACACAATGAGGCCATGAAGGAATGTCATCAGAATCAGCAATTGAAATTGCTGGTGAATGAAGAGGAAGGTTTCAGTGAGAACTTGAGAGCCTGGAAGGATAACGAGGCCCTTGGCAGAAATGGACAGTCTGGAGGAAGCTAAAGTAATACGCCCAGTGGAAAGAAAGCTGAATTAAGAATCTGAGGCCCTGTGTTCCAAGTCCATCTCTGCCACTAGAGAGGCTCTGCAGTTGGTCCCTTCCTGACTGAAATCTGTGCTCCTGTGAGGTCTGGGCCTAGAACACAGGCCATTCAAGCCTGCTCACTCTTCCTTCACCCTCCAGGGTTCTTCGCCCACCCCTGGGGCACCTGCCACAGGCATAATGGGAAGGACAGAGTGCATATAGGCTTGAGGCAGAGATGCTCTGCCTGGGCTAGCAGGGAAACCTAGTACCAGTGTCAAATACTGACAATGGGCACAGTAGAGAAGCCATGGGCTTGCACAGACACAGAAAGCCAACTGCAGGATGGGGCAGAGAATATGTGCATCTATGGAATGCCATAAGCAACTCCAGAAGTGCTGCTTAATGGGGAAAGGGAATGGTGTAGATGGACAGAAATTAATAAACCCCATGACTGGCTATCCAGACAGAGATGGCTTCCCTTCTTGGACTAGTTAGTTATCCCACCCACCGGAGGGCCAGAAACCCTACTTTGGAGGTCACTGCTGTAAATGTTTTTCTTTTCCTCTATTAGAACGTCTGATTCTTTTTTAAAAAAATTTATTTTCAGTTCCAAATTTCCCCTCCCCCACTCACTGAGAAAGAAAAACAAAACCAATATTTTAGTGAAGCAAAACAGATCCCCACATTTGGCCATGTTCCTCTCCACCTTGCCCCTGAGCCCAGCGCCTCTCCATCTGGAGGCGGGCAGAATGCTTCACTGATTCTTCTACAGCCATGCTTGGTTCCCTTGAGCAGGTCAGTGTTCCCAAGTCTTTTAAGGTTGCTTGTCTTTACAATATTGTTTTAACTGTAGAAAAGGTTTACCTACTTCTGTTCATTTCACTCTGTCACTTCACAGAAATCTCCCCAGGTTCTTCTGAAGCCATTCCCTTTCATCATTTCTACTGGTACAATAATTTTACATCACATATGTATTTCCTGGCTTGTTTAACCTACCCCAATTGATGGATATTGCCCAGTTTCTAATTTTTTGCCACGAGAAGAAGAGCTGTTACAAATGTTACAAACATGCTTGACACTGAAATGCAGGTATCAAGGATGATTTATTATTATTGAGGAATCCAAAGGAATTGGTAAACATTCCTGGCCAGGAGCAGACTCCACCCTTCTTTAGGAAGAGGGAGTGGGGAATACAAGAGTGAGACCAATTTTATTCTGTTAGACTGACATAGATGGATGCACCATCAGCTCAGTTCCTCCTTTCAGAGCACAGATTGCTCCGCTCCCCTCTGGGTTACAATCTTCCCTACAAACCCCCAACAGGCAACTCCTTGGTATGTTCCCCGCCCCCAACATACGTCCCAAAAATGGCAGAAAACTCCTCCCTGTGGGTGTGTAAGGTAATATTCAGTTAGCCAATTAAGCATCCATGGTAGCCATTTCACCCAGTTTTTTCTTCAACCCTGACCATCTTCTGGCCGGTTTAGACCAGTGTTCCTAACATCCCGAATAACATCCTGAACCTGTGGTTTCTGCAAAACCGCAAACTTTATTCCCATTGGCTGGGGACACTCATCCTGGTTAGTTTTTACTCCCTTCTTTGTTCAAGCTGACAACTCATTAATTATTCTGTGGGACTTAATTAACTCTTCTGTGGAAACCTAACTGTTCCTTTTACCAATCTCTCACATAAATATTTTTGCATTTTATTTATGGGTGCTTTCTCTCTTTCTTTGATCTCTTTGGGGTTTAGACCTAGTATCAGTATCACTGGGTTAAAGGGTATGCACAGTTCAGTAACTTTGTGGGTCTAGGTCCAGACTGTCTTTCAGAATGGCTGCATCAATTTCCCCATAGCCCTTCTGGCATATACCATTTTCCTTTTTTTGTAAAATGTAACAACCTAATGGATGTAAAGTAGTGTTGCTTTAATTTGTATTTATTAGTGATTTAGAACACATTTTCATATAGCTGCTGATCTCTTGGGTTTCTTCCTCTGAAAACTGTCTATTCATATCCCCATTTATCAATTGAGAAATTGAATCAACTTTCTCTATATTTCAGAAATGAGACATTTATCAAAGAAACTTGTTACTAAGATCCTTTCCCCCTATTCTCTCCTCTTCTAGTTTTAGCTGCATTGGTTTTGTTTGTGCAAAATCTTTTTAATTTTATGTAATCAAAATGATCCATTTTACCTCCTATGATCATCTTGATTTCTAGTTTGTCCAAAAACTCTTTCCCTGTCTGATCTGAAAGGTAATCCTTGCTCCTCTGATTTGTTTACATCCTAAGCAGTGTTTTTCAGACCAATGGGCTAGGGTACCACTAATGGCACTGGAGACAGCAAAGTGCTCAGATGCTATGCATGCCTGGAAGGTATTCACCCCTCCCTTCGCCTCTTCAATGTAGCCTTAGTTTCCTTCAGGATTCAGAACAAAAACACAGCATCTTCCCCTCTGTGAGGTCTTTCCTATCCTTCTATGCCCCCCCACCCCAATCACCTCCTATCTCTTTGGTATATACTTATATGCTCAGGTACGTGCAATCCCCCATTAGACTCTAAGTCCTTGAGGGCAAGGGTTGTCTCACTCCTTGTCTCTGTTATCTTGTGTGCCTAGCTTGGTGACTGGCACACGGCAGACATTCCACAAATGTTTGCAGATTGATTTCTATTTGGACATACGTCAGTGATCTGTGTCACTTCTCCTACTCCACAAACTCCAGTGGCTCCCTATGGCCTACCTGATGGAATGCAAAGCTCTCTGTCTGGTGTTCATTCACAGCCCGCTCATATTCCTTATTTGCCTTCCCTGTCCCACCAAATGACTTCATGATGCTGGCTCTTCCTCTTCTGCATCAAATCCTCCAAATGGCCTGTCATGCTCTCTCTCCAGCCTCTAGGGTTCCTTCCAGGGCCAGCTACCATCCAGCCTCCTACAGGCCGCCTTTCCCAATGCCCCTTAAATACAAGGGGCCTGGCCATGCTGATCATCTCCACTATTACTGAGTACTGGGAAGAATGCAGAGATGCTCAGGGCTTTTAAAAGTGAAGCATGCAAAAGCAGGGAAATGACCTGTATGACGACTACCACAACGTCAATGGAAACAGGTATGCACTGAAATTATAAAGGCAGTGGTCTAGAGGGCAATGGTGTCCAAACTTTTCTCATCACTACTGGAAAAAAAATGAGCATGTACCCCAAGATATTTTTATGACACAGCCTAAACAAGAGAAATTTTAAACAATATCACATAACTATTGTGTAATCATTTATTAGTTGTTCAAAAACATTCTCATGCTACTACTAATATATTACCAATCATATTTTTAGTAATAGCAGTATAACAGAATATGGTTCATTAACTTTTTAAAATCTTGGTTTACTTCTGCACGAAACAGAAATAAGTTGCACAGGGCTCACAGTTAATGAGCAGGGTAACCACCGTCCCTGTGGGAAGCTCCCGCCTCACCTCCCCAGCCTCCTCAGGGGAGCATCATCTTTAGCCTTGATCTCTTCATCTGTAAATATTAGTAAACTGTAATTAAAAAAAAATTCCAACCAAAGTCTGTAACACCAACAATACCTCCTTCTTGTCACAGCCTGTCAATCAGCAGCAAGCCTGCTAAGGGCTAAGGCAAGGATTTTCTTGTTGGTGGGTGAGAAGCACAAGGTGTGTGGGACAACATCCCAGCTGCTCCAAGAATTCAGGCCATTACAATCCTAGGCTAGAAAGGAGTGGCTGGAAAGAGCATCTTCATTTATTTCAACTGTTGTCTGCGAGAAAGAGTCAAGTAGATACGGCCAGGCCTGCATCCTCTCCCCACCCCGCCCCTACTACCTCAGTGCTCCCTTCCCCAAAATCCTTCCCGTCCAGTCACTCTGCAAACTCCTGTATGTATTGGTAACTGTCCAAACCTCAAACTTTTCTTTGGTCATAGCTTTGAAGGATCCTTTTTTTAAAAAAATTTTTTGGGGGGCAGGGGGAAGGCAGGGCAATTAGGGTTAAGTGACTTGCCCAAGGTCACACAACTAGTAAGTGTGTCAAGTGTCTGAGTCCGGATTTGAACTCAGGTCCTCCTGACTTCAGGGCCAGTGCTCTACTCACTGCGCCACCTCGCTGCCCCGAAGGATCCTTTTCACTTGGTCCACATGATCCTGCATTTCTTGGATTTGGGTTCCTCAGATATCTGAGCTGTTTCATCTTATCTTTCTCTTTCATAGAAGCATCTAAATTTAGAAGCAGATCTACTTTATCCATATGGTCCACAGCTAGCTGCAATAACAGGGCAATGTTCTGGGCCTGAGAATGGGATCTAAACCCCTCTTTACCTGTGGGCATGGGATTAAAAATGATCCATAATCCATCAATCCATCATGTAAATATGCGCAGAGACAAGTGACATCACACAAAATTATAAGTCACTGAATTACCCCACATAGGTGAGTGTTATTTTACAGGCAGGCCCAAACCTTAATGATGTTACCAAGGACAAAGTGAATACCTCTGCGCCTTTAGTCCCTGTACCCCAAATGCTGAGGGACATACATTTTTCTTAGTACCCAGCTGGAGAGGGGCGGGCCAGCAGAGGAAGACTATCGCCATTTCTGATTACACGCCTTCCTCATAACGGACTGAACAGAAATTGTGATTAACAACTCTACATCCTTTAGAAACTTTATTAAGCAAATAAATCTCCCTGCAGCTAGGCAATGATTCAAATACAGCCCCTGTCCTCTTGAGTGTACAGTCTGGGTGAGGAATACATATTTGGGTATGTCCTATAACAACACATATATATGTAACAAGATGTATAGCATAGACTCCTAAGAGTATAAGACAAAATTATGAGCAAAGGTTGGAGAAGGAAAGATCATTTTGAAAGGGGAGACATCATGGAAGCGGTAGCACCTGAGGCAGACCTGAAGGACAGCTATCCTGCCCATCTGCGTGGTGAGGTGAGAGGAGATTACAGCTGAAACAAGAGTGACAAAAGGCACTAAGACCACCCAAGAGGGCAATGTTCTCTTTCTGAGATGCACCATGCCATCCACGCAGGAGGGAATGGGCCACCCTGATGCTGGACAGGTTAGGGAGTTCTGATCAGGTGTGCAAGAGATAGAATCAGCAAAGACTTCTAGAGGAAAAGCAGTATTTCTGGAGCGTTTTGTTACAGCAATGAAGTAAAAAAGGACCAGAATTTAAAAGACCTTAAAGAATCAAGCTTCATCTATTGACACAGGGTAGTTCTTTTATCCATAAAGAAAATGAACATTTTTATTTCAAAATAAAAATTATGGTGTCAATTAACGTACCTGGCCTTTCTAGTATTAAGCAGGAAAAAAAAAATCTAATTGGAGAAATGACTGACAAGATAATTAGAACTCTATGTTTCTACCATTTCATATCTATGTGCTCATGTTTATGTAAATCCTTCATTTATGTAAATCCATTCATTTATAAGAACTATTTTAAAGTTCTAACTATAAGAGTGACCTCGTGAGAATGCTATTTTCAGAGTCTCTGCTTAAATCAGAAGCTTGCCCTATAGGTGAGACAGCCTTATGACTTTCTGTAACTGATGCTCTCTTGGACAAGGCTTGGCTCCACTACATAGCAGGGTCATCACTGTAAGACTAACGCACAATGATACTTGTTAAACTGAAAATAAAAGAAGCCAATAAATTTCATGATAAAACACTAGAGAAACCTTCAGGCTGCATTATTGTAAACTGGTGTGATGTGCTAAGTGGGTTTAAAATAACACAAACGAACCAGAAGAGGAATTAAAACAGGAAGTTCTAAGAGCACAGAAGAAAGCTGGCAGGGAGCTTGGAGGCCCTCCCCTATTCACTCTCAGAGGTAGGACTTAACTGGGAGCTTCTTTTATCCACTGGCCCATCCTGCCTTCTACTCCCATTCCATTGCCCCCTCCCCATACCTTGCAACAAAGAAAAACCCCAAAGACAACGATCCTCAAAAGCAGTCTCAACAACCACAACTAAGTTGTTGTACTTTTTTCTTCCCAATCTCCATCTACCAACTCCAATATTCCCTAGGAGTAATACAGATTAACACACACACACACAGGCACACATATATTTTATATATATATATACATATACTATTATAGATTTATATCTAATTAAATAACTAAAAACACAATCTCAGCAACTATTCTTTTAAATTAATATTAAATTGGTGACAAAAACAAAATCAAAATCCACTGTATTATTAACATCGTTAAATACTCTTAACCTAGCTCACATTTACAAGATTTATCTCTAAATAACTACGTAATAGTCAATGCTTTAATAATTCAATAAGTGAAGGTTGAAATGTGTGAGGGCAAAAATCTGCATTCTATCACCAGAGATAAAAATTACACAATATTCTGAATTTAAAATTTTTTTTAGCTTCGTAACAGATACCACTGTAAGTGAAGCTAACATGGAATTATTTTAGAAACAGAAAAACTCAGAGTAAATACAATCGACTTGACTGTCCGTAATACAGTCTTACCAGGAGTGGGGAAGCTGAAGCCTCGAGGCCACATGTGGCCTTCTAGGTCCTCAGGTGTGGCCTTTTAAGTTTTATAAAACAGATCCTTTTATTAAGGGGATTTGTTCTGTGAAGTTTGGATTCAGTCAAAGAGCTGCACTTGAGGACCTGCCTACAGTGCCACATGTGGCCTTGAGGCTGCAGGTTCCCCACCCCTGGATACTGCTTCATTAAGTTTAAAGGTTTAATGGCATGGTCTCTATGCCATCATGTCTTCAGTTTTTACAAAATGACAAAGATTAAGAAAGACTACAAAGTAAAATGATTCATGAAACACTTTCATTACTCCCCGCATTACCACAAAGGTAATACAAACTAAAGTGAACGCATAGGTCATGTGAGGAATGAATGGCAAAGCTATTTGGAAAGTTCGGGGCTAAGCCATCCTTAACTCTTCTTACCATGACCAACATGTACCACAGTGGACAGAGAGCCAGGCCTGAAGTCAGAAAGACTCAAGCTCAAATTCAGCCTCAGACTAGCTGTGTTTCCAGGGGAAAGTCACACTTAACCTGTGTCTGCCTTAATTTCCTCCACTATCAAATGGGGATAACAGCTCTTACTCTCAGGTTGGGGTGAAGATAAAGCACTTAGCTTACTACTGCCTGGCACCCAGTAGGCACTACAACATAAATGTTAGCTATTATTATTGTCAGTTCTACTCCATTCATTTTACAGGTGAGATAACTGGGGTGCAGTGATTAGGAGGTGACGTGTCAAAGGTCACACAGGGAGTGGCCAGAGGTGGGATATGAAGCCAAATTCAGGGTTTCCTGAACAAGCAAAGATTGAATTCTGGGCATTGGTGCAAGTCTTGGGCTTTGGGAGAACAGTTTTCAAAGAGTTCAGAAAAAGGACAACCAGGATCCCACAGCTGGAATAAGGTACTAGTGGGAACCTCTAAAGAAATAAATACTATTGAAACAAATTGGTCTACTGAGGAAGAAAGGGTGATGTCTAAAGATGCCAATGTATGGGTGACTCAGTTTTTAAAGATATGAAGCAGACAGAAGCAAAAAAGGGCAAGTAACAGAGAACAAAGACAAGGAATAGTAAGGCTTTACAAATGCTATCACGGAATGGTTGAGGCCAGAATACCCCAAATGTTATCATGATGAAAGCTGATGAGTAGGTCGATCAGGAGAACGCCAGACATCCCAAATACTTGGATAGCAGCAAAAGCACATTAGAGTTTCTGATCCTTGCCTCGTGTAAAATATTGAGAGCCATGGGCTAGACAGTTAACAGCTGGGTAGATGCGGAACTGGCTGACTGAATGAACTCATGCTATTCAACCTTAGGGTTAGTAGGCATGGGTGGCCTACTAGCAACTCTGTACATGATACAAAACTGGGAAAGAGAGCTTTACACCAGAAAACAACCAGGATCCAAAAGGGGAAACACAATAAAAAGACCATTCAACTCCATTAAAGACATATCTGTTTCCCAGGAATCTCAAGACCTACATTTGTGTTTCAAAACAATCAACTCCATAAATTCAAATGAGGAAAGTGTGACTAGACAATAGTTTTGTATGAAAAAATGTGAAGTGACAGATTAAAAAATCCCACCTAATCTTGGGTGGTTTTAAAAGGTATGGTATCCAGAACAAGGTGGTAAGACTCGAGACTGGGGAGTGCCATGTGCATCACATCTGAAGGACACCAGCAAGCTTGAGAGCGAAGGATCCAGAAGGGCAACCAGTTACCAAACTATCGGAGACAACAAAGACCTTATCGAGATCAATGTATAGAAGTGAGGACTGTATGTCTGATCCAGAGAAGCCCAGGGCTGGCCCAGCAGGGGAAAGGTGGTGCCCTCTGCTCTGGTCCAGGGAGCAGAATTAGGAATCAAATCACCAAGCAGCATATTCAAAATTGATTTAAAGAAGAAATCCTTGAGCAGGAGGACCATCTCCCGATGGGAGCCACCTCAGGGTGTCTCTAAGCAGAGAAGATTCTTGTGTCTGAGCTCCCTCCCAACTCACACTCTATGTTAAAGTGGCTTTGGGTTGGAAACAAGAGAGGGGGGAAAATGATTGGAATCAAATCAAAATAAAAAATGGCACCAAGGCAAGAGGGTTGCTTGGTTCACACTGACTCTACTAGTCAATATGTCACCATTCTTATCCTCAGTTTCCTCATCCACACAGAAAAGGGATTGGAGGAGGTGGCAGCTAAGGTTCCTCTCCGCTGTAAGCCAAACACCTGTAAGCGCTGTAAGCTGTAAACGCCGTAAGCCAGGAAAACACCTGATGGGGTTCAAAGCATTCAAGGTGTGGAAATTTTGGAGGAATCAGAGGGCTTGGAAAGCGCTAACAGCCTGACAAACTACATACTGGAGGGACTCACATGGATTCCTGATAAGATCCTAAAAAACCCTTATGAAAGAGAACTGATGAGTCCTTGGAGAGGGCATTTGCCACAACGGCCTGGTAAATCTGGAAAATGCTTCTGACGCAGCACACCCTTGTGGAGGGTGTAACACAGAGAGGAAGGCCCTTGCAGGCAGTCAGCAGGAGGCAGGTCTGTGGGGAAGGAGCACAGAGCTCAGTCCTCCGCCATTTAGGGCCAAGTGTTTACAGTCTTACCAAGTTTGCAGGTGACAGGATTAAAGAAGATGTCTAAGATACCAATGACAGAATTAAGATCTAAGAACCTCTTGACAAACTAGATATTTGCCTCTTCTGAGGTGGCTGGTATGAAGTAGATAGAGCTCTGGGCCTGGAGTGAGGAAGATGAGTTCAAATGCAGCCCCAGACACTTACTAGCTAGCAGTGTGTAGTAGGAAGGCCGAATTTATGATCTCAAAAAGGATCATATAAATATCAGAATGGTT
>CM053623.1:18111018-18122165 GCA_028646595.1 Phalanger gymnotis
AAGTTTTTTTTTTCTCATGCAACTAGAAAATAAGATGCACAGGCAATGGGGCATAGAGATTTATCTTGCCCTACAAGAAAGGAAGGGAAAGGGGGATGGGAGGGGAATGGGGCAACAGAGGGGAGTGCAGACTGGGGAACAGGGCAACCAGAGTGTACACCATCTTGGAGTGGGGGGGGGGGAAGGAAATGGGGAGAAAATTTGTAATTCAAACACCTGTGAAAATCAATGCTGAAAACCAAACATGTCAAAAAAAAAAATAAAATAATAGACATAAAAAAAACCCAACCACTCAACTTTGAAAGACTTAAGAAGTCCGAAAAATGCAAAGATCAAATCGTGTCTCTAGAGCCAAAAAGAGATAACATGTATTTTTGGATAGGACCACTGTATGGATTCTTTTTTGCCCAACTAGGCTGACAAGGATTTTCCCTGTTCCTTTCTCTTAGTTAACTGAGGTGAGGGAGTGAAGGGTAATCAAGAAAAACGGCCACTGAAACTTTTCAAAAAACATACAGAAGAAAGCACCGTATAGCAGGACTAACCATGTAGCATAAAACAAAGATGTGTTGTTTCAAGGAGAATACCTTTTTTGTATTCTACTATGTATATAGAAATGCTGTTTTTTGGGTGTTAAAGTTCAGAATTTCAAAAATGTTTTTTTCAGTTAAAAACTATACTATTTAATTATAAAGAATCTGTAAGTCAATGAACAAATTATAGAAACAGAAAATTTCAAAGAAAACAACAAAACAGCACTGCAAAACTTATGGAAAAATTTGTTTCTGAATACTCCTCAATAGAGAAAAAAATGCAATGAATTGGGCACACATTTTTTTTTTTGCAGGGGGGAAGGCAGGGCAATTGGGGTTAAGTAAGTGACTTGCCCAAGGTCACACAGCTAGTAAATGTGTCAAGTGTCTGAGGCCGGATGTGAACTCAGGTCCTCCTGACTCCAGGGTCGGTGCTCTACTCACTGCACCACCTAGCTGCCCCAGGTATGCAATTAAAAAAACTTGGAAAGCCACAAATAAAAATAGGGGAAAAATAGAAATTCTAAAGAGCTAAAATTGAAAACAATAAAGTTAAATAAGCTAGGAGTTGGTTTTTTAAACCATTAAGAAATCTGATTAAAAGGGGAACCAAATTGTTTCTATAAAAAATGAACCTAGGAGAATTCACAATTGGAAATAAAGGAAACAATCAAAAACTAATTTCCTTAATTATATCCCAATAGAATTGCTAACTTAGATTAAATGGATTAAAGTAGACAGTACCTCTGTTCCAATACGCATTCCTCATCCCACCCCCAAAATATCAACACAAGAAATAAAATATTTAAGTAACCCAAAATTAGAAAAAGAAATTGAACAGGGCAAACTGTCCTCCAAAAACCAGGTACATTTGCAAGTAGATTATATCTAACACTAAGAAAAAAAATTCAGAAATGAAGGGAAACCTCCAAACTCTTTCAATGATACAAATATTGCATTGATACTTATACCTGAAAGAAACAAAATTATAGAACAAATACTCTTAATGAACATAAACACCAGGTTAGCACAAAAGATACATCAACATATTGAATTATAAGCTATGTTGGATTTACACCAGTAAAGCAGGGTTAGATCAATAAAAAGTGATTAACATAATGGATTATAATAAAACTATAACCCACATTTTATACACATATGCCTCAATAAAATGTGTGTATATGTATACATGTACTTTACATATGTACATATACTGAAAACTTTTTAAAACAAAATCTAGTATGTGTGTCTGTTTACAACACTAGAAAGCTGAATGGGTGTGGTCAGCAACCACCTAATATCAAGAACCAACATCCTAAGACACCTCTCTAGTAAGATCAGGGTTAAAGCAAGGGTGTCTCTGTCACCACTACTACGTGACTTATAGGTAGAATTGCTACCTAATAAGACAAGAAAAAAATCATGAAAATAAATAAAGAAAAGAAGAAAACTATGCTTGCCTTTCTCCAACTGGTGAGCTCCTCCTGGAGCCTCCTAGATTTGGGCAGGGGTTAAGCTAGTCTGCCTTGTTTCCTACCAAGTGGTGTTCCTGACTTCTTTAGACTTACAACTGCACCAGCTACCTCTACCCCTGCCCTCCTCATTTCAGCTATCTTTCATAAGGTGTTTTCCCCAAGCACAATGTAAGCTCCTCAGTGGCAGACACTATACTCCCAGCGCTTAGCATGATGCCTGGCACTTAGGTGCTATTATAAATGCATGTGTATTTCAAAAGGCAATAAAAAATTTAATTAAAACAATCACATGATTGTTTTAATTAAATTAAACAAATCATGCTGAAGGATGTAAAATTCACACCGATCATCAGCATGTCTATATGTTACTAACAAAATCTAACAGAGAATGCTAGAAAAAGGTATTTCATTCAAAATAAAGAAAGTATAAAGTACTTAGAAGTTTATCAAGATATAAACGATTGGAGAATTATTTATTGTTCAGGTTAGGTCATACCAACATAATAAAAATGACAATACTACCAAATCTAATTTATTCAGTGCCATACCAATCAAACTACCAAAGGACTGTTTAAGAGAATTAGAAAAAATTAAAAATTTTTATTTGTAGAGACAAAAGGACAAAAATCTCAAGGGAAATAATGAGAGGTGGGGGAGGGGGCCCATGGCACCCTTATGGCGGCACAGAAGCAAGCCTAGCAATACCAGATTTCAGACGATACTATACAAAAGTAGGAATCATAAAAGCTATTCAGCACTGGTTAATAAACAGAGGTCCATCAGTGGAGCAGATCAGGGACACAAGAAAAAGAAACAAATTAATAGAGTAGCACAATACCTGATAATCCCAAAGCTTCCAGCTACTGGGCTATGGTCACACTGACAAAAGCTGCTCAGAAAACTGGACAGCAATATGGCAGAAATTAGATATAGACCAAAACCACAGGACATAAGACAAGTGCACTCTCTCTTTCCCTCCATCTATTTGGAGATATGAGATAAAAGATCATCACAAAGAGATCACGAGAGATAAAAGGTAAGCAAATTAATCAAAAAAGGGAATACTTTTCACATATTTTATGGATAGAAGAATGTATGACCAAAGAACTGAGAGCCACAGAAGATGAAATAGATAATTTTGATTATGTAAAATTTTAAAGTTTTTAAATAAAAGTGACAGTCAAAATTAGAAGGGAAATGGGGAGAAAATCATCACAAGTTTCTCTGCTAAGTTTCATATCTAAGAAACTTGTTCAAAATTTCTAAGAGCTGTTTCTCAATGGATATATGGTCAAGGGATATGAATAGGCAAGTTCTCAAAGGAAGAAAGTCAACTTAATAATAATTGTATGAAAAAGGTAACAAATCAATAGTAATTAGAAAAATGCAAATACCAGCAACTTTGAGGTTCCATTTTACAATCATCACAACGGCTTCGGAAAATTACAAATTATTAGAGGGGCCATGGGAAAACAGATATCCAAATGCAATGCTGGTAAAGCTGTGAATTGGTTTGGCCATTCCAGAAAACAATTTGGAACTACAACTAGCCATTCAATTGTGTGTACCCTATGACCTAGAGATACTACTATAAGGCCTACGCTCCAAAGACATCCAAAAAAAGGAAAGGACTCATATTCGCAAAAACAAAAAACAAAACAAAAAAAAAACGGTAGTTCTTTTGTCAGCAAATAAGGAAAACTGAGAGGGTATCTACCAACTGTTGAACAGCTGAATAAATTATGGTATATGAATCCTATTGTGATTTAAGAAATGAAGAAAATAAGAATTTCAAAAAACTGGGATAAATAGGGAATAAAGTAAGCAGAACTAAGTTTACATAATAATGTTATAAATAAAAACCTTTGAAATACTTAATTCTTCTCAATACTAGCACCAACTGGATTCCAGAGGACCACTGAGGAAGCACGCTCCCTACCTCCTGAGGTGATGGATTCAAGGTGTAGATTATTACATTTTCAAATACAACCAATGTCAGAATTAGTCTTGCTTGATTGTTCCTATTTGTTCTATGGGCTCTGGGCTTTTGTTTCAGTTTTTTTCTACTGAGAGGATGAGCAGGATGGAGGATAAAAATGTAGGGCAGAGGGAGCAAAGATAGGATAGCTGATAAGGGAATAAAAAGAAAACAGATCGCTAAAGATTTTTTTAAATGCACAACAGAAAACAAGCCAGAAGGAATCAGACAAGCAATTTTTGAAAGTTACATATTTTAGAAGGCAAACTGGACACAATATGGAATCTCCAGTTTCATTTGGAAATGAGCATTTACTTAGTATTTAAGTTTAGAACACAACAAAAGAATGTTTTTAAAAATTATTTACATTAAGAGAACCTACAGAAAGGAAAGAGAAAGGGTCTTGTGGCAGTGATAGATTAATCTTTCTAAAAAAAATAAAATAAAATAATCCAGGTAAGGCAGTATGATTCAGTGAGCAAAGAACTAGGTTCCAAGTCTTAACTCTGACTTGTGCAAGCTGTGTGACCCTGAGCAAGCCACTTAACATCTTAGGGCCTTAAACAATTCACTGTAAAGACTATGCTCTCTGTAAGACTGTAAATTGTAATCTGCAGTAGGAAGTGACACCTCCTGACCAAGAGCCCTATAGTAATGAAGTTAAAAATTGTAGACAAAAAAATAAATAAATAATGTATAGTATTAATTCCTCTAGTTGGATAAAGAGCTGAAACAGCTAAGTAAATTGTACCCATCTGGCAGAAACTAGGTATAGACCAACATTTCACACCATTTACCAAGATACGGTCAAATTGGGACATGATTTAGACATTAATGGTGATACCATAAGCAAATCAGGGGAGTACGGAAGAGTTTACCTGTCAGATTTATGGATAAGGGAAGAATTCGGAACCAAACAAGAGACAGAGACCATTATGAAATGTAAAATAGATAAATTTAAAAGTTCTTGCACAAACAAAATCAATGCAGGAAACTGGGAAAAACTTTTTTACATCATCTCTGATAAAGGCCTCATTTCTCAAATATAAATTTGACTCAATTCTCTATATTAAGAATACAAGTCATTTCCCAATTGATAAGTGATCAAAGGACATGGAACAGGAAGTTTTCCGATGGAAAAAAAAATCAAAGCTATCAGCTATATAAAAAATGCTCTAAATCACTATTCATTAAAGAAATGAAAATTAAAACAACTCTGAGGTACTACTTCACACCTATCAGATTGGCTAATATGATAGAAAAGGAAAATGGTAAATGTTGGAGGGAATATGGGAAAAGTGGGACACTAATGCATTGTTAGTGTTGTGAACAGAGCCAACCATTCCAGGAGAACAATTTGAAGCCATGCCCAAAGAACTATAAAATCACGCATACTGTTTGTCCCAGCAATACCACAACTATGTCTGGATCTCTAAGAGATTAAAAGGGGGGGGACGGGGAAGGACCTATTTGTACAAGGGTATTTATAGCAGCGCTATTTGTGGTGGCGAAGAATTGGAAACTGAAGGAAAGCCCACCACTTGGTGAATGGCTAAACACTGTGTCTGAAATGAGCAGGTGATTTTGGAAAGACTTACATGAACTAATGCAGAGTGAAGTGAGAAGAACCAGGAGAACGTCATACACAGTAATGGCAACGTTGTACAATGAACCATAAGCATGAATGACTTAAGCTATTCTCAACAATACAATGAGCTAAGACAATCCTAAAGGACTCACGATGAAAAATGCTATCCATATATATTTTACCAGCCCCGGCGTTAGAAATACACTTGACACTGAGATGTTCAGAAATCAAGAACAATTTATTTTAGGAGAATCCAGAGGAGTTGGAAACATTCGTGGCCAGGAAGAGACTTCACTCTTCTTTTTGAGAAGAGGAAGAGGAGAGTACAGGAGTGAGACCAACTTTATTCTGTTAGACTACCATAGATTGATGCACCATCAGCTCAGTTCCTCCCTTCAGAGAACTGATTGATCTGCTCCCTTCTGGGTTACAATCTTCCCTATACGCCCCCAACATGCAACCCCTTGGTATGTTTCTGCCTCCTCAACATACATCCCATGTTCGAAAATGGCGGAAAGCTCCTCCCTGTAGGCGTGTAAGGTAATATTCAATTAGCCAATTAAGCATGTGTGGTAGCCATTTGACCCAGTTTTCTCTTCAACCCTGACCATTAGATGGCCAGTTTAGACCAGTTTTCCTAACATCCTGAATCTGTGGTTTCTGCAAAACCACATGGTTCATTCCCATTGGCTGGGGACCCTCATCCTGGTTAATTTTTATTCCTTCTTTGTTCAAGCTGACACTTCACTAACTATTCTGTGGAAACCTAACTTTCCCTAAGTTTTACCCATCTCTCACACCCAGCTTAAGTAATATGTCTCTGTCACTTGTGAAATTTTTCATCACCTGGCCCTTCCTGCTGTCCCAGACTTCTTGCTTGCCATATATACCATCCAGTTCCCCTGGCCCATTTGCTGTTCTCCCAATACAACACTCCCTTCCATGTCCCAGCCTTTGCATTCCTTAGCTGGCTCTCATTCCAGAAAGATTACCTCCTCCCTCTCACCTTTTAGATTTTCCGGCTTTCTTCAAGCCTAAACTCAAATCCCATCTTCTGTCAGAGGCTTCTTAGTCCCTCCCAGCAGCTGGGCGTTTCCCTCGGAGATTATTGTCCTGCTCTGTATACGTCCTGTACATACCTGGTTATGTACATGTTTGTGGTCTTGTGTTCTCCCCCCCCCCAACTCCTAGAGGGCAGAAGTGTTTTTGCCCTTGTATAAAAAAAAAACTGCTGACTGACTGCCTCAAACCCAATTCTGCTCTCCTACAAACATCAGCAAACACTAGATGGTCCTAAGTGCAATGGCCTGAAAGTCAGGCAGCGCAAGGTCTAGTTCCAGGTCAGTCTGCCATCAATTTCCAATGTGACCCTTAACCGGTCATTTGGGCCCAACTGAGGCTCAATGGACTTTAGTTTCTACATCTGTAAAAGGAAGTGGTTTCTCTGAGGTCTCCAAGGTCCCCTCTGAAAGAAAAATACGAGCTAATAAAAATAATAAAATAAAATAAAAATAACAAAATAAATATGTAAGTAAAATAAAAATAAGAAATAATAAAAAATACTTTTGGAGGGAGATATAGGCTAATCAACAGACTTTTAATACAATCCAATGCTTCAGAGTATTTCCGGTTTTATAATTCATAATTATGAATTCGTGGATATTTATAGAATCATAATCTGGTTTTTTACATTTAAAAATCTAACTTTTGCCTTTTAAATTACAAACTAAACTGCTCTAACTTTTTGGGTTCCAGGCTCAACATAACACAAATTAAATTCCTGAGTAGCCTAACTGAAAAGCTATAGCTAGGGGCTTCACAACAGAAGCTGGCCCTGTAGCTTTCTTTACCCAAAGCCCTTACATTGTTAAACCATCTGAAGGGACTGCTTCAATGCAAAGATGAAACCAACTTTCCCCTATCACTGGACATATCAAAGTAGATTCTCTTTCCTCCTGCTTTTCTGGATTCTTAAGCTTCTTCCCAGGATCAGCTTGAGCAGCTTCGGCTGCTGCTACTGCCCCTGCTGTTGCCACCACCTCCTCCACAAGGAAGCCCTGCCTGAGGCCCAGAGTGGCTAACATACTCCCCTTTCCCAAATGATCATTTTTATACTGGTGCATGTCCAAACAGAACATAAATTGTTTTTCAGTTTGTTTTTTGTATCCTCAGAACCAAGCATCTTGCACACAGTAGGTACTTAATCCTTCTTAAGAATACTCAGAAAGAATCATGCAGGAGTATGATTTATTCAATTAGTTACAACATCTTAATATTTAGCTATTTCTATATGCTCTGACTAGGAAAATTTTAACATGTGCTCAAATTCCAGGAGGCTGACAACACGTGAATGTATTCTCTCCTTTATGCCAAGTGAGCTCAGATAACCGCACCACCCCATCAAAGCACCTGAATTTAAAAAAAAAAAGCAATGACAATCTTCCCCATAGAGGAGTTCCAGGACCATTTAAAACAGGGTATCTTTACCTTTTGGGTGCCGTACACACCCCCTCCGGTAATCTTGGTGAAGCCAGAACAATATTCTTAAATGCAAAATATATGCAAGATTACAAAGGAAACCAGTACTGAGCTGTTGATATGCAAAAAATAGAACAGCCCAGTTCCTGGACCCTGATGCTAGAACCTCCTTGGGGTTGTCTTAGGACCAACAGGAAACATACCCCCAACACTCACATCCCATTTCTATGTTCCTAGCCCATGCTAACTCTGAAAATCTGGTGCTTCCCCAGGATACCCTGGGAGCTCCTTGGTACTCAGACAGTAGACAAGTATCAGTAGTGAACTGGGCCCCCTGCCACCATCCCCTTACTGAGGAACTCTCTAGCTAGAAAGAAGCAGGAGATACTTCCAGGCCCCTTTGGTTTTAGAGCTCCCCACTACAAAACTTGTTCCGGCAATGTTTTTGGAGTCAGTGACCTCAGTCCCCAATTCCTCCTGCAGCTGTTGATACAACAATCTATAAACTCCAAGTGACTTGAGTTTTAATTCTTGTTCTGACTCGATTTAGGGTACCTAGAAAACTGGCCAATGGGATGCCGGCACTTCAACTATAAAAGGAAGCCCCCAATGGGTTTCAAAATTTTCCTTATCAGATTTCATTTTCCCACAGAAATAAATGTTATACATTCTGAATGGGCTGCTAGGATGTCTACAAAACGCCTGTAAAAGCCTCCAAGAACACGGAGTGTGGCCTCCAAACAGCTGATGACTAGTAGGGGGAGGGGAGAATGGGCTGGCAGGGATCCTGCAAGAATCCCACTCCTGAAACCTACAGAATGTTGAGCATCAGTAACTCAGAGAACACCATTAACCCTTACCAACTTCAAGAGAAGTTATCCAAATGTTTAGAAAGGTAATAATAGGGTATAACATGTCATAGCTTGGACTTGGACTAAAGAAGACTGAGGTTCAAATCCTACCTCTAACACTAGCTACGTGGCCCTGGGCAAACACCTAAACTTCTCTCATCTTTCAAAGTGGAGATGGATAATAACAGCAATTACCAAAGAGTCATAGTGAGGCTTTAATGAAATAAACATATGTAAAGTCGTAGGCAAAATTTAATTTACTGCATAAATGCAAGTGAATTTTTATTGACAATCACCTCAAAATAAGCAAAAAGAATTTTCTCAGATAAAAGTCAATATAAAGGAGCGCTGTTAAACTGGTTGGACAATGAAATGTAAACGTTTAGCAAGTGCTGAAAATATTTTCTCCACAAGCTACTTTTCTGTCACTATCAATAATTGAAAGCCACAACTCTAAGTCAAATAAAAAATGGAAAAACGATATTGCACGCTGCACTAAGAATCTATAAACACATGCACTCAACATGAAATGCATCCGATCTAACCCTTGTCTGCCACCGGTAAGAATGAGCATTTTGACATATTAAAAAAACAACCAAAAATTGTGGCAATGATTCATGTCTACTTATTTAATTCTTCCAAAATTTAAGACCTACATCTCTGTCTGAAATCTAAAGAAAAATATGTAAAAAACACACGAGGACAAAGGCAATAAATCAACTCAGAAAATTTTCCCGATGGTAAACTTATTCTGGAGAGGAGGGAGAAGCCGGAGGAGCGCAGCCCAGCGAGAATGAGCACGAGCCCCGTGGAATTCTCCCGCTGTGTGAGGATCCCTGGCGGAGGCCGGACAGAGGCCCACGAGGGACGGCGGGAAGGCAGCCCACTCGCAAAAGTCCACGGATCGTCTATCCCCAAAGAGTGACGGCGGCCGGCCGAGGGGCGAGCAGGGGGGCTAGGATCTCACCTGGAGACCACCCCCCGTCACTGGCCGGGGGCCGGCACTCGCTCCTAACCTTTCCAGCAGGGTCCAGGGGAAGCGAAAGCTCGCCCGGGGCCAACAGGTGCGCCCCCGTCCCGGAGTCCCTTCGCTCGGACCAGAGTCGCCGGACAGCCCCGCCGCCGGGCGCCCCCGGGGACCGGGTGTCCGAGCCCCACGCTGCCCCGCGGGGCTCGCCAGCTGGTCTGGGCCCCCTGACTTGGGAAAGAGGCCGGGTGGTGGGCGCACTGTTTCCCCGGCCCGAGGGGCACGGGGCCACGGAACCTCCCTCGGGCCAGGCCGCTACCTTCCCTGGCCCTGGGTCCGAGCCACAGCCTCAGGGGCAGAGCAGGTGCGGACGGGCTTTGGGGAAGGGTCCCTCCCAGGCCGCGCAGCCGAGGTGTCCGCGGGGGATCCCTCTGTGCGCCCCTCCGAGCCCGGGAGGAGGGGGGCTGTTCACTTTCAGGCTCGTCACTTTCCCCCCCCTCCCCGGCAGACCCGGGGCCCCGCTAAGTGGGGGCGGCACGCCCGGAGCCCCCAGCGAGCTGCCAGCCCCCGGGAGCCCCGAACCCCTCCTCCTCCTCCTCCGCCCCGCGGTGGGGCAGGCAAAGTTGGAGGCGGGGGAGGGGCGGGGGGCCGGCGCTCGCGGGGACTTCTCGGAGCCTCGGGGTCGTCCTCCTCTGCGGCAGGCCCGGGAGGGGGGGGTGGCGGCCGCCCCACGCGCGCCCTCGCCCCCGCCCCACGCCGGCCGCCCGCTCACCAGGGGTCGAACTCGTGGATGATGCTCTCGAAGCGGATGACGGCGAAGAGGCGCGAGCTGAAGCCGGCCAGCCAGGCCAGGAAGAGGATGGTGAAGGAGAGCAGCGACTGCCAGCCGGCCGGCTGCGACAGCCCGCCCGCCAGCGGCGCGGGGCCCGGCCCCGGCCCGCCCGCCTTGGAGCCGGCCCGCCCGCCGCCGCCGCCGCCCGCCGCCGCCTTGGGCTTGCTCTCCAGCGCCGAGGGCTCCGCCATGTTGTCGCCCGGCGGCGGGTCTCGCTCGCAGCCGCCGCCGCCGGAGCCGCCGCCGCCGCCGCCGCCTGGTGTGTGGGGCGCTCGCTGGGCGGGGCCGCCCGGGAGGAAGGGGAAGGCCGGCAGCGAGGCCGGGGGGCGGGGCTCCGGCGCGGGGGCGCGCGCGCGGCCCCCGGTAAGCTCGGAACTTCCGAGCGGGAGCGAGCGCGGCCGCGGCCGCGGCGCTGGGACCTGGACTAGGAAACGGATGCGCGCGC